>CM041780.1:271421763-272021763 GCA_023374045.1 Limonium bicolor
GGGTTTTCACGTCAGCAATTCAACAGTAATTGCAACCGCCTGCACAACCGCCCCCAACAGAGGCGGCACCAGCGACCAGAGGCGGACAGAGGCGGTTGTAGAGGCGGACAACACACAAACCGCCTTGTTTTGGGCGGTTCCACAGGCGGACAAGACTAAAATCGCGCCCGGACATAGTTTTTCTTCCTCGCGCGACTCTGCAACTCGCCTTATCTATCTACCACCCCGCCGTCCGCCTACCTTATTTCGCTCGCTCGCGTCTCCGCTCCTGTCCCCTGCATTAAATGAAGCAATCAATGCTTCAATCAGTGAAGAAATCAACAGAGGCAATCAAACTGCAAGACTTCTACGTCTTCCTTTCTTCTATAAATACCCCTTCCTACAGCCTTGTACGAGTGCACGGAGAAACCAGAAAATCACTCACACTCATCTCATCTCATTCTCCTTCCACTAAATCGCTTCCGTATACCATTTCACTCTAATTCACCCACTTCACTTATAATAACCTACGTACATGTTTCACTCTTCGACCTCTCCATTTCTCCATTCACTAATCACGTCTCCGTGCTGTTATTACGTCCAACCTCTGTCAGATTTATTACCAGTTAATATGTCTGGCTAAGGAGGATTTGCTCCGGCAAGGTTTTAAATTATGGTTTACTAGCTGTGTAATATATTTCTACCGGTTAAAATAAATTCTGTTTGTTACGTTTAAAGTTTTGTTTCTCTCCCTTTTTAATAATTTCATCGGTTTATTAAAAGCCTTACTAAGTCTGTTTTTAATTTCATTCGGTTAGAAACAGACGGTTAATTAAGCCGTAAAACTGTAAGAACTTATTTTCATCGTTTAAGTTAATACATGTGTGCAAGATAAAGCCTCATACTCCTCTGCCGTTTACAGCTTTTGCTCGAGTTTTCATCGGACCTTGCATTACGTAAACGAGTTTTTAAGAGTTTTCACATCGGACCTTAAGTAAATTACAGGAATCTTGCCAAACTATTTTATTAAACCGGTAGAGATAGCACAATTAATTAAATCATATTAAACCTGAACCCGGAGTTCCATTTAATTCTCTGCACTCAGTTTTCTAATCTGCTTAATATTCTTTTAAAACAAGTCAATTAATTTCCCCCCTTTTGTGACCAAGCTTAGGAACTATTTTATCTCGCTATAAGTCCCACGGTTTGACCCCGGCCGCTTCTGTCTTCTATACTACTGCGACCGGTTATAATTTGGCAGCCCGACGGATATTTTGAGTATTAATTCTTTCTTTTATCAATTTCACACCTGTGCAAATAACTCACGATAATCCACTCTGGCAAATGGCGCCGTTGCCGGGGACTTGATTTAATCTAGTCCCTAAGCCCCGGTTAATTCACCTGTTTATTAAATAATTTGTTAATCTAAAAAAATTTTAAAAAAAAACTGTTACTCCAATTTCGGACGTATAACCTCGGACATCTGATTTGGACATCGGACATCTAACTTCTGATCTGACTTGGACATCTAACTTTGGACATCGACTTCTGACATTTTAATATTATTGTCATTTATTTCTGTCATTTCGTTCCATTGTCATTTCGTTCCCTTGTATACTAACTACTAACTTTAAATTTCTGTCATTTCGTTCCATTATCATTTCGTTCCATTGTCATTTCATTCCCTTGTATACTAACTACTAACTTTAAATTTTGTCTACTAATTCCTAACATTTTTATTATCTAACGTATAACCAGTTCTTTTCTCTGTTTTGAGTGGTGTATCCTTTCACCAGGTCACAGAGCCTCCGAGAGAATATTAATCACACGGTTGGTTACATCCCAGAAATCGAGAGAACCTTTCTGCGTACCCTAAGGCAGAGACGAGCTCAACAAATACCACCACAGTGATAGATTCTGACCCGGAAGCTAACATGGCACTACACCAGCAACGTTAGAATATCAACAGCCGTCTAACCAAGGACAACAGCCTGCCATCGTCCTTCCTCAACTTAGCCCATCCGAATACGATGAGTGGCAGAAGCTGAAGCCATATCATCAGATTCGATGTGTGAAGGAGTTTGGGCATGTTTGATGGCACCAGTCCAGACGAAGCCCTGTTTATATGTTACAAAATTCTTACAACATGCCAATAGCCTTACTGCAAAACCGACGCAGTACTTCATATGCAAGATTGTCTTTATTCCCACACAGCCTGACGGGAAACGCGACAGTGGTATCATAGCTTAACACCGAGTACCATTGGTACCCTGGGACGACATGGCCACCAAGTTCTATGACAAATTCCTACCTCCAGCCGAACTTTGGAGATGATTGCTGAAATTTATAATTTTAAGCAACCAGGTCGGAGAATATTTGTGAAACTTGGGACCGTTTCAAAGGTCTACTACTCACTTGTCCTCACCACGGTCTAACGAAGGAACAAGTATCACAATTGTTTTACAAGGGCTTGATCGGTCCGTGCAGAACAATGGTGTTATCTTTCGTTAGGGCTGACGTTCTGAAAAAGCCGGGAGCACAATTTCTGAACAGCCTGGGAATCTCTCTCTGTGAGGAAATCAAGACTGGGCCTCCGGTGGATCAAGGAGCGGTACTCCAGGATTATATCATGTTGGGGAGAGTGATAACAAATTCGACCAGCTCATAGAAGCCATGAGCAACTCATGGAAAGCAATGCTCAGCAAGCAACAAAAGTGAGCACTCTATAGAAAGTGGTCGAACGATGGCTATGAATTCCTTCCCTATCAAGCTAGTCGATGATTTCCCGACCACCTACTACCCCCCTCCAGCTATGCTCCTCAATCTCACCATCACCAACAATTTCTTGTACGCAATGTTGCGGGCCTCATGACTATGAACAATGCCCCCAACTACAAGAAATGAAAGCAGCGGAGAAGCAAATTACATCACCAACAACTCAGGATACAGACAACCATGGCAACGTAACCTGCAATCCAACCTTAGCTACTCAAACACCGAAATATCCAAAATCCACATACCCTACAAACTCCCAAATTACAGACCTCAGTCCAATTTCCAAGGAGCCCAAGGCAATATCAACAACAGCCTTATGGCAATGAAGCTTCATCGACCGACCCTCCACCTCCTTCGAATCCTGAGTCTGATATGTCCTCAGATGTAGAGATGTTTAAGGCGAGATGGGTAAATCACGAGATACGCAAGAAGAGGTCGCAGCTCTGCGCAAACCAAACAAGCCTTGCAGTCTCAGATTCAACAACTCCTAACTCAACAAAGACCTCCTGGTCAACTCCCCCTTCACAAACCAATCCAAACCAAAGAGTATGCAAAGGCAATTTACATAGTGGACCAACCCATCACATTAGCTCAAAGGGAAGCAACAACCCGAGAGTGAAATGGTCCCTGAAGTGGAGCAGCAGGCCGGGGAAGAGTACCTCGACACGAACCAAATGAAGCTCTATGCCAAATTAGTTGCGATAAACGAAATGATGGAAAGGTCCACTTAGATCTTACATCACAGCAACCTGAGAGCAAACTGTTCATGTAGTGGACGATTTACCTGAGGATTTGAGTTTCTCAATACCACCACCCCCGTTCGAAAATGAGCAAACGTATCAAACCTTCTGCTGAGCTTGAAGACAAGCCATCAGAGGCAACTTCTACCTCAACTTCATGGAGTCTCCTCCCTCTGAAGTCAATTACCGTTATTTTCCCTCCTTCTCTGTGCTATACCCAGACAATGAGGATTGTTACATCCTCGAGAATGAAGAGGAGGAAATGCTCGCTCCCGCCAGAACATCCAAACAAAATACCAATATCACCTTCGAGGAACCACCTCCCTCTGAAGTTGAATTCAACCAAGGCTCTTCCTGAGCCTCTCAAAGAAGACGAGGATTATTACATCCTCAAATTCGAAGAGGAAAAGCCATCCAACTTTGATCTTCATCTGGAGGATCACAGCCTTCCCCTCTTGTGCAACAAAGAAGTAGGGTGGAAACTCGAAGTCAGCTCGCTGAGTGAGAAGGCTACCTTTCCATTTGATCCAGGGTCAGAACTTGAAGATACAAATTTCCCAGAAGTTCTCCCTGAACCACTCAACGCAGTTAAGGATGTCTTCATCCTTAAATTTGAAAGGATGATACTCACACTAAGGATCATCCATTGGAAAATTTGGGCCCTTCGACAAAGAAAAATAATGCCCACCCACCCACCCGTTGAAGCCACTTCCACCTTCATTTTCGTTCCAGAGGAGAAATTTACATCCTCGACTTTGAGCAAGCACCACCACTACCTTCTTGCACCCATACGGCTAAACAACAAAAGGAGAATGTTTACATTCTCCAGTTTGAGGAAGCACTACCACCACCACCCGGATTTCAATACAATATTAATGGCAACAAACACCTCCTTCAAAACCAGGTTTTGTGGAGTTTGTCTTTTCCTACTATAATTGTTGCCGTAATTCTGTGTTTTGATCCAGGTGGTTCGGTCCTACATATTGCCAATTTCCTGTTCCCGGTACTACCATTGTCAACATTCATTTATGATCCGGGATAATAAAAAAAAAAGTCTAGCTAGAGACGTTAAACCCGGGCAGCTTGGTGGGAGGCAACCCACTATCTATCTTTTATCTTTCCTTTAATAATATGTTTTTCTTTTTGTACTATATTTCCCTTTTATTTGCTATAATAAAATGCAGGCTTCACTTGAGTTCTTCTCGCTGTGTAGAATATTCTTTACAGGTTTAAATTCATGACATTCCACAGCAACACTCAAGTGTGGGGGAGCTCTACACACTCTACGAAATCTGGGGAGTACACTCTTTCCTTTACTTGCTTGCCCTATTAATTTTATTTCATCTACGCAATGAGGGCATTGCTTAAGCTTAAGTGTGGGGGAAGAGCCTTTTCAGGTCATCTAAATGCTTAAAATTGTTAAGTCTCTCTGCTTATCTTCTGCTTACCTCGCATTTGTTCAAAAATTGAATTATGTACCCTGCTAATGTAGGTTGTTCTCTTTAAAAACAAATACTATTATGAATTGTGGATAAAGGGTACAAATTTTTAAAAATTTTATATTTGATTACTTTTGAGGAGCATTTTATATGCGGTGTGACCAAATAATCTGCAAATTGGTTGGATTTTATTGCTCAGGGTTTCTTTGTCTTCTCTCTTAGGGATTGCTAAGGGGTATTTCTCTGTTAAAAAAAAAGAAGAATACAAAAAATAATAAGGGACTTTCGAGACACCATTGGTAACCAACAAAAGAGAGTTGAGTGTTCTTAATACAAAGGCATTATGCCTACATTTTCTCATCCCTCATGCAAAAGTGAAGCAAATGCATAAATCTTTTCTTCCTTTTATTTTCTCCTCAATGCCCATTCTTGAGAGAAGTTGGCCATGGTAAAAGTTCTCGGAGTCACCAAAAAAAAGAAACATTGAAGTACCTTAGATCATACCCCGAAACTCTATATTTTGTTTTTACCTGAGCACACCTATGCCACCAGCAGATAATTTTTCACACTCCTCAATAAGTTTTAGAGATCATAACTATTGACTTTTTTATCCTACCCTTCATAATAATATTTGTTAGTATTGAGCATTTCCTACTTGCTTAGGTACATGGTTTTACTTGAGGACAAGCAAAAAGATAAGTGTGGGGGTGTGATAAGTGTCTAAATGAGCATGTTATTTAGGTGTATTTCATGTATAATATTAGCACTTTTCTTGCTCATTTCTCCACTTCGGTTAGTTTTCCTCTAGTTTATGTTTTATTGTTTATCTCACAAATTATTAGTTTAACATGAGGAAAACCAAGCCGGGAGTGAAGTAGACGGAGAAACGAACGCGTAGACGCAAACGGCTCAGAAAACAGAGTCCAAACGAAGAATCTAGAGCCGGTCGAAGTTCGTAGAAGGAAATAAGTCACGGTCAGCAATACAACAGTATTGCAACCGCCTGCACAACCGCCCCCAACAGAGGCGGACACCAGAGGCGGACACCAGCGGACCAGAGGCGGACAAGAGGCGGTTGTAGAGGCGGACAACACACAAACCGCCTTGTTTTGAGGCGGTTCCACAGGCGGACAAGAGTAAATCGCGCCCAATAGTTTTCTTCTTCGCGCGACTCTGCAACTCGCCTTATCTATCTACCCCGCCGTCGCCTACCTTATTTCGCTCGCATCTCCAGCTCCTGTCCCCTGCAATAAATGAAGCAATCAATGCTTCAATCAGTGAAGAAATCAACAGAGGCAATCAACTGCAAGTCTACGTAGTCTTCCTTTCTTCTATAAATAACCATTCCCTACACCCTTGTACGAGTGCACGGAGAAAACCAGAAAATCACTCACACTCATCTCATCTCATTCTCTTCCACTAAATCGCTTCCGTATACCATTTCACTCTAATTCACCCACTTCACTTATAATAACCTACGTACATGTTTCACTCTTCGACCTCTCCATTTCTCCATTCACTAATCACGTCTCCGTGCTGTTATTACGTCCAACCTCTGTCAGATTTATTACCAGTTAATATGTCTGGCTAAGGAGGATTTGCTCCGGGCAAGGTTTTAAATTATGGTTTACTAGCTGTGTAATATTTTCTACCGGTTAAAATAAATTCTGTTTGTTACGTTAAAGTTTTGTTTCTCTCCCTTTTTAATAAATTTCATCGATTTATTAAAAAGCCTTACTAAGTCTGTTTTTAATTTCATCGGTTAGAAACAGACGGGTTAATTAAGCCGTAAAACTGTAAGAACTTATTTTCATCGTTTAAGTTAATACATGTTGCAAGAATAAAGCCTCATACTCCTCTGCCGTTTACAGGCTTTTGCTCGAGTTTTCATCGGACCTTGCATTACAGGTAAAAGTTTTAAGAGTTTTCATCGGACCTTAAGAAAATTATAGGAATCTTGCCAAACTATTTTATTAAACCGGTAGAGATAGCACAATTAATTAAATCATATTAACCTGAACCCGGAGTTCCATTTAATTCATCTGCACTCAGTTTTAATCTGCTCTAATATTTTCTTAAAAACAAGTCAATTAACTTCCCCCCTTTTTGTGACAAGCTTAGGAACTATTTTAGCTCGCTATAAGTCCCACGGTTTGACCCCGGCCGCTTCTGTCTTCTATACTACTACTACGACCGGGTTTAATTTGCAGCCCGACGGATATTTTGAGTATTAATTTCTTTCTTTTATCAATTTCACCTGTGCAAATAACTCACGATAAATCCACTCTGCAATTGACACATAGTGTATATATATGTTCCAGAGCGATGAGACAAGAGCTACGAGAGTAGAGGCCGGGCGTGATGCTTCACGCTAGCATTTACGACGGTGAACGGTACGTAAAAGGGTCTGATCTGAGATGTCCTGAGGACTTCCTCAGGCTCAGATACGTGTGTTGTATAACGTGTGTTGCATGTATGTATGTGAGTGGATGTACCTGTGATATGTGATGTTTGATTGTTTAATTTCCCGCACCATTTAATTGTGCGCGAACGTCCTCAGGGACTAATACTACGTTGACTATAGATCGACTTATATAAAACTACATATGCGAGTTATGTGATTGTGGTTACCGTTCTCTGACATAATACGCTAAATATTATAAGTATGTAGTTATATCCTAAGTGAAATGCTTAGGAACGAGACCCGACATCGTCGGTCTCTAGAGCTTTGACTCGAACGTGAATACAACCTAGAATAATTCTAGGCATGCGAAAGACCCATAGGGCAGCCAACAAATTAAGTGATGTTCTCCATAACTAAAACTGTAACTGACTATCTAACTAACGAAGTTAACAGTGGAGTGTGAATGAATGTGATGATGTACCTTAATCCAAACAATCACTGGCTGCTGGTCGCGCGTAGAGATCTCTTGGGTTATCCCATATCGGGCTTACCCTAGTTAATCCTGAACGAACCTAGATAGATCGTCAGGCGGAGTGTGCTACCGTTGGCACCAGGCCCTTGGCCACCTAAATGGACGCCTTTACAAAGGCAAAGTGAATAAGTCCCGGAGTCTTCGGATTATCAGGGCAGTGAGCACCTTGTGTGTACGTGGGACTACTGTCCAAGTGAGATTATTTCGGGTTGTCCTAACTTGACACCCACTGACGTATGTGATGTGATGTAATGAGGACCCGATCGTCAGGCGGAGTATGCTACCGTTGGCACCAGGCCCTTGGCCACCTAAATGGACGCCTTTACAAAGGCAAAGTGAATAAGTCCCGGAGTCTTCGGATCATCAGGGCAGTGAGCACCTTGTGTACGTGGGACTACTGTCCAAGTGAGATTATTTCGGGTTGTCCTAACTTGACACCCACTGACGTATGTGATGTGATGTAATGAGGACCCGGGGGGTCGTGTGACTAACTAAACAACCTGACCGTTACTAACGGCTGCACGTGTTGATGTTAATATTGCTTGTGTTGAGTTGTTTGTGTGATTGTGTGAAATATAGTGACTATCTTACTTGTTTATTTTACCGCCATTCATGTCTTTACTGCTTTATAGATACCTGTACACCGGTAAAGCATGTAACGAACTTAATAATGGCGACCATGACTATTAAGTGACCAATAGGGTCCAGGCCTGGCGTACTCAGCGTTTATCGCTGAGCCTTTATGGCATTACGTGCAGGTGATGACTACCGTCGAAGCCGAAGAGCGGGACCCGGGTAGTTAGGACTTTAACTACCGCACGAGTCTTGGTGTTGTATTAGGACGAGTACGAGTTAGTGAGTTAATAACGTTGTGTACATTTGGGAAAAACTAGACGCTCACTTGTCGTTAAAGTTATAGTTGGTTTAGATTGATGTATAGGCTAGTATCTCGTTATCACTGCGGTTATGTATGTATTACCAGTGTTGTTTCGTATTTAAATTACTTCTGCTACTTTACTCGTATGGGCGTGTAATGGCATGTGACACCCGAGTGAGATTTAATTGATGTGAGACTTCCGTTGTGAGACGTTGTTTATTGATGCTACGTGAGTGATTATTACGTTATTATCGAGAGGGGTGTTACAGTATATGTATATGTTTGTATATTATAATGTTTTGGGATCTTAGGTTATAATTAAATAAGGTTAGAAATGTAACAAGAGTAATGTTTGGGGTGCTTTTGTAAATAATCTAAAATGAAGGGGAAAGGAATTTAAATGCCGAAAATAATATGGCTGGTTTGGAATTTTTAGAAACAATGAATGATATATTATGAAGTTTAGAATGATATAGTGTGAATAATATTAAAATATAAGAGAGTATATAGTGGAGGAATTATTATGGTGTAAATACACCTTTTAAACAATCACATAAGTGATGAGATTAAATTAGGAAAATTGGGGAGTATAGCATATGTTTAGAAACCTTATAATATAAGGAATATGATAATGTATAAAATACCTTGTATAACGTTAAGATGAATCCTTGGTAAAAGATTGTGAATAAATAACACAAATATATGCAAGAGTGTTCCACATAGAATAATGAATTAATTCATTATGGGGAAACTTTATAATTCACATATTATGAATATATAATACAAGGTAAACATGTAATGTGAATAATTAACCATATAAGGTTAATGTGGGAAGAACTATGATTAGAAGTGTAATCACAAGTGTTATGATATGATATAGTATGAGCTAATAAATAAATATCAACTACAATGAAATGTTGACTTGAAACATTGACCAAGTCAAACTATGTTGACCAATCAACACAACCTAGCCAAGTAGATTAATTGACCAACACACAAGATGTTATAAAATTTTAAGTGAAGATATAGCTTGGCCTAACGAGACATGGTAATAAACCATACTATATGTGCACGAAAATAAATGTATATAATTAGCCAGGCATGCACGTAAGTGTGTGTATTTAAACATGCAAGACAATTAACCTTGATAATGCATGGGTATTAAGAAGATAATTCCAACGAACTAAGTATTATTATAGTATCGAATATTACGTACACATAAACTGTAGTATGCCACAAAACCGAAATCCCGAGAATTTATAACAAACCCGAGTTAAACAAACAACAGACTAAGGGGTTAACTACCGGATAATGACTTGAACTTATTCTAGAATGGTTAAGTAGACTCGGATTATAGACACTGATATTAGAGTAATGTATTCCAGAGATACAAACTGTTAGATACAAGCTACGAGATTGCTAAAGGATAAGCGTGAATCGTCACGCTAACGTTTCCGTCGGTGAACGGTATGTGAATGTGTGGTCTGAACGTTCTGAGGGTTTCCTTGGGTCCAGAAATTGTGTGATTTATCTGTTTAAGAGCGAAATCTATGTTATGCATGTATTGTATGTGTTTACATATTTCGACCGTCAAAGCGTTTATTAACTGTGCACGAACGTCGATCGGACTAGTGATATTGATTATCACCTAACTTATGTGTGAACGATTAGGAGGGACTCCGAGTACTAACTTATGAGTGTAAACTACTTCTAAAACACCAAGTAAGAAACTTAGTTTAGAGACCCGGTATTAACCGTCTCTAGAGCGATGACTCTACCTATAAACATCACCTAGCAGACTTCTAGGTATACCAGTGTAAGACCCTATGGGCATCCAATGAATGAGTTCTCCAATAACAAGATTAAATCTCCAGGTGATTAATTAAAATACACTAACCAATGAGAGTGTAATAATTAATGATACATTTTTTAGTAAATCCTGGGCAGCATTCGTTCCAGCAGGTTGCGCATAGTGATCACTAGAGTTTTGTACCCGGTTAGGGTTTACTCTTGTTATGTCTAACGAGCCGGATACGATCGTTAGTCGGAATGTGCTACCGTTGGCACCTTAGCTTCGGCCATATGGACGTCTACCACTGTAGACAAGTAAACCCATCTACTCACTGGTAGATGGCATAGGACTATTGTCCAAATTATAAATGTGTGTGGCTAAACGGGAAATTGTCCTTAACGTGACACCTGTATGATTATGTGAGGTTTGTTGGAAGCGGGGCTTCATATGATGGAAATGGAACAAGTGAGTTAATTCAGTTACAACTAACTGGTGATCCTTACTAACTACATTGGTTGATATCTTGCTAATGATGTGACTATTGTGAATTGTTGTGTGGATAATTAAGTGCCTGTTGTATGTTTAATTCCGCATTTACAGTATTTTATAAGCATGTAAAGTTGTAAACGGAACAACATGAAACGAATCTCATGTTAAGCAAGATGACTAATCAACCTAAGTGGCCTAAAGGGGTTTAGGATCACATTTAGCATACTAGCAGTTGGGTGAGCCTTTATGGCACCACATTACAGGACTTGATCGAGCTATGAAGCCGGAGTGCGGGACTTCGAGGTAGTCAACGACATTATTTAATTATCGCACCTTTAGACTTAGTTATATTTAGTACGATGTAAACATTGGGATTACCTTAGATGCTCACTTAACTTATGTATCAGTTTAAGCTTAGGATGATGTAGTATATATCTCGCTCATCACTATGGTTAATAATTGTTGAAGTGTTATTATATTTCTTTTCTGCTTCTTTACTCGCATGGGCGAGTAATGGCATGTGACCCCCGAGTGAAAATTATTAGTGTTTAACTTCCGCTGTGAGACGTCTTTAATTATGCTACGAGAGTGATTATTACGAGTTTATTGTGAGGGGTGTTGAGTGATTATTACGAGTTTATTGTGAGGGGTGTTACAGATAATCTTGTATAAATAATATAGAGTTTTGAACACATAATTTAAATCAATCTTTCTACTAATTTATACTACCAATTAAGTACTATACATTTTTAAATTATTTTTTCTATAAATTAAAATTATTTATTTAAAATAAATTCTTATATTTTTAAGATATTTAAAATGTTTAAAAATTTATTATCTATATTGTATATAACTTTATGACATAATATTTTACGGATGGGGGTTGCTATTCGTAGTACAAAATTACTAATCACCACAGTAATTTTTTTTAAATCATATTAACGTTGTAAACATGTAATGATGTGTCCTTGTGGTTTTTTTTTTCAAAAAATGATATTTGAAAGTAATTTTACCCAAGAAGTTTTTAGTTGATTAGTACCAATTTCGTTAGTTACTTTTTTATTGTAATCATTACTGGAATTTTTTTAAAAAAGTGTTGGATTACATTTTTATGTGTTTACACTGTTAATGTGATTTAAAATTAATTTGTACTACGAATAGCAAAAACTTTACTATTTGCAGTACAATTTTTTTCACCAAACTTAGTTGAATAAGTTGGAATGTTGTGGGGAGACACTTTTTTGTGAAATAAATGAGAACTGGATGTCCAAATTTCACTCAAAATGATTAAAACAACAAAGTTACAATAACTAAGTTACAACAACTAAGTTTTAATGAAAAACTAAGTTACAACAACTAATTTAACGAAAAACTAAGTTACAACAACTAAGTTAAAGAAAAACTAAGTTACAACAACTAAGTTGAAGAAAAACTAAGTTACAACAACTAAGTTAAAGAAAAACTAAGTTACAACGTTGTTCCATCTATCTAACCTGGATTGTAAAGGATTAATCCAAGGTCCAACAGTGTTTGGATCTCTATAATAGAACCACTGCGGATAGACAGGGGGAGTGGGGAGTCATTAACCATACAAAACCTTATGAAATGACCCTGAGGGAAAACTCTGATGTGAATCTCTCCTCTTGATCTGTCATGATTGCTATGATTTTTGATCGGAAGGTATGTGGCAGTTGCCATACCCCCATGTACAGTAGAGTAGAAAACTACTATCAAAGTGTACTTTGTCACGATCACTGTCCCCATTTCCGTGCTCATCCATTTGTCTTGAGGTGCTGCCCCATCCCTATTCCAATGAAACACTCTTAACATGTCATTGTATGGTGCTTCGTTAAACATGTTCTTGTATACATGCCTCACCGTTTCTGTATTCTTCATGTCATGGTACAATCCTTTACGGACATCTTTCCACCTCTCTTCATTTGAATACAGGTAATCAGCAATCACCCTAAATCCACAATTACCATCTCCACGAACATCAATATACCCAGTGATATATTAATATAGGTTGGATGGGAAATATTGGTAGTATGGGAAGCTGATTATGGGCATGAATCGATTCGGATTTGATGATCCTCTATTAAGTGATCTTCTATTTGATGGTGCTCCTTCGGACTGGCTCGCCCTTGGTCGGTTACGCTCCCAAGATGAAGGTTCCCGTCGGTTTGGTCTTGAGGTCCCGGAAGGTCTGCCAATCCCAAGCTGTTCTAAAGGTTCTCCTAATTGGCATGCCATATCTGGATGAAGGAAGTTCTGGATTTGACTGTAGCATCTGGCCATCAGAGTCGGATCGTCTGATTGTGCTACCTCAGTAGCAATATCACGCCATCTATTTGTTCCGTCTCCTTGTAGGACAACATATCAACTTTTGATTCGTGATTCTTCCACCTTAGGGTATACTAGAAACGATGTACATCCCTCTTTGAGCACAGGATACCACTATCCCACATGTAGTTTAATCTACATGTACATGGTAATCCATGAGAGGTTACCTCGTCACATCTACAGATTGAGCTATCCATTTGAACATAGTCCGCCCTACCAAGCTCCTTTACTAGCTCATCCAAGCTTCGGATACTAACCTTCCCGACCAGGTCAGTAATTGGAACCCTCATGTGCTCTCTTCTATGTTTTGTGGTTGCCGACTTGAAGTCCCTTTTCAACTCCCTGATGCTAGTATTCATGTGATCGTTAATTTTTGGAAAGATTACATCCAAAGTGTGTCTAACACTCCTTAATCTAGCCTTAAGAGCAGAATGTGCGCTCTCCACCCTATCAAATGTTTAAGTAAGTTTTTTAGATCTATAACAACGGTTGTATTATCTTACAAATTACAAGAGTAACAATCTTACCTATTTGTCATTGTGTTGCCGAAGTGCAATACATTCATGACCCAAGCATTCACAAATCTTTCCTTGTGTTTCTCCTTGACTGATGCAACATGTGTAATGAAACATGGATAGCTTCTGTATGTATTCTTGAATACTTGGAGGCTCTCATTGTACTCCTGCTCTACGCTTGAGTAGACAACCAAATCCTACATTCCGACTGCAGCCCAGCCCTTCCTCTATTACCCATATATGTCTCCGCCTTCCCCTAAATGTTCCTACTTATGTGCCACTGACATAGAAGATGATGAGATTCAGGAAATACCTGTTGTAAGCCATTCATCAGTGCTAGACATCTATCGGTGATAAATGTTGAGCTTTTAGTCCGACCAAGGAGCACCCTTAATTGTTCAAGTGCCCACACATACATGTCCGTTGATTAAGATGGCCTAACCAGAATCTAGTGTTGGGTATGTTGTTGCCGTATTAAGTTGAAAAGGGGTTGGTTGGCCCGTCTTTTTAGCCGGTCTACTTGTAATATGAAGTCTGATTTGCTTAGTCTCGTGGTTTATGTGAAAGCTTCGCTGACCACGGAGACCTAGAGCAGAATTAGTGAAGTGATCTAAAGCTCAAACTACCTTTGGATCAAAAATGGGACTTGTGACCCGATGCGGCTTTGTGCTACTAAGTGTTGGGTGAACTTGCAAGTTGCCTTGCAGTGCCGCGATAGTTACTATATCACGAAGTTTAACAGGAAGTGGTGCGGTTCCCATGGGGGCTCCATGCCTGTGGAAAGTCCCAGAGTTTTTGTGGAAGTGTGGCTTTGGCCTAGGGCTCCACTAAGGTGGAACCTAGGGAATTTTCTTATAGTACTTGGATATAGCTGGAGATGCACTTGTGTCCTAGGACCGGTGAGGAAGTTCCTTCTTATGGCTTTGATATTGCCCTTCATCTCGTGGTTGGGTGCTTAGCACTGAAACCACTTGGTTCCTTTGAGATGGTTGTTTCTCGAGCATGGCCTAAGAGGAAACGACCCATCTGGTGTGCAGACGTTGACCTGTCAAGGTCTTTGTCACTTGTGCAAATTCTGCACAAGAGTAGGCACAACCAGCTAAGACTAAGCTTATTAGGGATGATGTCGCCGATGACGAGCAGTGCAGTAGTGTTATAACCCAAGATTTCGTTATGATTTATTTCGTCACAACTTATTGTAAGTTGTCTCATTCTGGATTCAGGACGTGTATGTCTTTAGGAATAAAGACAAGGGCGAGGCGGTCTTTCTTCTTTGTGATTTTTGGTAAGGGATTATTAATTAAATTGGGTTATATTAATAATTCCCTAATCACTATTCTAATCACGCTCCCACTATTTTCTCTCGATCAGTCTCTAAAACTGTCGAGGCGCTCCTCTCATTCTCTCAACTCCTCTCTACTCCTCTCGACCTGTCAAGCGCTTCCGTGTTGTTGGAATTCGAAGATTGTTGTAATTTGCTCATTCTCTGCGTTCCCGTGATCAGTCAAGGTAAGTGGTAACGGTTTATCTTCCTTCAATTCTGCAATCTGAGAACCCTTGCCCTAACTGTTTTCCCCTGCAATCTGATTAGTGAATCAGAAATCCTCCTGACGTTCTCTATCAAATTCTGCTGCTGTTGGCTTCGTCTGTGATTCCGCTATCAGATTCAGGTAAGGGTTTGAATTGCGTTTATCAGTGGCAGTTCCAGGGTTGTGAGTCTTCTGTTTTCTGAGTTGGGCTTGTCTCTGCATTTGTTGTTGGTTCAATGTTTTGGGATTGCGCTTCGATCTGCGTTTCGGTCTGTGTTGGCTGGGTCTGCTGCTTCAGACTGTGGGATTTTGTCTTTGCTGTAATCGAGGTAGGTGGCTTATGGATTCGGCTAGTGTGTTCGGCCTTGGGGAGTTTCGTTCTGGTCTGGTTCTGAATTCTGAATGCGTTCTGTCTTTGGTTTGCGAATTGTGATTGTGAACTGTTTGTTTAAATGCGTTTTAACACCTACAAACCCCCAAGGTGTTTTCTGCAAACTTATGATGTTTTGACATTGTTTTGGTGCCTTTGTTTGTGTGAAAATCGCCTCTGTTCACTGTGTTTTTCGGCGTGTCCGAACTTCGTCCGACCTTGGAGTTCGGACATGCATCGTTGCGCTTAAATCTTCTGGAGTTTTTCGCTGTGTCCGAAACTTCCGTCCGAGCTTTGAAGTTCGGACACAGCCTTCTGTATTCCGATTTTGCCTCGATTGTGTCCGAACATGGATGTCCGGACACAAGTTCGGACTTTGCGGTGTCTGATTTCGCATCGAGAACGTCCGAACATCTGTCACGACCTTTGATGTTCGGACACCTCTGTCTCTACTACTGTTTTAATGTTCGACCTGTGTCCGAACTTCGTAGTTCGGACATGCGGACATCTGTCTGCTCTTTTACGATTCCGACTCTTGACTCGTGTCCGAACATTGATGTCCGGACACAAGTTCGGACATGCCTCTGTTTTGACCGTAACTTGCCCGTTTGGGCTCCGTTTTGACTTCCGTTTACGGGGTTGGATTCCCCTTCTGATTTCCAAGCCATCTATGTGCTTTCTGGTGCCTTTGGTGCACATATGCTTATCTGTATTTAAGCTTCTGTTTTGGGACCTAGTTATCTCTGTGTCTGAGCCTTTGGATGGCTGGTTTCGCTGTCTCGTAGCACGCTATGTAGGATCCTTCTGTTTCGCGGGTGATGTTCCCCGTTCTGTTCACAGGTGTCCCACCTGTTCTATTTACGAGTGAGGTTTCCTCGTTCTGTTCACGAGCTGGTTGCTCGTTCTGTCTGTATGCTGTGATCGCTAGTGTCCCACTCTGTTTTCTGCTTCTGTCTGCTTCTGGCTCTGTTTAGTCCTTTATTGTGTGGACTTCTGTTTCTGTTTCTGATATGTTTATGGACTCCTTGCGACTCCTTCTGATTTGACATTATTCTATAAAATGTTTTGAGCATGCTGGTTGATGAAGTTTGTCATCTACTGGGCATAGTTGTGTGCTCATTCCCCTACTTTATCTAACATTGCAGATTGATCAGCGAGGGTCACTTTGCAGCTCTGGAGTTTAGTCTATTTTGTTATTTAGATTCCTTTGAGACGTTTTGTATTTGACTTGAGCCTTTGGGCTCCTTTTGTTAGCTTCCGCTTCTGACATTCGTTTGGTGGGTTCTGTAATAACTTTGGGATGTTACGACATCATTTTGATTATACTTTATTCAAGTATTCGTTTTGGGCCTTGCTTGATTATCTGTTTAAGTTCGTTTATTAGAGCCTTGCGTTATTATGTAATAATACGCGGCGTGTAATACCCCTAACTCCTAGGCCAGTGTTTGGGGGTGTTACAGTAAGTGTTGATGTGAATTGAAGGACTAAGGACATTGACATTGAAAAGACATGGGGAACCTATTACTGCACAACATCGGTATGTTGCCGCGCACGAATGGAAGGACTCAAGATGTCGTAGCAGCGTGTTCGCTGTTCACTTGGTGTCGTTGTGACGTGAATGGAAGGACTCAGGACGCCACAACAATTGAACATCAGGGCACCAAGTGACAATGTGTCACGAAGAAAATGACACAAGAGGCCACCAACGCTGTGGTGCTCTATAGAACGATGACCTATTCAAGTGAACGTGGTAGAACTCAAAAATATTTGATCTTCGGGGAAATGCACCGGTTAACGGTTCAAGACAGTTTCCTGTGTGTGTTAGTCGAAGAGATTTTCTATGGGTTGTTATACCTTCAAAGTAGGGACACTGTTGGAGCATGATAAATCTTCTTAGTTGAGCTAAGACTCATCGTTGTATCTTGCCGGGGACGGCAAGAGCTTCGGTGGGGGAGGTTTGTCCTGTCTCTTTTGGCGCGCTGCTTGGCACAAGAAGCTCCATGCCGTGTGGCCCTTTGGTTGGTGCCCGTTAAGACTTGTGCTGGGTTTGCTTGTCAATCCTATACTTGATTGTCACTTTGACCTAGTCCCTTAAGTTCCATGGTCCTTGCGACCCCCGAGGACGAAGGTCCGAGGGATGGGCATCGGTTGAAGGGCACGATGTGTTGGTCAAGGGCCGAGCTGAGTGGCGTAAGTTTGTAACTCGAGCGAGGGCCAAGTTAGCGGATGTTGTGGAGGGCCTCCGCCCGGACCTGATAAGGACCGGGCATGCCTTCGGGCATGCACACTGCCAGGATGGCTTGGTGGTGACTCCAGCAGCTTGAGCACGTTGTGCTTAGAGCTGTCCTTAGGTTGCGAGTGCCAGTGTAACGACAGACACGAAGTAACTAGAGGTTTCTTGGCCGAGCTGAGTTGCGTCAGCTTATAACTCGAGTGAGGGCCGTGTTTGCGGATGTTGTGGAGGGCATCCACCCGGACCTGATAAGGACTGGGCATGCCTTCGGGCATGCACACTGCCAGGATGTCTTGGTGGTGACTCTAATAGCTTGAGCACGTTGTGCTTAGAGCTGTCTTTGGGTTGCGAGTGCCAGTGTAACGACAGGCATGAAGCAACTAGAGGTTGTCTTGGCCGAGCTGAGTTGCGTCAGCTTGTGACTTGAGTGAGGGCCGTGTTTGCGGATGCTGTGGAGGGCATCCGTCCGGACCTGATAAGGACCGGGCATGCCTTCAGGCATGCACACTGCCAGGATGGCTTGGTAGTGACTCCAGTGGCTTGAGCACGTTGTGCTTAGCGTTGTCCTTAGGTTGTGAGTGCCACTGTAACCACGGGCACGAAGCAACTAGAGGTTGTCCTGGCCGAGCTGAGTAGCGTCAGCTTGTGACTCGGGCGAGGGCCGTGTTTGCGGATGCTGTGGAGGGCATCCGTCTGGGCATGGTGTGGACCGGACGTGCCTTGAGCATGCACGCTGCCAGGGTGGCTTGGTAGCGACTCCAAGAGGTGTTGAGCATGTTGTGCTCAATGCTGGCCCAAGGTTGCGAGTGCTAGCGTGACCACTGGCACGAGGCAACTAAGGGTTGTCCCGACACCTTTCCACAAAGGGTGCAAGAAGGCATTGCACATCAGTGCCGTCCTACGGTTCGACAGGTGTTGAGTCCTGGACAAGGCGGAGACAAGGTGCGACGTGGCCCGCGTTAGCACACCTTACTTACTCGTACTAGTTGGGGGTCTTTGGCTGTTGGGCTGTTGGAGGCCTGACGGTGCCGAGGACTAGTGCGGCCGCTAAGGGATGCACATGTACTCGGGCTGCAGTGAGAGGGACGGAGTTGACTCAGTCTGAGCTGCGGCTTGGCATTCGACCGAGGCATTTGGGCCACGGGAATGTGAGTCGGTGAAGGGACTTGTCATTGGGAGGTTTAAGTCCACTTAGTTCTTGCCTATACTCGTCACTCTGATGAATTGAACCAAAGACATTTTGTGATGTTCATATTGTAGGCAGCATCAATGCCTATGACGTATGGAAAAGCGTGCAATAGTTCTCTAGAGGTAGGGTGTGCGAAGAAGATGGACCCAAGTTGTGTTCGATCCCCTACATTGTGAAAGTATCCAAAATCATGTTATAAATCAAATTAATATGAAACCTAAAGGATTACAGTTATTTGAGACAACCTAAGTTGACTTACTTGGTTCTGTCGTGTAATCGTTGTAGTATTTGTTTTTGTCTAGATCACCCAACAAAGTCTACACCGTAGAATGACCATTTCTCTTTTCAAGTTTTGTTTTTTGAATCTGGTTGTATATATCTTTCCTGGTTGCCAACGTGCCGAGGTTGATCGTGGTGAGCTCTGAATAAATTGCAGAAGGTGGCACACCGACTCGGGTTCTCTGATCGATCATAATCTCCTCCTCTTCAGTTAGGCACTTTCCCACAAAATGACCCTCTGTCCACTCAGCGAGATCATGATTATGCCATCCGTTATCACATTCAACACACACCCGTAGCTTGTGTAATACCCCTTAATTTTAAAAGAACAACCACATTTCTTTGAACTAGATGATCTGCGTAGGGTGATGACACCATGTCGTGGTGTCCTTCGTGGTTTCCAATACCTTTCGCATGTTATGTGGAAATCTTGGCCGGCTCGAGAACTTTAAATTATGGTGTAGATATGGTTGGGATGGCCAACATTATCTACCCAAGCTTTTGCTTCTTCTTTACTCCTAAACGGATGATCTGTTTCCAATAAGAAACCTGTATCCATCACTAGAGGTCGATTATACATATGTTGAATGTAGTCATCCAACTCTGCATGGTGATCTTGAACTCCTTCATCAAAATTATCCCAACCTTCATCAGTAGACGAGTCACTTTCCTGCAATAAGGGTTGAGAGAATGTTATAAGAATGTTTAAATATGCAATATTAGTGTGAATATGATTCACAAAAACATAAAATAAATACTTACTACGCTTGATACTGGAACAAAATCATGATCGGAATCTGAAGATTGACTCATGTCTAGCTACTTGGACACTTTTACGAAATAATTTTTAGGAGAAAGTTAGGAGATAGTGTAAGAGATTTGAGAATATGGAGAGTGAGTGTGTGAAGATGAAATGGAGGAGGCATCCCTTATATAGAGGTTGGTCATGAACTAATCACAAGGTTACAAGTTCAAAAACGGTAACCTGGTACATGTACCTTATGTACTGGATGCAATCCTATTGTACGTGAACAGTGACCTGATACGTGTACCTCTTGCTGGCAAAAGTAATTACCAATGGTAACTTTTAATTCACTTTGTACTGGATGCAGTCCTATTGTACGTGAACAGTGGTCTGGTATGTGTACCTCTTTTTGGCAAAAGTAATTACCAATGGTAACTTTTAATTCACTTTGTACTGGATGCAGTCCTATTGTACGTGAATAGTGACCTGGTACATCTACCTCTTGCTGGCAAAAGTAATTACCAACAGTAACTTTTAATTCAATTTGTATTGGATGTAGTCCTATTGTACGTGAACAATGACCTGGTACGTGTACTTCTTCCTGGCAAAAGTAATTACCAACAATAACTTTTAATTCACTATGTACTGGATGCAATCCTATTGTCACTAGTACAAAAAACGCCTATTTCGGCGCCCCTATTTCAGCGGTTGTAACAACAACCGTTGAAATAGGTGCCCCGAAAATTCTATGTCTAAAAAAAGGCACCTATTTCGGCGGTTCCTAGCTAGGAACCGCCGAAATAGGTGCCTTTTTTTGAAATAGAATTTTCGGGGCACCTATTTCGGCGGTTCCTAACTAGGAACCGCCGAAATAGGTGCCTTTTTTAGACATAAAATTTTGGAAGCCTATTTTCCCGTTTTTTTTGAAAAAATTCGGTCGGCGGGAAAATTCAGCCTATTTTTAAACTAAAATTTTTGGAAGCCTATTTTCCCGGTTTTTTTTTTCAAAAAATTCGGACCACGGGAAAATTTCAGCCTATTTCGGCGGTTCCTAGCTAGGAACCGCCGAAATAAGTGCCTTTTTTTAGACATAAAATTTTCGGAAGCCTGTTTTCCCGGGTTTTTTTTTCAAAAAATTCTGACCGCGGGAAAATTTCAGTCTATTTCGGCGGTTCCTAGCTAACAACCGCCGAAATAGACTTTATTTCATTATATATATCGCAACTGCTCTTCATCTCTCCTCTCACGGTAATTTTGCAACTCTAACTGGCGAATGTACTTGCTAAACGCTCCTCTCTGCATCTCGCTCACCTGATTGAAAACGGGGTTGAAGTAGTTCATTCTAGAACCGGTAATATACTCGAACTTATCTTTTTCTCATTGGAGAACAAGCTACATACATGCTCTGCGCCTTTCATTCTCTTTGTTTTCTCACTGAAACCGCTGGATCTCACTCACTAGATTGAAGACGGGGCTGAAGTAGTTCATTCTGGATCCGGTAATATACTCAAACTTATATTTTTCTTTTTGGAGAACAAGAAACATACATGCTTTGCGCCTATTTATTCTCTTCTTTGTGTTTGTGTCTCTTTATTCTCTTCTAGTGTCTGGGCCACTACAATCTCTTCACACTCACGGTGATTTTGCAAGGTGAACAAGAAGCTTACATGCTCTGTGCCACTGTTCATTCTCTTGCGTTTGCGTCTCTACAGAGATGCAAACTGTTGCATCTCGCTCCCGAGAAAGAAGACGATGCAGCTAATTTTTTTTTTTTTTAAAAAAATACCTATGGCGGCGGTTGTTAGCTAGGAACTGCCGCCATAGGTGTGTTTTTTTTTGAAAACCACCTATGGCGGCGGTTCCTAGCTAGCAACCGCCGCCATAGGTGTGTTTTTCAAAAAAAAACAACCACCTATGGCGGCGGTTGTAGCTAGGAACTGCCACCATAGGTGTTCTATCTCGGCGGTTGTACAACCGCCGAGATAGGGTCTCATCCCTATTTTCTCCGGCGGTTCTAGAACCGCCGAAAGACCTTTTACAACCGCCGAAATAGGCCCTTTATGTACTAGTGTGTACGTGAACAGTGACCTGGTACGTGTACCTCTTGCTGGCAAAAGTAATTACCATCGATAACTTTTAATTCACTTTGTACTGGATGCAGTCCTATTGTACGTGAACAGTGGTCTGGTATGCGTACCTCTCCCTAGCAAAAGTAATTACCAACTGTAACTTTTAATTCACTTTGTACTGGATGCAGTCCTATTGTACGTGAACAGTGGTCTGGTACGTGTACCTCTTCCTAGCAAAAGTATTACCAACGGTAACTTTTAATTCACTTTGTACTGGATGCAGTCCTATTGTAAGTGAACTGTGGTCTGGTACATGTACCTCTTCCTGGAAAAAGTAATTACCAACGGTAACTTTTAATTCACTTTGTACTGGATGCAGTCCTATTGTACGTGAACTGTGTCTTTCACTTTTTCTGCAATGTGTTGTCACTTCAACAGATTTATCAGTCATGTTTTACTCAAGGACAACAACAGAGGGGTATTCAATGTTTAAGTTGTGTACTAGCCATTGGGCATGTTAGTGACCGTTAACCTGAGAGTATAAAAGGGAGTATGGGTGTTCCAACCAATTTGTCCATCACTTCTTGCTCTTAATATCTGTCCATCTACTCACAGAGTGAAATCTTGTTACCTTACGCCACAACTTGATTTCAGTCATAAACTATTGTCCAATATTCACTAAGAATGGCACCCAAAAAGTAACTCTCACTCAAAGCACAAAAATCCATCGAAAGAAAGCAAGTGTGGACGCCACCAAGAACCTCGATATCTAAAGGTTCATCCTCCAAAAGTAAAATCTCAATGAGCAGGAAGATCCCATAGATTATAATTCTAAGCAGCGATTCCTCATCATCTGACCGGTCGGAAGGCACAGATGTTCACACCGATTTTGATGTACACTTTGATTTCTTCAGAGAAATAGGCTCAGACAATTTCACCTACAACGATGAAGCCTTATTCAATGGTTACCCAACACCAACTCCTAGACAATATCCCAACGTCATTCAAAACCAGGTTAATGCATTAACTTCTGATGCAGAATCCATGACAAGGAAGAAGATCCTAGAGATTATAATTCTAAGTAGTGATTCCTCATCTTCTGACCAGTTGAAGGGCACAGATGTTCTCACCGACTTTGATGTAGACTTTGCTTTCTTCAGAGAAATAGGGTCTGGCAATTTCGCTAACAACGAGATCCCAGATATTATAATTCTATGCAATGACTCACCATCTTCGAACCGGTCAGAGGGCATAGATGATAGTGGAGACACCAATGCGCTGATAGAACACACACATTCAAATTGGTTTCAAGACTCAACAAACTATTATAGGATGTAATTTGAACAATTAAGGCTAAGTGTTGTTTGTCTCTTTTTACTGTATGTTTACATTTGAACATCATTATATTATGTAGCTCCTGCGTTGTCAGGTCGTGCCTTAAGCAAGCACCAAAAAAAAAAATTAGTATCTAACTTTTGTGCCAGAAACAGACATGGCTTGCTCCATGTTACCGTTTTAACCTTACTTTTCACACTAGCCGTTGAACTAGCTGTTGGACATGTCAGTGACCGTTACTCTTGTATTATAAAAGGGGGTATGGGTCTCCCAACATACTCATTCCTTACCTTCTGCTCTCAAAATCTTTCTAATTATATCTTGTGTGAATTCTTCTTATCTTACGCCACACTTTGCTCTCAAAATCAAATGGAGTTTCCTTTCAGTTTGCACGTCAATTATGTAGCTACTTTTGGACGTCATGGTGCATAATTTGATCGAAAGATGTGGCACAACCGCGAAGAAATAACTATGCCATATCCTAGTAATCTTTGTGATCTACAACGATGAGTAGTTCGTGCTTTACAGTCCCTCCTCGGCAGAATAAACATAGCAACAATGGTGTATTTGGGACTGGAGGACGACTACGAGTAGACTTTTATGCATGTACGAACTGATATGTCAGTTCGTCGAATGATGGAGAATTATATGGAGTATAACGATTTCATTGATCATATTCCATTACTTGTTATTTATGATCCTATTGAGCCCGGTGATGATTTCCAACAGCTAGAACCAACTATGAGATGCGACGTAATGTAATAGCACAACGAATAGAGAGACAAAGGTTAGAAAATAATTAGGTTATTGGTTATTGCGTAATTGATCGTATTAGTTCTCATGGTAGAACATTAGGTTTGTAATGTAATGATCCCATATGTTATTATCAATCTAACTTATAACATAAAACCATTTAATGTTTTTCATTTGGATATATTTCAGTTCTCGTGGTAGTAACATCAGAAACAAATTGTATTGAACACAAGGTGTGATTATGTTGGGGTTTGAATTCTATGACTTTTCGTTTATAACTTAACACATTATTGTTGGTATGTTGTACGCTGATTAGGGGAAGCAGTTTTTGCTACATTTTTTTGTTCAAAGTGTGAGTATTTTGGATGATTAATGAAATCTTCTAGCATAAAAAAAATTTAAGGTTCCAACCCGTTTCTTCAAACTCTTAATAAGTATAAATAGAGAAATCCATACAAATCGTACAAAGTCTATTACATCAAGGAAAAAAAAAGACAACAAATATTTCCAAGATGTTACTAAAGTTTATTACATCTAAATCCTAGATGAGAACCACTAGGGTGCACCATGCTGGCGCTGGTAACTATCCCATGTGGATAAAAAGTTGAACACATCCTCAAGACCATGAGTTGTGCCCTTTGTTTCTTCTGGCATCCCCTGATGATAGTATGACCAGTCTCATGCACAATTCTCTTGATAGTATGGACGTGCAAGCTCACTTGCCTCAGACAGTAGCTGCAATACGCTTGTCAGGTAAGTACACATATAAAATAAAAGTGATAATTCATGATGTACTATAAAATATGACTTACTAGCGCAGGATCCAGACGATGAACCAATGTGGTCTCATAACTTTCAGGGTTTAGGATCTTCGGATGTGTGTGCTTGGTATACCAATCTAGGTAGTGTGGGTCGCAAGCATGCAACCGCGCACTTGTACGCTGATACTCTAGAACTAGCACTTTAGGTGTGTTATCCCACACACTATACATGGGGGGGGGGGGGGTATACACAGGTGTATGGTTGTTTTTTTTCCTCTTTTTTTATACCTTAAGTTGGGTCTAATAGGAGGTTCAGGGATACCCTGAATGTACCCAAACTGGAGTAGACAACGCCCTGGCATGTACTGCTCATTCAACCTCATAATCTGTATGGTACTGTTGGGGTAAAACCTAACGGTAAATTGTGTTGGGGGTTTAACCTAACGACAAGAGTACCGGTCGATTATAGCAAGTTTTAAATCTCGGAGTATTCCCTAAGTATCAAATCCAAGGAGGCAGTGGCTAGTTTAATTTCTACTTACACACAAATTAAACAATAACAGGAAATTGGGGGTTTTTGTATGTGATGGTGAATGTTGTAAAAGAGTTCAAAAGGCAATAAACAACAGGTAAATAATTGTTTTGATTTTGTTTGATAAAGGAAATTCTGGTTTACTACTTCTCTCTAGATTGCAATTTCTTCCCCTAAGTGATTTCTACAGTATTCTGAATAAAACCCTAGAATAAGGATAACTCGTATTCGGTCTCCCGCTCCACGAATTCTAATTAGCAAAGACCGAATCCTAACTCTCGTTATGAATCCACTGTTTACTAATTGCTTTAAGAGTAGTCTAGATTAATGGTCAGCTAGTGTTTTAGAGGAATTACCATCTCTATACTAATTGGTTCTTCTCCCTGTAGTCAATTGATAGCCGCAGTTCTCACTTATAAGCTAACAAACTGATAAACTTATTTAATTGAGCAGATTAACAAGTCTAGGAATTTATAAGGGAAAAGAACTTTATTCTATTGTACTGCAGAAAATCACAAAGGTTCAGAAATAATTATTCTAGAGATACATAGTAAACCAAAATTAAAAGCGACTACTCAGCCAAAGACAAAATAACAATGCTCAATATAAACAGCATAAGGATAGAGGGATTTAGCAGAAAAACTAATTTTAGAAGCCGTGGTCGATTCTGCAATTTCCACACTTGTCTGAGTCACGTCCGGCTGTCTTGGGTCGGACGCAGATCCGGACGCGTTGTTCTGGTGGTGTCCGGATCCGGACGTCAATCCGGACGTGGGTAAATGAAGCCCGTGAGCAGTTTCCTTGTCTGTGGGTGAGGGTGAAGAGTTACGGAGGAAAGTTTAATGAATGGAGATGGATGGTTTATCGTGGATGAGAGGAAGTGTAGAGAGGAAGATAAGGGGTTAGACTCGCCAGTCTGGGACGAATTGAAATGAAGGCTGAAGCTGGGTTTATATAGGCTTAGAAATGAAACAAAGGTTAGTGGAAGTTTGGTGAGTGAGTGATTAATTGAGCATGGCTCTGTATTAATAATCATTGAGGTATGGGTTAGACTTGCTTTCGGCTGATAATCGCGCCAAAAGCCCGATTATCAGCGCGATTGCATTTTTATTTTTCATCTCTGTGTGACATCCGGATCTGTGTCCGGATCCGGACGTGACACAGAACCTCTGGATCTGAAACTCGGAATATGTACGGATCGCTGTCCAGATCTATACAAGACAGAGAACTCTCAGATCTAGATTTTTCACGTCCGGGTTGTGTCCGGATCCGGACATGAGACGTCCGGATCTGCGTCCGGCCAAGCTGATTGGACGTGACCAATCTTCGCCTCTTTTTCCGGATTTGTTCCCCGTTTGTTGTGTTGCAATCCTTATGATGTAAAATCTTCATTTCTCTGGGTTTTTCCTATATTTAGCATATAAAATGCATCAGTTCATATCAAAACATCAATCTTAGGAAAAACATAGAATAAGTGGGAAACATTGCTTAAATTATAGCAGATTATAAGGTAATTAAGCCCTTAAAAGCCTATATGTTTCACACTTATCAACTTCCTCACACTTAAGCTTTTGCTTGTCCTCAAGCAAAATAAGGAATAAGAATATCTCTAAAACCGTCACATAATCTCAAGATTAAACAGGTGCAGGGCGAAATCAAACAAAGTGATAAATGAAAGAATAATCTTGCTCTCTAGAGGTAGGTTTTCACAAACAGTGAAGCAAGAAGAATTTGTAAAAGCATAGAGAAACTAGATTGTAGAAAACAAGTTAACTTAGCTTGGGACTTTCCACCAATTTACATTCCTCTAACCTTTGGATGACAAGGGGTGTGAAGTAATGCCTTATTCCGCAATACCTTTCAACCCACGCACTCATGATCAAAAACAAAAACTGCAATTAATTTTTCCTTCACATGCAAAAACATTCTTCTTCCAAGAACTATATACAAAACAAACGAATAATTGTGAATTGCAGAGTTATTCCGTAACCCAGACTTTTCTTTCTATCCTTGTAACGGTGTTGGGCCAACTATCCCAGATTCCGCGACCTTAGGTAGATAGGTGTTAAGGCACCCTTAAGACTTAATAACCGGATAGACGAGGCCTGCTATTGTTAGGAAAAATTTTTGATCAGTGGAGTACCTTGCCTTATCCTTTTCATTCCAACATTCTCTTCATTTCCAAAATCCCAAGCTAAAATAATCTGGTTTCCACAACTAGCTAATCCACCTGGTTTCAGTGAAAATAGAGTATTTTTGAAAAATTATTTATCAAACCTCATCAAGCAAAACGATTCCTACGGTTTTCACTTGGTTTAATTTCACTCGGTGTGCACAGGCGTTAGAGCAGCAAAAAGCAAGTGTGGCATTAAAGAACATCTAGCATGTTTCAGGGAAAGATCTTTCCTTCCTCACACTTAAGAGGAGCAATGTCCTCATTGATCATAAAAGAAATGCAGGTAAAAGAGCTTTCAAAACATGCTATACTCATAATATATGCATATGCAATAATTAATCTTCAACTCGAGAAAGGTGGAACATCAATAAGTTAAATTAGGAACTGAGACTCCCCTGGTGTTATAGATTGAGGAAGATGTTCTTCCTCACACTTGGAATTTGCAGGGGTCGAGATATTCCTCATGAGTCACAGACCGTATGCGTGTTAAGCAAAGTAAAAGTTGCGAGTTTCTCAAGCCATTCGTTTCGCAGTAGATAGGACATGTAAATAAATCAGTGATGAATGTTGTACTGCTCAGAGAAACAAGAAACTTAGCAATTCAGAACTTAAGTACTGCCAAATATACACCATCACTTCACCTGTAGTTCCGTGTTTAACTGTTAGTTATAACAAACAAAAGTAATAAGTCAAAGAAAAAAGAAGTACAGAAAAAAAAGAAAGCAGTAAAGATAGGATGACGGTCACCGAGGGGGGTGGTGGCGGAGGTCTCATCTGAGCCATGAGCATCTGTAAGATCTGGGTAGTCTGGGTCTGATGAGCGGCTGTCTCTGTAACACCCCTCTCAATAATCACGATATAATCTCTCACGTAGCAATAAATAAAACGTCTCGCAGCGGAAAAACAAATAACCATTACAAAACGCACTCGGGTGTCACTGGCCGTTACTCGCCCATGCGAGCACGCAGCCAAACTACATCCAACTTCCATACAAATAAACTGCTAACCGCAGTGATAACGAGAAACTCCTATACATCACACTAAGTCCATAAACCATAAACATCGACAAGTGAGCATCTACCCAATCCTGAATACACAACCTTACCATAATACAATTCACCATCTTCATTGCTATACAACATCTCCAAGTGTGGTGACAAAAGTAACACTCAAATTACCCTGTTCCTGCTCTTCAGCTCCGACAATGATCAACAACCTGTAATGGTGTAGTATCAGCGATAGACGCCGAGTATGCCGGGCCTGAACCCTAATGGTCACTTGTCATTTTAACCATCTTATTATTAGATTGGTTTCATGCTTTTCCTTTTTACAGTTATAATCAAAACTGCAGATAAATATATATATATATTATTAACCATCCAAATATCCATAATCATTTAACCGTCCATCCAATCCAAACATTCATTTAATATTCCATACAACATTTATATATCGAACGTATCGAGAAATAACAATATAATGTACAATGTACATTCGCCGTAGCGTACAATTTTCATATTTAATTTACCTTAGCCTTGTAGGCTCCATCCAACCATCAACACACAATAAAATAACCACAAGTATAACCAATGAACAACAAAGCGAAACAACGAGAATAATAAACAAGTATTAAGTCTCGTCCATAGTATTGTTCGCCACTGTATAATTCTCAATTGTTTAGTTGTTCAGTTATACCTAGTGACAATGTCTCGTTAAAACGACATGTCTCTAGTTACCCATATATTATGGCGGGTCACCCACGGCAGTAGCCACTCCAACGGTAGAGTCTCCGACCAACGAGCCATTCTAGCTCACGGGAAATTTTCTTGATACTTACGGACCCGTACGGGACATCCTGGTATCGTTTTTGTGATCACAGCGCGCACCAAGCCACATCCTCTTGGCTTTACTTCCATTCCATTAATTAATTAATTATACCATCGCACCGCATTACCAAATTTCTAACACAGCAGACTAAGGTCATTAGTCCAATCTGGAGTCTATAAACTCGGGATCCAGTGCTAGATACAAGAGCGGCGTATAGAAAGGCCAATGCTCCGTATAAAAGTCTCAGATAATATGTATAGTTATTACCATAGTGCTACAACGTTTTATTTACGTTCCTTATATTTCATATAAGATAGCACCATAGCGCTAGTTCGTTTTATATATATAGGTTCATATATACGAACCAATACTGTTAACTCAACAACAGTTAAGCAGCTATAAATATACAGTTCATGGATATTAATTATCACATTCAGACAACAATCTTATCACAGATCACACAAAAGTCTGAACTGAGGAAGCCCTCAGAGACAACCAGGGACACATAACAACATACAAGTTATCTCAACCAAATCCGAGCCAAGGAGCAACCTTAGGACAACTCGGATCAAACCCCTTTACATACCGTTCACCCTGATTGTATTACGGTGGAGTATGAATCAGCCAGATCCTATGCTCCGTGTAGTCCGCTAGCTCGTCGAGCGTCTTGTCAGAGGTACAATCTAAACGGTAATAAACTATAAGTCAGCCTCATGACTAACTACATCCGGTATCTCGAATAATAAGTAACCCCGACAGTTCACCCTGTTTCTACAGTTGTTCGTTACGGGTTTCTCTAAAACAGTTGGTTTTGTTACTTAAAACGTGTACGTCAAAACTATTTCAACTGTTAAGTTTAATTCCTTATATTTCTTTTAATCTTATCCACATCTAGTTTAGGTACATAACCTATAGTTGCATGTATTCATGCATGATTGTAGTATATTATTATTTTTTTGTATGTATCCAAAACTCATAACTTATAGTTCATGACTAATACATTTTTTTAAATATCACCACCATTAAATCATATGGTTTCCAACCAAAAGATATATCCACCTTATATACATTATCCTTGTGTATGTATATATTTACCACGTAGGTAATTCCCATGAGTTTCATAAACTCTTGTATTTTATGTTACATTTTATCATCTTTTATTGGATGATTATCCCATTAGTTGTATTATATTATACAACTTATTTAAGATTATTATGTAACCTCTTATGTTGTATAATTACAACTCCTAAGGTTTATTCCATAAACCCTTAGTTTATAAATCTCATTATTTATAGTTGTCACATTGTTTTATGTGAGTACCCGTCCTTATATTAATTCCATCTAAACCATATCATTGTCATAACATTTATAACATTATAGACCTTAGTCTAAAATTCATCTCTCAACTCTTATTAACTCAGTATAGCCCTTAACTTAATTTAAATTCCGTTTTGACCACATAACATTATGTAATGTTATACCATATACTAATACCATACTATGTGATATTTTTATTCCCTTTAACTTATAACCTATAGTCTTTATACAAAACTATTTATTATTGCCTCTTAGGCACCATAAGAAAATCTTATTCTTTTCCATAAACCATAGTTTCCTTTATTTACAAAATCACCCCTTTCTTTTTACCATGTTATATATACCATTTAATATAACATTTCTAACCTATAAAAGAGTATAACCTATGGTTATTTTTTTGTAAATTCCGAACAGCCCTTGTGCTATTCTATAATTGCCATTTGGCCCTATTTATAACATATAGTTCTTCCATATCATTAAAACCATATTTCATACACATATCTTAATAAATTCTCTTAATAATTCTAAAAATCACCAAATTCCGCCAAAGGGTTATAAATATCCTTATTAACCCATATACTTTTGGTATTTACCATTCCACCATCTATTTTTCTCCAAAGTGTCATAATGACATAATAACTATATATTATACATATATAGTTCATTTTAATTCCAAAATCCACCAAATAAATTCCTAAAAATTCCTAATAGCCCATGGGTGTTTAAAATACCATTTTACACCCTTAATTTTCGGTAATAGCATATTCACCACATATGTTATAAAATATTACCATAAGCTTCTTATCTTATTATACAACCTTAAATAAGTTATTTAACTTATCTAATTTGGTCAAAACCTAGCATATGGTCACGGTTGACCACCTTAATATTTCCTTGACCACCAATTCCTTATAATTACGGTTTAGTACCCAAACTTTCTAAAATTCACCATTTAACCCCAAAACTTTATAAAATCTTATAAGCATTATTTTAACTCCTTTTTAACTCTAATTTTCGGCTTTATTTTTCTAAAGTCCCTAAATTTAATTTAATTACACCTAATACCCCATTTATTTTCGGTAATGCATTTATACTACTTAAACTTAATTAAAAGCTTGTAAATGCATAAATAAAATGGCCTAAAATACATGGCCTTATTACAAACATTGGCTTGCAAAATAAATTACACATAAATGTCCCAAAATACATATAAAATTTCGGCCTCACCATATAATTTTCATTTATTTACCAAACTTCCACATAATGTCTTAAATTTGACATTTATGCTTGTTTAATTAGTTATAAAATTTATTAAGCCATTCCTTAATCATTTTAAGGTCAAACAAGACCTTATTTCACCTCTTCACTCACGGCAATTAATTAGGAATAGCTTAAACTTGTATTAATGTAACAAGTTAAGGTTTTAAGTAATTTATACCTTGATTTAACCTAGATAGAACCTTGTTTGGTTCGGCCACCTTAAGTAGAAATTCTCCACAGCTTGTTTTACATGTTTTCAAACAGAGAACAAGGCCTAGTTAGTCTCCAAGCAAGATCTAACCATAAGAAGTAATTTAATGTAAGATTTAAGGCAAAAATCACCTTAAGAATGCAAGGAGAGTTCAAGATGGTTTCGGCCTGAATCAAACACACCACAAGGTGTTATTTCCTCCATATTGACATAGGAAATAGCTAGATCTCAACAAACTACCTTGTTATTAGGTTTTACCTTGGAAAAATGTCTTAAAAGAGGGTATTTCCTTTGGATCTCGGCCACCTTTGCTCCAAATGGCTAACCAACAGATTCCACATGAAAGGAGAAGAAGATGAGGCTATGACCACAGTTTCACAGCCGAACTTGTAGGGAATCAAAAGTTATGAGCTTAAAGCACATTTTACCTTAAATGGTCAAGACTTGAACTTTCCTCCTTAGATCTGGTTATGTACGAAACCAACACTTCCTCTAACCTCCAAATCACTCTACATAGATGTATAGAAAAGGTTGGAGTGTAGATCAATCGAAAAAGGAAGGAAAGATGAAGAAAATGGGCATTTTTATGCCTTAAGAGCTTACCTAGAGCTTGAAACCTCATCAATGGTGCTTGGAACTCTTACCTACGGTGGAGAGGAGCCAAAGGGAGCTCAAGGACAGAGAACCTTGGCTGAAAAGAAGAATGAAGGGGAAAGACCTAATATTGCCTTAAAGCACCTTTTTGCATTTTTTTATGATTTCCTTGCTTTGATGACTCATCAAGTCCGATTGGGGTTGGATAATTGGAGATCAATCAGTGGAGACAAGAGGAGGAGGCAGCCGTCCAAGATAAGGGAAGGTAGGGTAGTGTTTGATTCAAATTTTGATTGAAAATGGAGTTATAATGTTACTTTAGTTCATTTATTGTAAGGTGACTAAGCATTCTTGTCTTGTACCAGCTTGGAGCACCGAAATGCAAGGAGGAAGAGGAGCAAGTGGAGGCTCCAATTCGGTTGGCTCACATGGGTAAGGTAAGTAGAGCCCACTTTTTTTGTTTTATAAGGTAAAGTTTGTCTTTATTTGTTATTTTATGCAAAAGTAAGGGCATATTTAATTGTCACATGTCTCTTGTCCCTTGGTCTGTTAAGAGACTTAATTATCTGATTTCATATGGTCCATTTCGTGGTCAATGGTCAACATTGACCAACTTAGTCAATGTTGACCCAAACGGGCCCCACATTAGGGTTTTATTAATATTTTAATATTAAATTTGTAAAAATTCATAAATTTCTGGAATTAAATTCCTAATATCATATAATATGATATTTTATTATATTTAAAGGTAATTATAACCTTTTAGCCCATTTAAAACCAATTTAAAGGCGATTACACAAAAACGTGTTTTAAGGAGTTTTAGTGCACATTTTGTGTCGCAAGGTGTTTCTGGGCTCTGTTTCCTTTGAAACGGTTTTTTTGTGTTCATTACATGATACTTGATCATGGTATTCAATTTTATATCATTTAGAGGTCATTTGATTTTTAAGGTTTTCCTAGAGCACCTTTTTGCCCTTTTTGACCTTAAAGCATGTAAATGCTTTTTCTTTGTGTTGGAGTGTTTTGCAACGGTTATAATATGTTTAATATTATGTTAATATACTTAGGACAAATTTTTAGGTCCTAAGAAGTTCATTTGGGTATTTATTTACCCTTAACAGTCAAAGGGTGCAACATCTTGTTTTGTGTTGACCGATGTTGATCTCAGTTGACTTTTAAGGCATGTTTAGGCCTTAATTAATGTGATTAAATATTTAATCGATATTTAATAAGTTTGGGGTATTTCAATCTACCCCCCTTAAAAAGACTTCGTCCCGAAGTCTCTTAATCAAATAGGTAAGTATATATAAATGTATAACTACCCATTATTCCCATAATGTATATCTATGTGATATCATTTACATACATCGTATTGCGCTTATACAGCACATAGCCATCACGTCGTGGCGTTAGTTCAATCATATATGGATATAGGTGATCCATCAGCACCATCATTTCCTATCAGTTCTCAAGTCCTGACAACCTTCTGAGGTGTCCATAACATTCCATTGTTCCACATTCCATATCTAATAATAGATATACCATATGTAACCATTCTATAAAGCAATATGAATACATATCACAAATAGCATAAGAAAGGTACTACGCACATGGTACATACAACATTTCAAACAGGTATCTCGTGAGATACATACATACCAGTGCACATCACACACAACAAACCAAACAACGCACGCCCCGCGTACCAACCATAACCAACAAAACCAATTCACCGTATGCCATGCATACGAAACAATTCACTGTATGCCATGCATACTAAACAAACAAACCTCGTGTGCCCCGCACACCACCAATTCCTTGTATGAAATGCATACGAAAACAACAAAATTTAGTGCACACATGTGCACAGCCAAGAGGCTCTACCCCCCTTAAAAAGGGTTACGCCCCCGTACCCCACAAGTATACAACAGTCGCTCAACAAGGAGCGCTGGATACTTGGCTCTCAAAGAGTTCTCCAACTCGTGGATTATCCTCATGTCAGAGAGACGGGTATGACTCTAGCCCTTCAGGGTTCCACAATATATAAAAGGTGAGGCACTGATCTTTTTGTGCTCTCTTCCAAGTTCATTCTTATGGGCCCACTTGCTCCGTATGAGGTGTAGACCCATTGTAACACCCCGTCCAACAATAACACATTTACAATAAACTGCAGCGGAAATACAAACCTCATCACATTACTTAACTCGTTGGTGTTACACGCCGTTAGCCACCCACGTGGCTAACAAGGCTAATCCATATACATTGTACCGGTCTGATGGGCTAAATTCCCGAGCAACTACACATTATTCTCCCTTTCCATTAACAACAACAACAACATACACCTTTCAACTATACCGAGTATTTATAAACTGATGCCGACAACAATATCGGTCTTACTACGCCTACTGTATATATACACTTAACTGATTACCCATGTACGACGACTACCCGTCCTACTCTCGAACGGTTTCCAGCACTTCGTACCTGAAATAGGAAAAGAAGGGAAAGGGTGGCCCCCAAGGGGCTCAGCACCTTTGCTGGTATGGTAATCCCGCAGCCCACATGCTACCGGGCCACGCACAACTAATTGTCGTCTTAGCATGCGGTTGATTATTTTAAATCATACATGCAACTGTAAACACACAACACATAATCATTTCGCCTCAACGGGCTCAACAAACGGATAATATATCCTTACTTAATAAGTCACTCATGGTATTCAATATCCCTAGAGTGTTCCTCCTCTAATGGAGCTACTTCCCTAATAGACGACACTTACCCTTAAATCGGGTTATCCTTAAATGCCTCTTATCACAAACTGGGAATCATATCCATGATCCACACACTCCACATTATACAACATAAACATACACTACATACAACACCTAACAACACTTTGCACGTTTCCACGTGCACAACATAATACCGCAATAGACATTGCATCACAACAAAAATACATAACATAACGGGGATGGTTCTCTTAGGAACCGACCCCAACATAGTTAGTTCACTGGGAGAGCCTAGAGGATGCTGTCAAACTCATGCTAAGCTCGTTTACATAACTCATTACCGTTCTATTAGGCGAACGAATAACTTAACATAAAGATGGATCGGGTTTAGTGACCCGAACACAACATACATAATCCCCAACAGACGTGAGTCAAGAGCCTTGGTTAAGCTCAGGGGTGATCGAAGACCAATGAAGGAAAACAATCAACAGAGAGGAAGCTGAAGAAACTATATACAACAACTCCCAAACAACGCGCGACCGGAACAACCGGATTCCTCACCCCCCATAATATATAAATATTCACAGTTAAAGACTCCGCTGTGGAACCTATCACATCAGCACACAATACAGTATTACAACTGAGTTAATCACGCAAAGGAGGGTCATACACTTACAGCAACATCACACAACTAACTCACGCATAGCCGTGGTTAGAACGTTCCTTAGGTCGGAAACGTTGTTACCGGATACCGTTCTCTTACGTTTACCTAATAGTGGTTAACTAGCCCTTCAAGCGCATTTGAGGTTACCGGTATCGGCACGTAAACACACAATAACAATAACGACTGTAAACTCGTTTCATGATTTATCTTATAACGTGGCAAACATACAGAAAACACATTGGCATACAAGCCGGTGTAATCCGGTAGGACACAGGTTGCAAGAAAACCATACCTGTCACCGGAGTCCACTTTACCACGTCCACTTATGTTCCTCGAGCAATTCTCGAACAACTGTTAACATTACATGTACTTTTATTAACATCGGGGTAGCATGATTATTTAATGTCTAATGCTTATAACTTCTCCCCGTTAACTTAGTTACATAACTTAACATTTTTAACTTGTTTTACTCTCACATTCTAATACAACTTTTCACCCACTTAATTGTCATTAAAACTCACCTAACATGTCCTTAACAACCTTATAACATCATTACCTATCAATCCCCATCATTACATATCATTCATAACCTTAAACAACATTTTGGTCCGACCGACCTTGCCGACCGGACTTACCCAAGTCCGGTCGATTCCAGAACACATTTCCGTCACAAATTTTCTACTCCGACCGACCTTGTAAGTCCGGTCCATTCCAGAAGCTATTTCCCGCAGGGTAAACTGGGCCCGACCGAACTTGCAAGTCCGGTCGCAAGTCCGGTCTGCCCCAGATCTTTGTTTTCCTTTTTACATTCAACTCCAAACTTCACCCCATATATCCTAGTATACCCTAACCTCATTTGGGCACTTCAAACACACCTTTATCCATGTGCTAAACTCTTTAAATCACTCACCAAAACCATTTTATCATTCACAAACTTCTTACAAAGTTCCTAGCACTTGGGATGTTTTCTCCTTAAGATTTATAAGTGGTAGTTCACCAATAATGACCACTACACCAAGGTGTTTCCTCTACACCTTAACATCTTCTCTCAACTTCTTTTCTTACTAACTAAACCTCCTTTTTCACATCTTACCTAATCATCACTTATTCCTTGGATATCAACATTACCTAAACCTTAAACAAACTCCTCCAAGACTTAAATACATTCTCAGACACACATTGAATTCCTAGAACTTCCAAGATAACACCTAAATCCTTGCATCACTCTAAATCACCTTAATACATGTTTTCTTCTCAAGTAAACATTTATTCACCTTTAATACTTCCTAGTTCACCAAAACTCACTTAAAACACTTAGAACTTCTTACACACTTCCCAATTTGACCATAGCTTCTCTTGTATATACTCACATCCAAACACTTAGGTTTTTACCTTATTTCATTCAAGAACACCTAAAATCCATCAAACACATTTTTATACACAAACTTCACACATTAAGCACTACATCACATATAGCGCATAACTTAAATTGCTTGGCACTTAGGCCCTTAAATAACATGGCTCTTAGGCCCTTAAATTGCATAAACCTTAAACACTGAATTTCCCACATAAGTAATGCCTTTGACCTGCAAATACACCCAACAATACATATGCCCTTAATAAACTCCTTGAGAGCATCTTGCTAGCTCATTCACATTGGCTCCTTAGGTATTTTATTAAGCAAATCAAGCTCATTTTTCCTAAGGCATTTAAACTACATGAGATAGCTTGTTTACCTCTTTTTCCTCACAAACTTCTTTCTTGTTTCCTTGTAAAACCGGTGGGGTGTTTGGTTGTTTGTCAACTTCTAAACAATGTACAAATAATAGAATGAGTATTCAAGCATTATGCTTCATCTCATTGTAAACCCTAGGTTTACATTATTTCAAAACATTAATGTAGTTGTTTTACCTTAATCTTTGAAGGGTGTTTGAATATCTATGAAGAGAGGACTCCACCTAGTCCTTGAGAGATTAAAATGGAGCTAGAAACAAAGCAACACAAGGAGCTCCATCAATGAATATTTCGGTCACACACAAAACATGGAGGAAACTTGATTTTCTTTGAGATTCCTTACCTAGGAGCAAAGGAGATCAATAATATGTGGAAAGACAAGCTCAAGCCCCTTCAATGGTGGAACTCCATGGCACCGAAATGGGGCTCTTGAAGTTTTGAGAAGATAGGAATGAAGAGCTTGATGAAAGGAAGAGAATGGTGGTGTTGTTTTTGATTTGGTTAAGTGAGTCATGAGATATTGACAATGGAAGATGGTGAAATGGTGGTGGTGCTGTAGCTTCACCGTGAGAACAGAAGGAAGAAAGGTAGAAGAGGAAGGGAACCGTGTGAAATAAGAAAGAAATGAGAGAAGTGAGTTTGGTTTTGTTTTTGAAGAGATTTATGACTTAAAGCAAATAGTAACTTATGAGTCATCTTTATTTACTTAATAAGTTAACATGTTTGGTGACTCATTACTTCAAAAACCGGCCCCCTTTTTAGTCTAGGGGTATTATAGTCTTTATTGACTCATTTAATTACTTATAACATCATATGTTACAAACTAGCTTATAAAAATCACTATTCACAAAACAAGGCACATAGAAGTGAAATTTTTGATTTCCCATTGATATAGACTTCCAAATGTGATACTATATAGTACACATGTTAATTAGAGTAATGATGGACATTTAGCCATTCAAAACTCATTACAAGACAATTTTTCAAAACGTGCTTTAAGACTCCTTAAAGCACTTTTTGTTTTAACTTGTTTTCAAGCTTGGTTTTCTTTGGTAATTGATTTAATATGTTCATTTACATATTTATAAGGTATAGGTATGACCATTAGGTCTTATACAAATTTATCCAAGCTTAGAGCACATTTTTGCTCATATTGACTTTAAGGTATCTTCTTGTGTTTTATTGGTTTAACTGTCCACCAAGGTTTCCTAAGGACTTATTTAGGCTTATTAAATCATAATTGAATATTATTAAGTCTTGGTAGGCTCTTTGGGTCCTAGCCAAGTTCACTCATAGCTTAGAGCATGTTTTTGCTCAAACTGTGTCTTAATGCTTTATTGCATTTACTATGGTCTAAATTGTTCACTGATGTTACTAAGGCACTTTTTAGCCTTTACATACCATAGTTTGATATTTAACCACATATCAAGGTTTGGGGTATTTCACCCATGAACAAAGCTCAATTTGCCTCCTTTTTTTTATTGCTGTGAATCCACTGGTTTGGATCACTAGCATATATGCGTGTCTTCTCTCACTGACATTCAGTTTGAGATGTAATATGACATTGGCTACGTTAGTACTTAGTGCTCTTTGCACTTGTCTTTGTAATACTAAGACGTACCAGCCTATATGTCCACAAGGATGATGTTTGTCATCCATGTCTCCTGGTAGGTTTGTTCCAGAGTAACCACTGTTGTATTTTTTTTTTACACACTCTTGATATCCACTTTATCTTTCTGCATTCCCATTAGATTAATAACTGCACAAGTGCAATACCAAAACACTCAGTCATACAGAGTGCAGAGGCGTAAACGCTCAACAGCTAATATCCAATGAGGAAATAGAAAAGATGTGCGAACTATCCTGTGAGTGGTACATTCCGAATCCACTGTTCCTTGCTTAAGGTATCTGCTATCATACAGCTTTATCTTTCTCTGTGCGTAATCACGCGTTTATGTCCATATCATCTGGTAGATTTCCTTTGGATTGCAAGCATTTGCTTGATCCTTATGAGGCTTCTACATATTATTCGTCCATAATGGGTTTTCCTATTTTTTTTTTGGTTCCTGTCCTTGAATCGTTCCCTGCCTTCACTGTATACTGTCTACTGTTCTCTGTTGGAGGTTCTTAATTTCTTTAGCCCGTTGGTTTAACTGCGGCTCTTCTCGTCCATCTTCGAGGTAATCCGTCTTGTGTCCGTAGAATGGAGTGACTACTTCTCGCGTTCCTAAACACTACTTGTCTACTTGCATGGGGTACCGTACTGATACATTACTACTTACCCGACTAACTCATAAGTAAGTCTGTCAGGCCCACATGCTCCTAACGGAGTGCGGTCGTCCACATGTCTCGTTTAGTAAACTAGTAATGTCCGTCACACGGTTGTGTGAAGTATTCTTTTGTCAATCTCCCTTTGATGGATATCCCTTTTTCTTCTTCTTATTCTTCCTTCTTCCTTTTTTTTTCTTCTTTTTGCTTGTTTTTTTTTGTGTAATAGTTCATGTTATCAGTATCCTGTAATAGTGCTATATTAGCAAACTTGTTTCTCCTTTTTTTTTGATCTCATGAGTACAACACATTTTTCTTTTTTTTTCTCCCTGTTTTTTTTTATCATATCTCATCCATAGTTCATATTCGTCCCATCCATGTAATTGGATGTATGCAGATTGCATAACAGCTTGAGCAACTTGGCTCTTACTTCCCAACCATCTTACTGACGGTGGTGCATCTACAAAGGGTATGCTTGTCCATGAGGACTAAACATTTACACTGGTAGTGATTAGCATTATGCCGGTATACATGTTGGTATGTGGCTATAAGCCCTGTCTGAAAATTCCCAACAATTTAAACTGGTGTGGTTTACAGTCATAGTGGCTGTATAGTTCCCCAGTTGCAGTGGTTGGACTAACGGTCCTTCCATAGTTGCATAAGTTTCTAATCTCAAGGTTGTATGAAAAAGTTTGAAAAACATTTTTTTATAAAAGGTTAAAAGAGTAGTAGTGTTGTAGTTGCATTGCAGTAGCTGTTACTGTTGCTGTCGTGCACTTGCTGTAGCAAGTGCGCAAGGCAGATGGAAATTTCAGTAGTTTATTGTCATAGCGTTTGCAATAGCAAGTGCGCCATGCAGGTGGAAATTCTGGTTCAGTAATTCCGGTCTATTGACTGTTCGTCATTTGAGTACTACATGATAATGTAAGCATTAACATCCTGTTATATATATTTTCCGTCAAGTTTAAAGTTTACTGGTACTGAGTACACTAATCTCAAAAGTCAAACACAAATGGCGAGTGGTCCCCGACACATCCCATATACTAATAACATAAGTCTGTTTAACATCCAAGGTAAGTACATAACAAAGTAAGTAAACAAAGTCTTCCACCAGCGGTATCGTGGGAGTTAGGGTACTCATGCCCTATCTACTCCTTGCTCTATAGGCTCGAGCATCAGTAGATGTCTGGCATTCTGACGCCCTCGTGGTACTCCGATCCTCAGCTGAGGTCTCTGAGTTTCTTTGGTGGCCTGTAATTCGGCTCTTGGGTTCATCCAACATTCAATTCCCTATGGCCTCCTTGTGGCAGCACCGACACTCGACTGCGGCCTTCGCGGCGAACCCAGGATGGTCCTTCCCAACGATTACAGTAAAAGTGGCGCTGGGGCTGTCCGGTGCCTGATAGTAGTATTTAAGTTTAAGTTAAAATCTGTTGATATAGAGGTTAAGATTATATTTGAATTTAAGAGGTAGGTGTTCTCACCCTTAGGAGGTGTAGATCTCAGAGGCTTAGCATCAATAGCTGGGCCGGTCAACTGAAGGACAGGCTCTTTCCCTTTCTTTCCCTTGTGACCCTGTTGCCCTTTCTTTTGGAAAAACTTCATGTTTAAATGTTTCGGGTCAGTATTTATAAGATATTTAGTATGGTAAACAATTTAGAGTGGGATAAGTCCTTACTTTCCCTTTTTCTGGCCTTCTTCTGGAGATGCTCCTCCACCTCAGACTCTCTGAGAGTCTCTTCCCGAGTCTGGAGCATTAGCTCCGTCCTCGAGGCAGCCTCATAACACTCTTGGAATCTCCTTGGTAAGTTCTCACAAAGTTAATTGGTAATGTAGTAAGTAAAGAATTTTATGGCTTTCATGTTAGCACCTGGATGGTAGTGTAGAGGGTAGCACCCATCGCTATCTGAATGCGAAATAATAGTCCTCCCCGGAACTTCTCGACCTTCACGGTCTCTGAGTAATCCACACCGGGAATGAAGTCCAGCTGACCAATGAATCGAGCGTAATACTCGTCCACGGTCAGACCTCCTTGGGTCAGTGTCTCGGACCCCAGGCGCTTCTTCTGTTCGAGATGTGCTGGGTAGTACTTCCCTCTCAGCAACTCGACAAAGGCAGCCCACGAAAAGTCGGGCGTAGCCAGGTGATGGTCCTTGACCAACCTCCACCAAGTGCTGGCTGCATCCTTCAGATGGAAAGCAGCAGTGGCGACCTTCTTGTCGTCAGGTACTTGTAAAGCTTCGTAGGCCTTCTCATGTTCAACAATGTAACGCTCCAAAGCTACGGGGTCTGTTTCCCCGGAATATGTAGGTGGTCGGGTCTCGCCAACTGACTTCAGGCAGTTCGTTTCCCTGGGCTGTGGCGGGTGGGCTGGTGCTCCTCCTATCTAAGTACCCAGCTGTGCAAGAACGGCTGCAACCGTCTCAGCAACTCCTGTAATGCCGGGGTCACCGCCTCCACCTCTTCCAGTACCACGCCCTCTAGTTCCACCAGACATCTGTAGTACAGTATGTCACATAAATACTCGGTAAATTACCGTACACAACCAATAGATATCAAGTTGCCTTAAGGCTAACCTGTCACGCAATTTGCGTTACTAGACACAGTATCTTTCTAAGACGAATCGTCCCGTACTTCCCAAATGTTTCCCATAATTTCCCAAGTCCTAAGCTCACTGTCTTAACCTATTATCTCGTCATCAGAGCGGTACTCCGCTCTGATACCACTTTTGTAACACCCCTCTCAATAATCACGATATAATCTCTCACGTAGCAATAAATAAAACGTCTCGCAGCGGAAAACAAATAACCATTACAAAACTCACTCGGGTGTCACCGGCCGTTACTCGCCCATGCGAGCAACGCAGCCAAACTACATCCAACTTCCAATACAAATAAACTGCTAACCGCAGTGATAACGAGAAACTCCTATACATCACACTAAGTCCATAAACCATAAACATCGACAAGTGAGCATCTACCCAATCCTGAATACACAACCTTACCATAATACAATTCACCATCTTCATTGCTATACAACATCTCCAAGTGTGGTGACAAAAGTAACACTCCAATTACCCTGTTCCTGCTCTTCAGCTCCGACAATGATCAACAACCTGTAATGGTGTAGTATCAGCGATAGACGCTGAGTATGCCGGGCCTGGACCCTAATGGTCACTTGTCATTTTAACCATCTTATTATTAGATTGGTTTCATGCTTTTCCTTTTTACAGTTATAATCAAAACTGAAGCATAAATGTATAATATATATATCAACCATCCAAATATCCATAATCATTTAACCGTCCATCCAATCCAAACATTCATTTAATATTCCATACAACATTTATATATCGAACGTATCGAGAAATAACAATATAATGTACAATGTACATTCGCCGTAGCGTACAGTTTTCATATTTAATTTACCTTAGCCTTGTAGGCTCCATCCAACCATCAACACACAATAAAATAACCACAAGTATAACCAATGAACAACAAAGCGAAACAACGAGAATAATAAACAAGTATTAAGTCTCGTCCATAGTATTGTTCGCCACTGTATAAGTCTCAATTGTTTTAGTTGTTCAGTTATACCTAGTGACAATGTCTCGTTAAAACGACATGTCTCTAGTTACCCATATATTATGGCGGGTCACCCACGGCAGTAGCCACTCCAACGGTAGAGTCTCCGACCAACGAGCCATTCTAGCTCACGGGAAATTTTCTTGATACTTACGGACCCGTACGCGGACATCCTGGTATCGTTTTTGTGATCACAGCGCGCACCAAGAGCCACATCCTCTTGGCTTTACTTCCATTCCATTAATTAATTAATTATACCATCGCATCGCATTACCAAATTTTCTAACACAGCAGACTAAGGTCATTAGTCCAATCCGGAGTCTGTAAACTCGGGATCCAGTGCTAGATACAAGAGCGGCGTATAGAAAGGCCAATGCTCCGTATAAAAGTCTCAGATAATATGTATATGTTATTATCATAGTGCTACAACGTTTTACTTACGTTCCTTATATTTCATATAAGATAGCACCATAGCCGCTAGTTCGTTTTATATATATAGGTCATATATACGAACCAATACTGTTAACTCAACAACAGTAAATAATAAGCAGCTATAAATATCACAATTAGACAAACAACAATCTTATCACAGATCACACAAAGTCTGAACTGAGGAAGCCCTCAGAGACATCCGAGACACATAACAACATACAAGTTATATCAACCAAATCCGAGCCCAAGGAGCAACCTTAGGACAACTCGGATCAAACCCCTTTACATACCGTTCACCCTGATTGTATTACGGTGGAGTATGAATCAGCAAGATCCTATGCTCCGTGTAGTCCGCTAGCTCGTCGAGCGTCTTGTCAGAGGTACAATCTAAACGGTAATAAACTATAAGTCAGTCTCCATGACTAACTACATCCGGTATCTCCGAATAATAAGTAACCCCGACAGTTCACCCCTGTTTTCTACAGTTGTTCGTTACGGGTTTCTCTAAAACAGTCGGTTTTGTTACTTAAAACGCGTACGTCAAAACTATTTCAACTGTTAAGTTTAATTCCTTATATTTCTTTTAATCTTATCCACATCTAGTTTAGGTACGTAACCTATAGTTGCATGTATTCATGCATGATTGTAGTATATTATTATTTTTTGTATTGTATCCAAAACTCATAACTTATAGTTCATGACTATATACATTTTTTTAAATAATCACCACCATTAAATCATATGGTTTCCAACCAAAAGATATATCCACCTTATATACATTATCCTTGTGTATGTATATATTTACCACGTAGGTAATTCCCATGAGTTTCATAAACTCTTGTATTTTATGTTACATTTTATCATCTTTTATTGGATGATTATTCCCATTAGTTGTATTATATTATACAACTTATATTAAGATTATTATCCTAATATCATGTAACATCTTATGTTGTATAATTACAACTCCTAAGGTTTATTCCAAAACACCTTAGTTTATAAATCTCATTTATTTATAGTTTGTCACATTATTTTATGTGAGTACCCTTCCTTATATTAATTCCATCTAAACCATATCATTGTCATAACATTTATAACATTATAGACCTTAGTCTAAAATTCATCTCTCAACTCTTATTAACTCAGTATAGCCCTTAACTTAATTTAAATTCCGTTTTGACCACATAACATTATGTAATGTTATACCATATACTAATACCATACTATGTGATATTTTTATTCCCTTTAACTTATAACCTATAGTCTTTATACAAAACTATTTATTATTGCCTCTTAGGCACCATAAGAAAATCTTATTCTTTTCCATAAACCATAGTTTCCTTTATTTACAAAATCACCCCTTTCTTTTACCATGTTATATATACCATTTAATATAACATTTCTAACTTATAAAAGAGTATAACCTATGGTTATTTTTTTGTAAATTCCGAACAGCCCTTGTGCTATTCTATAATTGCCATTTGGCCCTATTTATAACATATAGTTCTTCCATATCATTAAAACCATATTTCATACACATATCTTAATAAATTCTCTTAATAATTCTAAAAATCACCAAATTCCACCAAAGGGTTATAAATATCCTTATTAACCCATATACTTTTGGTATTTACCATTCCACCATCTATTTTTCTCCAAAGTGTCATAATGACATAATAACTATATATTATACATATATAGTTCATTTTAATTCCAAAATCCACCAAATAAATTCCTAAAAATTCCTAATAGCCCATGGGTGTTTAAAATACCATTTTACACCCTTAATTTTCGGTAATAACATATTCACCACATATGTTATAAAAATATTACCATAAGATTCTTATCTTATTATACAACCTTAAATAAGTTATTTAACTTATCTAATTTGGTCAAAACCTAGCATATGGTCACGGTTGACCACCTTAATATTTCCTTGACCACCAATTCCTTATAATTACGGTTTAGTACCCAAACTTTCTAAAATTCACCATTTAACCCCAAAACTTTATAAAATCTTATAAGCTTTATTTTAACTCCTTTTTAACTCTAATTTTCGGCTTTATTTTTCTAAAGTCCCTAAATTTAATTTAATTACACCTAATACCCCATTTATTTTCGGTAATGCATTTATACTACTTAAACTTAATTAAAAGCTTGTAAATGCATAAATAAAATGGCCTAAAATACATGGCCTTATTACAAACATTGGCTTGCAAAATAAATTACACATAAATGTCCCAAAATACATATAAAATTTCGGCCTCACCATATAATTTTCATTTATTTACCAAACTTCCACATAATGTCTTAAATTTGACATTTATGCTTGTTTAATTAGTTATAAAATTTATTAAGCCATTCCTTAATCATTTTAAGGTCAAACAAGACCTTATTTCACCTCTTCACTCACGGCAATTAATTAGGAATAGCTTAAACTTGTATTAATGTAACAAGTTAAGGTTTTAAGTAATTTATACCTTGATTTAACCTAGATAGAACCTTGTTTGGTTCGGCCACCTTAAGTAGAAATTCTCCACAGCTTGTTTTACATGTTTTCAAACAGAGAACAAGGCCTAGTTAGTCTCCAAGCAAGATCTAACCATAAGAAGTAATTTAATGTAAGATTTAAGGCAAAAATCACCTTAAGAATGCAAGGAGAGTTCAAGATGGTTTCGGCCTGAATCAAACACACCACAAGGTGTTAGATCCACCATATTGACATAGGAAATAGCTAGATCTCAACAAACTACCTTGTTATTAGGTTTTACCTTGGAAAAATGCCTTAAAAGAGGGTATTTCCTTTGGATCTCGGCCACCTTTGCTCCAAATGGCTAACCAACAGATTCCACATGAAAAGGAGAAGAAGATGAGGCTATGACCAAAGTTTCACAGCCGAACTTGAAGGGAATCAAAAGTTATGAGCTTAAAGCACATTTTTACCTTAAATGGTCAAGACTTGAACTTTCCTCCTTAGATCTGGTTATGTACGAAACCAACACTTCCTCTAACCTCCAAATCACTCTACATAGATGTATAGAAAAGGTTGGAGTGTAGATCAATCGAAAAAGGAAGGAAAGATGAAGAAGAAAATGGGCATTTTTATGCCTTAAGAGCTTACCTAGAGCTTGAAACCTCATCAATGGTGCTTGGAACTCTTACCTACGGTGGAGAGGAGCCAAAGGGAGCTCAAGGACAGAGCAACCTCGGCTGAAGAGAGAAATGAAGGGGAAAGACCTAATATTGCCTTAAAGCACCTTTTTGCATTTTTTTATGATTTCCTTGCTTTGATGACTCATCAAGTCTGATTGGGGTTGGATAATTGGAGCTCAATCAGTGGAGACAAGAGGAGGAGGCAGCCGTCCAAGATAAGGGAAGGTAGGGTAGTGTTTGATTCAAATTTTGATTGAAAATGGAGTTATAATGTTACTTTAGTTCATTTATTGTAAGGTGACTAAGCATTCTTGTCTTGTACCAGCTTGGAGCACCGAAATGCAAGGAGGAAGAGGAGCAAGTGGAGGCTCCAATTCGGTTGGCTCACATGGGTAAGGTAAGTGGAGCCCACTTTTTTTGTTTTATAAGGTAAAGTTTGTCTTTATTTGTTATTTTATGCAAAAGTAAGGGCATATATTTAATTGTCACATGTCTCTTGTCCCTTGGTCTGTTAAGAGACTTAATTATCTGATTTCATATGGTCCATTTCGTGGTCAATGGTCAACATTGACCAACTTAGTCAATGTTGACCCAAACGGGCCCCACATTAGGGTTTTTTAATATTTTAATATTAAATTTGTAAAAATTCGTAAATTTCTGGAATTAAATTCCTAATATCATATAATATGATTTTTATTATATTTAAAGGTAATTATAACCTTTTAGCCCATTTAAAACCAATTTAAAAGGCGATTACACAAAAACGTGCTTTAAGGAGTTTTAGTGCACATTTTGTGTCGCAAGGTGTTTCTGGGCTCTGTTTCCTTTGACAACGGTTTTGTTGTGTTCCTTACATGATACTTGATCATGGTATTCAATTTTATATCATTTAGAGGTCATTGATTTTTAAGGTTTTCCTAGAGCACCTTTTTGCCCTTTTTGACCTTGAAGCATGTAAATGCTTTTTCTTTGTGTTGGAGTTTGCAACGGTTATAATATGTTTAATATTATGTTAATATACTTAGGACAAATTTTTAGGTCCTAAGAAGTTCATTTGGGTATTTATTTACCCTTAACAGTCAAAGGGTGCAACATCTTGTTTTGTGTTGACCGCTGTTGATCTCAGTTGACTTTTAAGGCATGTTTAGGCCTTAATTAATGTGATTAAATATTTAATCCATATTTAATAAGTTTGGGGTATTTCAGTCTCTCTCTGCAAAGCATCACTGCGCTCCAAGCGCTCGCGAGCGTAGTCTGTGTGTCGCGGATAGAAGTCTGCTCTACCTGGAGGTGCTCCTGCGTCTGGCGGATGTCATCTGTGTGTCCCTCCATGCGCATCTGGCGCTGCTGGACATCCCCAAACTGTGCTCCATGCCCCCAAAGCGCTGCTCCATCCTCTGCTGCTGCTGAAGTAGGGGTCCATCATGGCCTGCATCTCTGGTGGGATGCTCATCACTAGGGCCGTAGGGGGTGCCATGGTAGCAGTGGCCGCTGGAGTAGAGCTGGAACTCCGCAGAGGTGCTGGTCGATCCTAGACCCGAGCTGCCCCTCACCCAGCTGCCGTCATCGAGGCGTAAGAAGCCCTATCTCCTGAAGGTCCCAAGGGAGATGGGTGTTTCACCCTCCCCACAGCCATATCAGTGAAGATCTCCTCAGGGAGGGTAGAGATAAGAAGATGCTGGATGAAAATGGGAAAGATAGGGGTGATCTTCTTCTTCTTCGTCCACAGATAGGTCACCACCTTATGCAGCTGCTAAACATCACGAAAGGGAGTGAGAGCTGCTCAGCTGGTGGATGTGGTGAGGCCAGGAGGTAGTTGAGGAGGACACAATCTCGTCAGAAGCATCATTCCCAGCATGAGGCCGGATCTGATGACTGAGGATCTCTACTAGAGTCCTCTGGGGAAGGGAAGGAAGGAGAGCATACGGGAGTAAGTCTTATTCTCCTCACCCGTCGGCGAGTAGTACTCCCGACCTCTTGTAACCACCTAGACTTACTCTGTCTAAGCGAATCCTCCAAAAAATCTAAATGGGTATCATGGTTGTCCAGGAGGAGTAAAGATCAGTAAAAGTGTCAGGGGTTACCTCCACCTGGAACTGGCGTACGTAGGAGGTAATGTTGTGTGTCGTGTCTGACGCCAAGCATTGGCGTAGAATTCGCGCACCAGCTCCGGAGAGAAAACACCCACGCCCATGCGCAAGATGCTTGGCGCCAATACCCTAAAAAAAGTCTGTAATCCCGGCAGCAGCTGATGCCTCGTCGCTAATGCGCCTCTCAATGACGAAGGCCCCGCCCTGTCGTACCAAGCCCGGGCTCTAGCATATCTGAATCCATCATCGGTAGTGGGGTCTGGGCTGGCTCTGATGGTCGTTAGGGCGTGGGTTCCTCGAAGAAGAACCCGTGCGTGTAAAACCGCCTCTAGTGCGAGCCATCTAAACGATAAACAAATGCAGTAAGAAACCTAACAGCAAGAAAAGAGATGCAAAGACTACCAAAACCCGAAACCGATCGAGCGTAAGTCTTATTTGAACATATTCTTTCACATAGTTAATCTACAATTACCAATGCATTAAAACATCTAAACATAGCAAACAATAGCAATAAACAGTACAACATAAAACTAGAATACAATTTCGAAAAAATTGCAAAATTTCAACATGTCCGGATCCACGTCCGGGTCACTTAGCCGGACGCAGATCCGGAGCACCTGTAACCCTAAAAAAAATTGCGCCGTGAGACAGTTCAAAAACAACCACTATTCAACCAGAATTCTTCAAACATCACAGAGAATCGCACATACAGAGGCACAGTTGCCACACCAAGCACTAATTAATCAGAAGCCCTAAACAACTGCTAATCTACCAGAATCAACACAAAATTGAATTAAAAACGCAAGTAGTGAAAACCTGGTTTGATTTTTGTTTTCGAGTAGAAATGGGGGTAGAACTGGGCGACGGTGGTGGTGCAGTGGCTTCGGGCGGCGCGAACGTCGAACTAGTGGCGCCGGCGAGAGCCAGGGATGGTGGTGGTGTTTGGCTGTGGTGGTGGCGATATGGAGGTGAGAATGGATGTATGGTGGTTTCTGAGTTCGAAAGCGTCGGGAAGAGAAGAAGAAAGAAGAAAGAAAGAAGAAGAAGAAAGAGAGAAAAGAAGTTCTGGCGCGCGAGTTTTTAGTCACGTCGGATGATGCGTCCGGATCCGGATGATTAAGTTTTGTAAGCGTCCTCTTTTGGACGTTCGGCTAAGTTTAGCCGACGCGTTGAAACGTCTTTTTATATATATATATATATTTAAATAAATTGAAGTAAGATCATTAATCTAAACACCTCATTATTTTAAAAATAAAACTTTCCAAATAATTAAATAGAATTAGAACAAACACAAGAAATGTAGAAATGAAAATAGCAGAGTGTTAAGGGACTCCCTGATCCATGGTGACCAATGCCGTGATATTTTCCCCACATTGAGTTCAGTTTAGCACTAGAATGAAGTACCTGAAAGATTAAATCTGCAAAACCAGAAGAACTTAAGTGGAACCAGACAGAGTTATCTATTGAAATAGGGAAGTCGTGGCTCTTGCAATAAAATAGTAAAAAGTCTCAACAAATAGAAGAATTTTATATTAAACAAAGGGAAAGTGTAAAAAGAAAGTAGGGAGGAGATTTATACTGGTGGGTTGCCTCCCACCAAGCTGCCCATCTTTTTCTTTGGCTAGACCTTGTTTTTGTTCTCTCAAGAGATTCTAGAAGATTGAGCCGTCTTTGAGACCTGGTGACACGAACTCCGAGAAGCTTCCAAAACGTTTTTAGAAGACCTACCAGCATAAAACAGTAGCTGCTCACCCTCTGCATTCAAAGTGATCGTACCATGAGCAACTTCGATTCGAGCGTCGGCTGTTGCTAGGAAGGGTCTTCCAAGGATAATAGGGACCGTTGGATCTGTAGCCATGTCGAGTACGACAAAGTCGCAGGGGAAATACAGATGCTTCACCTTAACCATCACATCCTTTGCAATTCCACAAGGGTAAACCATTGAGCGATCTGCTAGCTGAAGCGTCATTCGTGTAGGTTGTAAGTCTCCAATTCCAAGCTTTTCAAATAAAGTGTATGGCATGAGACTAATCGACGCTCCTAAATCAGCAAGACAGTGGTCGAAGTCAATGTCTCCTATTCTACATGGAATTGTGAAGCTTCCAGGATCTTTGCATTTTTCTGGTAAGCGCTTCTGTATGATCGCTGAACAAGTCTCTGTGAGCTGAATAGTTCCTGTCTCAACTAACTTTGCCTTATTAGATAAAAGCTCCTTAAATACTTGGTATAGTTAGGCACCTTCGCAACTAAATCAACAAAGGGGATATCAACAGATAGTTGACGAAGTAAAGTAAGAAACTTATCAAACTCACTATCCTCCTTGGAACGCTTGGTTCTGTTTGGAAATGGAACTGGAGGAGCAACTTCAACTGTAGGTGGTGTAGGTGAAGGAGATTTGGTAACTTCACAATTCCGCTCATTCTCTAGCACCGGTTGCTCTATGCTCACCACCTGAGGCTCAGTAGCTTTACCTTTACTACTCCTAGTAGTTACTTTCTTTGCTGTTTCCTTTTCCTGCAGTAGACATTTGTTAGCCAAGATATCATCCACCAGTGTAGCGTAATTTGGCATTAACTTAAGCATATCAGAAAAAGGAATATCTTTAGTTGATTTCTTAAAAATTTTAAGAAATTTCCCAAGCTGTTCATCAAGATCCCTTTTCTTTAACCTGTCAGGAAAAGGAATAGGTTCTTCAAATTTGCGATTGGAAACAAAAGTAAGAAGGTTGAGTTTCAGGAGACTCCTTCTCCTTGGGTTTTTCAAAAACTTTAATGGAGTCCTTAACCTCTTGTTGAACAGGTAAAACTGCAGCGACAAGTGGAGTATCTTCTTCCACAGCAAAAACGCTTTAGCATACTCTCTTGGATTCTGCTCTGACTGACTGGGCAAAGAACCCAAAGGACGCTGAGCCAACTGTTGATATCTGAGACAGCTGAGTCTCGATATTTCTATTGAATGTCCTCTGGTCATTATTGAAGGTTCTCTGCTCCTGATTGAAGGATTCCAGCTCATTGAACTTCTTCGTGCTAACCGAGATGAAATCATTCATTCTGGCCAGTACTTCTTCCATGTTCGAGGATGTTCCGGCACCGGAACTCTGTGTCTGCTGGTTCTGGATTGGTTTCTGGTATGTTTGATTATACTGCTATGGTGGTCTCTGATTGAAATTGTTGCAACCACCAGCTTGATAACGATTCTGAGAGTGGTAACCAGGGTTGCCTTGATTCCCGAAATAATTACCCGGTCTATTACCAACATAGTTTGCCGCTTCTTCTTGCGGTGGAACACACTGGCACATGTTAGAGCCTCTACCACAATATTCACAAGGTGGATAAACCTCAGGAGCAGCTGCTGCATTTGACTGCGGGCTCATCACTGCACATATACGCTCAAACTGCTTCGACATTGCTTCTAACTTGGCAGCCAGAAAAGTATTCGAATCCACTTCATAAACTCCAGCAGTTTTCTTTGGTGCTGCTTCTCCGGTTCTCGCACCTCCCCACTGATTGGATGCATTGGTAATGGTCTCCAACAATTCCTTGATTCTAGCTATTGGTAACTCCATGAGGCTTCCTCCTGCACAAGTATCTACCAATAAACGGCTTGAATGATCCAAATCTTTGTAAAAGGACTGCAAAATTACCTCCTCTCCCAAGCCATGGTGTGGTACTCTGCACACAATTCCTTTGAAACGCTCCCAAGCCTCAGATAATGTCTCACCGGTGAACTGCTTGAAGTTGGCAATCTCTCCTATCATAGTCAGCATTCGAGAAGGAGGGAAATACTTCACCAAGAATACATTTGCTAACTCCGTCCAGGTAGTGATACTGTTGGGCGTTAATGAGTTTAACCATTCTGCAGCTCTATCCCTCAGGGAGAATGGGAAGAGAGTCAATCTAGCAACCTCTTGTGAAGCTGGTGTAGAGCATGCTCCTACCAACCTCAGGAAAGTGGTGAGATGGACATTGGGATCTTCGGTGACTGTCCCGCTGAACTGGGGTGCGTTCATGACCATAGTAACATAGTGTGTCTTGAACTGCCACTGCACTCCAGATGGTAGCGCAGGAATTACTATCGGGGAAATAAGCCCTTCGACGCTTGGGCGGGTATAATCCCTCATGTGCCTCTCCGGATTCAAATTCTCCATATTGGTTCCTGAGGGGTTGTTTAGAATCTCTTCTTCAACTAGTAACTCAGAAACAATCTCCTCTGCTGATGAATCTTTTAGAGGCACCTCCTGCTCAATTGGGGGATCCAGCACTAACCTTTTTCGAATCCTTCTTGTTACTCTGTCTATTTCTGGTTCAATTTCGAATTCAGGGTTTCCTTCAGAACGAGTTTTAACCATAAAACAAAAATCAGATAACTGACAGTAATGTAGTTGTAAAAGTAAACTCAATTGGATATAACCAAAATAAACTAGAACAAAATAAGAAACAAATTGCACAAAGCTAAGAAGGTGAACAAAACAAAATAAAAAAAATAAATAAACTAAACTAAACTAAAAAGCAAAAACAAAACAAAATTAAATGAGATAATACCAATATAAGAAAAATTAAACTAAGCAACCGTGCCTCCCCGGCAACGGCGCCAAAAACTTGTTGGGGTAAAACCTAACGGTAAATTGTGTTGGGGGTTTAACCTAACGGCAAGTGTACCGGTCGATTATAGCAAGTTTTAAATCTCGGAGTATTCCCTGAGTATCGAATCCAAGGAGGCAGTGGCTAGTTTAATTTCTACTTACACACAAAACAAATAACAGGAAATTGGGGGTTTTTGTATGTGATGATGAATGTTGTAAAAGAGTTCAAAAGGCAATAAACAACAGGTAAATATTGTTTTGATTTTGTTTGATAAAGGAAATTCCGGTTTACTACTTCTCTCTAGATTGCAATTTCTTCCCCTAAGTGATTTCTACAATATTCTGAATAAAACCCTAGAATAAGGATAACTCGTATTCGGTCTCCCGCTCCACGAATTCTAATTAGCAAAGACCGAATCCTAACTCTCGTTATGAATCCACTGTTTACTAATTGCTTTAAGAGTAGTCTAGATTAATGGTCAGCTAGTGTTTTAGAGGAATTACCATCTCTATACTAACTGGTTCTTTCCCTGTAGTCAATTGATAGCCGCAGTTCTCACTTATAAGCTAACAAACTGATAAACTTATTTAATTGATCTAACAAGTCTAGGAATTTATAAGGGAAAAGAACTTTATTCTATTGTACTGCAGAAAATCACAAAGGTTCAGAAATAATTATTCTAGAGATACATAGTAAACCGAAATTAAAAGCGACTACTCAGCCATAGACAAAATAACAATGCTCAATATAAACAGCATAAGGATAGAGGGATTTAGCAGAAAAACTGATTTTAGAAGCCGTGGTCGATTCTGCAATTTCCACACTTGTCTAAGTCACGTCCGGCTGTCTTGGGTCGGACACAGATCCGGACACGTTGTTCTGGTGGTGTCCAGATCCGGACGTGGGTAAATGAAGCCCGTGAGCAGTTTTCTTGTCTGTGGGTGAGGGTGAAGAGTTACGGAGGAAAGTTTAATGAATGGAGATGGATGGTTTATCGTGGATGAGAGGAAGTGTAGAGAGGAAGAGAAGGGGTTAGACTCGCCAGTCTGGGACGAATTGAAATGAAGGCTGAAGCTGGGTTTATATAGGCTTAGAAATGAAACAAAGGTTAGTGGAAGTTTGGTGAGTGAGTGATTAATTGAGCATGGCTCTGTATTAATAATCGTTGAGGTATGGGTTAGACTTGCTTTCGGCTGATAATCGCGCCGAAAGCCCGATTATCAACGCGATTGCATTTTTATTTTTCATCTCTGTGTGACGTCCGGATCTGTGTCCAGATCCGGACGTGACACAGAACCTCTGGATCTGAAACTCGGAATATGTCCGGATCGCTGTCCGGATCCGGACAAGACAGAGAACTCTTGGATCTGGATTTTTAGGTCACGTCCGGGTTGTGTCCGGATCCGGACATGAGACGTCCGGATCTGCGTCCGGCCAAGCTGATCCGGACGTGACCAATCTTCGCCTCTTTTTCCGGATTTGTTCCCCGTTTGTTGTGTTGCAATCCTTATGATGTAAAATCTTCATTTCTCTGGGTTTTTCCTATATTTAGCATATAAAATGCATCAGTTCATATTAAAACATTAATCTTAGGAAAAACATAGAATAAGTGAGAAACATTGCTTAAATTGTAGCCGATTATAAGGTAATTAAGCCCTTAAAAGCCTATATGTTTCTCACTTATCAGGTACCTCTGTACCATGTACGTCCTCCATGAACATTAACATTTTCCCCACCGTAGGGTAACCAATCAATTTGTAATGTTTGATAGTAAAATGTAAACAACAGCAAAAGACAAAAATAATAATGGTTCAATGTGTTAATAACTTCAAACACTTACATTAAGAGTAGTCAAAGCATCTAGATGCTCACGATAGCCTTGTAGTGAACGATGATCATGATTTGAGAGTTAGACATCACCCATCTCAGAGCCCAAGGTCTGTCATCCTGAGCACGCCAGTCTGGGCTAATCGCTGGTCTTAAAGTAGGGAAGTATGCATAAATCCAGTATTGTACATATAAAAAACAATAAAATGATTAAGCATTACCAATTATTAATACTCAATGAGTCATCAGATACTAGATGCAAATTAGGACACATACCTCAAGTAATGTCATACAACCACCTATTCCATTGGAGCTGGCACGAGAGGCTATCCCGTGGCGATATAACCATGCTAGAGTACCAGCTCCCCATGCATATTTATTAAGCTTTGTAGAACGCTTCATGGGAGCTACTAACCAAAACAGTTGTGGACTCAGACGACCATGTGATTTTCCAGCTAATATGGTGGTACCAATCAGATGAAACAACCAACCACTTGCCTGCTTCATTGGGTCTTCATGTCCATCCCAATAGTACTGCACCAAGCCCGCAATGGATACATCACCGGTATTCCACAGTGTCTCTGTTATAGTTTCAACATCTCCTCCAAAATCAAGACACTCAGCCATTACTTCCTTCTGCTCAGGGGTGGACGACTGCCCTAGCACTGACGGCCAATGATGGGGATTTGCAGTATTATCCACACATCGTGCAGGGTAATCGTCATCTCACCGAATGACATATGGAATGCGTTCGTATCAGGCTTCCACCTCTCCACAAAAGCACTAATGAGGGACATATTGTTGTGTGTCATTGTAATATCCTGTAGGTGCTGTATACCAGAATACTTTATCATGTTCATTGCTCTTTTACAAGAAACTTGATCTTTTGGCCAGCTAGTAAGCATCACCTTACGGGATTTGAAACTCAAAGCCCCATGATCCTAGATGACCAATATTTAACACTTACAAAACATAATGTGTTTTACATGATCACATACCTGAGTCAAGGACCATAAGTCAAGCACTACATGACCCCCGAAGCTAGTGATAACACTAGTGAGTAGTGGACCGCCAGAAACTGGCACCTCTGTGAACTTCCAAGAGGTAAGAATCATTGGAACCATCGCTAGCGCTTCTTCCCGTCAGTGTCATCCTCCTGATCCATGACATCATCATCTTCGTCATCCTCTTCCTCATCCATGCTGGGTGAGTCTTCATGAAATACCCCTAAATTAATTTACATTAATTTAGGGGATTTCTTTTTGTAAAAACCCTAAATATTATTATTTCACACCAACTTAATATATAGTGTTATTTAAAAATTATTTAGGGGTTTTTCTCCTATTTAACCCTAATTATTATATAGTATTATGAATTTAATAATAAGATTTATAAGTCCATAAATCTTGGGAAAATTTTTAAACACTCCAACTATATTATAAAGATTTTAGGAAGTGTTGGAACATTGTTTTGAAACATAAAAGTCAATATAAAATTCTAGAAACCTTAAAGCTTATTAAGCCTTGCTAGAGTTGACTTTTTAAGAATGGTCAAACCAGGCCATGAAACCTATACCAATAAATAGGTTATGTAAAACCATGAAGATCGATAAAAAGAACGTCAAAAACGGATCATCCAAGCCAAAGTTATGATAGATTGAAGTTTAGAGCCAAAATTTTAATGACTGCCACGTGTCAAGCTCACACGCCAGGACTTGGGCGATTCCGGTTTCCCTGAATTTCGATAACAAATTATGTGTTTAGCCCTAACTTTGGACGGCTATATCTCACTCATCTCTCAATATTTTTCCATGTCGTCTTCTTCATTCTCTTCTTCAAAACGTCCTCTTTCCAACCATTACTCACACATACCCTAATTCGTTATACATCAGCCGCAAATCTGACCTAAAGTTGACCCCTTGCGAAACTCGTACCTAGAATCCCAGTTTCTCAACGAATTCAGGTAACTTTCGTTGATCATAACTCCTTCGTTTCTCAACCAAAATTTGATTCTTTAGCTCGTTTTAAAGATCTCTAATCCCTTACAATTTTCATGTTTATGCCCAAGTCTGATTCGTAACCGGTTGGAAGATATAGATGTCTTAAGTTTCGGTTTCGCCAGCACATAAAATCATACCGAAACAGTAAGGTATAAACTCGTGACTTGCGACCTTAATTTCTTTCTTTGTGTTGCGAGTTAGGATTAGTTCTTGTTATCAATATGTAGAGGTAAGTTTGCTCTTTCGATTAAGCCCTTATTCATAGCCTGTAACACCCCTACCATTAATACATGCTTACCGTCCAATCTCCTTACACATCAGATACACGCAGCGGTTACTTACTTACATACATGGGTGATACAATGCCGTTAACCACCCACGTGGCTAACAAGGCTACTACTACTGCTTACAGCATCGGTCTGATGGACCGGAATCCCGAGTACTACACATCTAAAATACATACTCCATTCATCAACAAATACAACAATGCTCCATTCAATACTTACTCCTCCATAATCCATACAATACAATATACTTAACCGAGTCTACTAGGATCCTTGTACAATTATAATATCTCTTCCAGGTTCATACATACTCACTAAGAGTCCACATCTACCCATTCCTCACAGCTACTTACTTTCTAAGTACAAGGGTGTGCCGCCGTCTCTTACCTTGACCACATCCGCTTCGGGTACCTGCACACTAAAAACGTTCCCCCTAGGGGGTCAGCTTTCGCTGCGCATGATAACCGCATACCCCGCGTACTAGTGAGGGTACGCCGACCACTTGGTCGAATACATGCGGTTCGTTTTCATACAAACATACATGCATACATGCTCTTATACACAATATTACAATACATTACGCAAGGCATACACAAATACATACACTTCATTGCATACAAGAAGTACAACATAAACCATAAACATACTTACCTTTTTCCGAATTCCACATACACAACATACAATACTTGTTAGCTTCATTGGTCCACCCGGGTTAATCGGGTGGAGATTACTCTTTTACTCGTTACTTCATACATACGCATACATACTCATACTCATACATACTTACGGATCCATACTTACTTACTCTTACTCTTACTCAAGTTAAGTCGTCGGGACCTCCGGCCCTGGGGACTACTCCGTCCCACCTCCGGGATTTACTTGACTCACCAATCCGGGATGCTACCCATTTAAGGGATTTGGGCCGCGGACCAGTTTAAGAGTCAGGAATTGCAGCCAACCTCTTGTGACTCCGCATCCTCACGCGTGGCCGAAGCTATATCGGACTTCTACTCATTCCGGTTTACTCACTTAAGTTAGGAGTTAGGTAGTTAGGAATTAGCAGAAGTCATTCATACAAGCCACAATAATACAATACAAGACTCATATACACATCCATACAAAATACATTACAATATACAAGTACACTACAAAATACAATACACTTCATCATCATTCATATGTTTCATGAATTATACAAACTATTGTTCAAGACAAATATCAAGAACAATGTAAACAAGCACAAGTAAGCAATATAGTCCGATTCATGCATTTATCTTATTAGGTGATCAAATAAGCACACAAATCGGGGTAACCAGATTAGGATACAGAGCATGAAGAAATCATACCTTTCACCGTTGTACTTGTATCCCAACGTTCCTCCGGTGTTCACAATTCAAATCCTATTATTTACATACAATCGAACAATTAATCTAACTATCATTAATTTAATTCGGTTACCCTTACGCTTCCTAACTCATACTTACTAAGTCTTCACATTCCTATACTTGCATTTTATTTACTTACTTTTCATTGCCTAACAATGGTATACTTACATATATGTGCACGTATGTATAGGTGGGTATACATATACATATACTAACCATGGTCTTATAGTTTTTTTTTTTTGTAAGTTTTGACCCGACCGAACTTGCGACCGATCTTGCAAGTTCGCGTCAAGTCAGTAGGCTACATCGGGTGAAAATTCCAGGGCCGACCGACCTTGTAAGTCCGGTCCCAAGGTCGGTCCATTCCAGTGAGTTACTTAACGGAAAATTTTAGCCCGACCGACCTTGCAAGTCCGGTCGCAAGGTCGGTCCATTCCAGTAGCTTACAAGACGGAAAATTTTAGCCCGACCGACCTTGCAAGTCCGGTCGCAAGGTCGGTCCATTCCAGTAGCTTACTCGACGGAAATTTTTCTGCCGACCGAACTTGCAAGTCCGGTCGCAAGTTCGGTCCATTCCAGAAGGTTACTACGGGAGAATTTTTCTGGTCCGACCGAACTTGCAAGTCCGGTCGCAAGTTCGGTCCATTCCAGAAGCATTCCCGTCTTTGTAAATCTGGGCTCGACCGAACTTGCAAGTCCGGTCGCAAGTTCGGTCCGGCCCAGTATTTGCATTTTATTTCTGTTTTCAGTTCTATACTTTACCCATTGTTTCTCCAATCTTCTTACATGTAATCCCACATGTTAAACACTACCTAGGCCCTCCAAATTGCCTTAGTTCATCCACCAAATTCTTTACTAAATCCATCAATCAACTTACGCAATTTCATTACTTCTTCCTTTCCACACTTACCACAGATCTTCATCCTTCCATGCTAGATTTTTGTTCTAACTTTTTACACTCAATACTCCTACTACCAATACCATCCTTTGCATCCCAAATACATTTTCAAGCCATTGCAGTACCTATACCCAAGTCCAACACTCTTTTTACCAATTCTTGCACACTAATCCTTCCTAACTTCTTCAATGCTATTAATACACTTTGCTACAGATTTTGACACTTACTCTCCCCTTCTCTAACTACCTCTTCTAATGTCATTTCTAGAGTTCCTAGTACATCACAATACATTATCTATCTCTCCCAATCTACCCCCTTACCTTTCTCCATCAAAATCTGTTACAACACCTATTAGCCACCTAGTTTCTAGCTCACTAAGTGTTCTAATCCTAGGCAAATTTTGCCATAGTCTCCCCTATATTTTACACTCTCACCACAATGTTTCCCCCACATTAACATCATCTCACCTGTTTATACACACATCAATACACGCTCCCATACACAATTACCAATACTAAAACGCTACTGAAAATTCCTGCACTCAACAACCCAATACCCAACTAAGTTTCAATACCCTTTTACATGTCTTTCAACGGTTTTAAACACTTAGATTCTCCTACACAATATTTGCTACACAATACCATTTTCATTACTCATTTCAAACTTCTAAAAATCTGTTACATCCATATATATACAAGGCTACACAAAGGAGCATTCTTACCTTGTTTCTCCTCTAGATTTTCTTTCTCCTTCTTTCTTCTTCCTTCCTCTCTTTCTCCACCGGTTTAGCAAACACAATTCTCTACTCTACAATCCACATACTACACATCTCAATACACTAAAACTAACCCTAGCTATTATTAGCTTTAAGTAGGTTTTAGGGTTTAGAATTCTCATTACCTTGCAAGGGTGTAAGTGAAGCTTGGGGTGGCTCAAGAACAAAATTCCAACTCCACTAAAATGCCAAAATCGGCTAGCATAAAGAAGCAAGCAAGGGTTTTAGTTTACATTTTCGTTTTGCCCTTGAGGCTAGAAAAAGATGGAGTTTTTAGGAATATTTTTACCTCAATAGAACAAGGAGAAGGAGGGCCTTCTAATGGTGGTCTTGAAGCTCCAAATGCTCCATACCCATGGAGATGAAAGTTGTTGTTTTCGATTTTTGAAAAGATAGGAATGTAGCTCTTGATGAGAGGATTCCAATGGTGTAGTTTTTATAATTTTTGGAAGAGATCCAAGGGGGTTACAAGAGGAGAGAAGTAGAGTTTTGTGTGGGTGTTTTCATTTCTCCATGGAATCGCTGGAGGAGGAAGAAGAAGAGAAAAGAGAGAGTGAGGGTGGGGGATTTACGTGAGAGAGGGAGATAGAGATAGGAGAGAGAGTGTGAGAGTGTGGGGTAATAAAGTAGTGAGTGTTTACTTTATTAGTTTTGTAGTTTTGTAAATAAGGGAGTGAGTGTGTGAGAGGGTGTGAGTGAGGGGTCCAAATCGGACATACACACAGCACACACATACATTTTACTTTTTATTTTAAAAGTGGACACATAAGTTTGTGTTATTTATGTTTCTACCCCACAACTTCCCGTTTTTGACAGTTTTTACTAATTTCTCGTTTTACTGATTTTATTGGTTCTAAAGCTTCACTAATATTTATTAATGATTATTTAGTTGACCAAAGTTGTTACGAGTCTATTTGACCCGTTAAAGTCACGTTTTCTCGGTTACCTCGAAAAACGCGCTTTAAGGTTCGTTAGTGATTTTAATCCGTTTTAAGGATCCGTTTTCTTTGGAATTTGTTCCCATATATTATTTAGGTCTTATTAACCCTTCAAAATCCATATAATACTCTAACCGAGGTCTCATACCTCCTATGGTTATTTAACGCTTATTTAGCGTTTTCCGCTTTTTAAGCGTTTCTTTATTTCTTTTGGATTTATTTTTCCTTACTAGTATTAATTAGGTACCATTAGGCCCTTAAATACGTATTAGATTAATCTTAAATCCCATATTTAAGTTCGGGGTATTTCATAGCCTAACTCGATTGTACTGCTAGTTATAGATCCTCAAAGTTGGCTTCGTGAACTGCTCGAAAGTTCGAATTTTTCCAGATTTCCGAATTCGAAATCACTCAATCCGCACAACTCCGGTAAGTTTCCGATCAATTGCTCCGTTATTGTCATTCGAAATCAAGTTACCGGTCTAACCCTGTAACACCCCAACTCAATCCAAATGTGGTCTCGCAACTTAACAGCATATATATATACATGTCACAGCGGAATTCTTTACACTTCAGGACCTTGCCACGGTCTGACTACAGAATATACCGAACATTAGTACATAACAACCTTAACCAAATACATATTCTTCTTACAATCCTCTCAACAACCTATACATCTTACTAACTCAATTGCCATACGAGTGTACATGCACAACTCGTAGGTCACACTTAATCCTTAACAGTTGTATCCTCTTCTTACTCTTGCGACGGCCGCTTCCTGATGTACCTGTGTAGTAAAAACAGCCCCCAAAGGGGGTCAGCACGAATGCTGGTACGATCCTCTCATGGCCCCCAAGCTAACGTGGCTACGACGACTAATTGTCGATAGCATGGAGGTTGATTAGATGCACAACATAATAGTAAGTGCAGTAAACAACAAACCAACAATGAACAATCAAAGTTCACACACATTGAACGACTTAAATGCGTTCCCTTAATTAGAGAGTTAATTATTTAACTCCTTAAGTAATGTTCCCTCTTAATCTTAATAGTACAAACCATCCTTTAAGAAGGAATGGTTGCAACTTATCTTAATCTTAACTTAATCTTAATCTTAACATACAAATCATCCTTTAAAAAGGAATGATTGTAACTTATCTTAATCTTAACTTCTTAATCTTAACAATACAAATCATCCTTTAAAAAGGAATGATTGTAACTTATCTTAATCTTAACTTATTCTCAGAATACAAACCGTTCCTGGAGGGGAATGGTTGTAACCTAAGTCCAAACCTGGGATTTAGGTGATCCCACCGCACCATCTTAATGCCACCTACCCTGGACGGGAATCCAGCGTAGCTGAGCCGGCAACCGGCCCTAGGCACAAGTCCGAAGACAAGTCCTTAAGCGGAGGGCGGATCTGATTCAGATACCGTCCCCCTTTTTCCTTAGCATGCATGACCGGAGATCGGTCCCGGGTTTCCTCACTCAAGTTCCAGTTAGTAATAGTCTCAAGACCATGTTTTTGGTTAACCTCTTTCGGTTTATATCAGACCCTATTAGGGTGTGTTCCTTAGCCTCACTCAATTCCTTACTAAACGTTAGTTAGTAAGTTCTCACGGTATGTTGTGTAGTTTTCAAACATCACACAACAATACAATAAGCATAATATTCCGGTTGCATGCTTTATCTTGTTTAGTGAGCACCAAAAACAGATAGCACACAAGCCGAGGGACCCTCGTTAGCAAGCAGGTCACAAGAAGAACTGTACCGTTCACCGTTGGTCGTTCGGCTGCTTACTCTCTTCCGAGTCCAAACTCCCAAGTCCTAAACATTCATTCAGTTTTAGGTTGTTAATCACTTAACTTAATATGACTTACTTAACTTGTTTAACTTACTTAATTCCTTAATGATCCCCACCTAACACCTCTTAAGTCTCACAACTTAATCTTACAAACCTTCAAGTTTATACTTAACTTAACTTAATTCCTTAAGTTCTTAGGGTCCCAATCATTACTACCCTACCAAAGGCATACCTTATTACCCATTGCCATTCTTAGAATTCAAAATTTCTTTTTCTTTTTTTTTTGGCCCGACCGGACTTCCGACCGACCTTACCTAAGGTCGGTCCATTCCAGAACACTTCACCGTTTGAAAATTCTACCCCGACGGACTTGCAAGTCCGGTCCTATGTCCGGTCGATTCAGAGACTTATTACCGTACAAAATACATGCCCGACCGACCTTGAAAGTCCGGTCCCAAGGTCGGTCCATTCCAGAAACTTTCTCCGGTAGTGTAAACTGAGCCCGACCGACCTTGCAAGTCCGGTCCTAAGGTCGGTCGGCTCCAGAAACTTGTTTCTAAATTCTCTTTCAACTCCAAACTTCTCCTCATATATCTAATATGTTATAACCTCATTTGGCACCTCAAATACACCTTAAGCCCTCCTTTAAATACCTTAAATCATCCACCAAGATCCACCTTAGTCATTATGCATTTTCCTTATAATAATGCTAACACTGTAACGTTTTCCTCTAGGTTCTAGGTGGTGGTTCATACTTAATGTAACCACTATGCCAAATGTTTTCCTCACCACTATAACATCATCTCTCAAGCATCTTTCACCATCGAAAATCCTTTTATGCATTACTTAAAGTTCCTTCCTAAGCTTAAGCTTCCATCCACCAACACCTTATTTCCTTCCTAGTTGTTTACCAACGTTTGCCTAAGTCCTACATGATCAATTACATTCTCTTGATTCTTAAATCCTCCAAGGTAATGCCTAAGTCATTATAACTCATTACCACTTTATCTCACCCCTTTTTCATCAAGACAACCTCTAAAACTTCCTAGTACTTCCTTAGTCATTAATTCCCCTTAGAACATATTCAAATCACCTTAATCATTACAACCTTCTCCTTAAACTTATGCACAAGTCTTATATTCCTCATCTCATGATTTTGGTGTGCTCAAAACACTCACCATTCCTCTAACTCCTCTAGACATCTCTAGGTCATCCTAAACCTCAAGAACTCCTTAGTTAACTAATCTCCACTCAAATTCCTCATAATGATCCTAGTAAATCCTAGGTCATATTAGTTCACCACCATCGCCTAAACACTTATTTTCTACTCAAATTTTGCCATAGCACCTCTAGCATCATAGCATGCCCAAACACATTATTTTTCTCATTTAACCATCTCACATACCTCAAGTTCTTCTCATCATAACTCATCACCCAAACCAACTCATTCACAACAACTCATTATATTGCAATAATCCTAAATTGCATAGCACCAAGGCTCTTAAATGACATGGCTCTTAGGCCCTTAAATGACTTAAACTTAAACACTGAATTTCCCACATATAAAAGCTTTCAACCTGCAAATACACTCATCAATCTCATAGTAGTTATAATAATCTTAAAATCCACCTTAAACTTATATTACTAACTCATTCTAATTAGCTCCTTAATCACAAGTTCATAAGCTTGTTTAAGTTCTTTTTCTTAGGTTATATAACCCAAAACACAATGTAAGCTCTAAGCTACATTGGTACTTATCTAAAACTCATTCCTTAATAAACCACCATTAGGTAAGCATTTACCTTGTTTTCTCAAGCTTATCTTAATCTCCTCCTTAGACTTCTTCTTGCATAGATCTCGGCCACCACTTAAATTCCCCTTGCCAATGTTCTAATCAATATTCAAGGACTCATATGAGTACTAAACAATGCACTAACCTCAAGGAAAAAACCTAGGTTAGAAATGTGTTCTAAGGCATAAAAGTGGATGATTACCTTTGAAGTCTCAAGGTAGACTTTGGCATTGAATGAAATAGGACCTCCACTAGTCCTTGGTGAATAAATCAAGCTAGAACAAGGCATAAAAACATAGCCCCATGAGAAGGAATTTTCGGCCATGTACAAGAAATGATGGAAACTTGGTTTTTCTTACATTTTCTTTACCTTAAGAGGATGGAGAAGCTAATGAGCTCTTTAAACTTGATTTTCCTCCATCAATGAAGTTTTCTCATGGCACCAAAATGGAGCTTTGAAAGATTTGAAAAGATAGAAAGATAGGTCTTGACCTAACTAAGAATAATATGTGTTTAGTTTTGGTTTGGAGCAATATTGTGTATTTGGTAAGTGATTGAAGATGGAGAACCATGGGGGAGCAGCACTCCGGTTTTGGAACAGAGAGAAGAAGAAGAAACCGTGGGTGAAAGAGAGAATGGAGAATAGAGGAGAGAAGGTAGCTTATAAGGATATTTTGCTTTATAAAAGCAAATAGTAAACTTTTCTCACTTTACTCTTTTTCTTTCTCATTTGATGACTCATGTGGTGACTCCCCACATCAAAACCGGCCCCCTCTAATAAATGGAGATATTTATGGTCTTGGTTGACCATCTTATTGACTTATGTTGACTTATGTCTTAACTAGCACTAAATAGTTACTATTCACTAAACAAGGCACATATCGGGAAATTTTTGATTTCCCATGATTAGACCTCCTAATGTGATACTAATTAGTACACATGTTGATTAAAGAGTAATGATGGACATTAGCCACTCAAACTCAATTCTAAGACAATTCTCAAAAATGTGCTTTAAGACTTCTTAAAGCACATTTTGTGTTTAACTTGTTTTCAAGCTTGGTTTCTTTGCTAATTGATTTAAAATGACCATTAGAATATTACTAAGGTCTTATCATGATATTTGGTTACTCACCCAAGTCTCTCCAAGCTTAGAGCACGTTTTTGCCCTGATTGCCCTTAAGGCACTTTCTGTTTTTCCTTGGTTTAAATTGTCTACCAATCTTTCTAAGGCATATTTAGCCTTACTACATCATTATTGATGTTTACTTAGCATACTTAGGTTTGGGGTATTTCAATCTACCCCCCTTAAAAGAACTTTGTCCCCAAGTTCCCATGCATCTTATCTCATTAGTTATGTATACTTAAACTCATTGGATCATTAGATCCGCCATATTCTTATACTTAAATATCACACAACATGCTTAAGCATGTATAGCACTAAATTCTTTTTGTTCTCTTTGATGATTAAAACATTCACATAACTTCCAACGTATTCTCCCATGTCACCGGTCCTTAGACAATGGCTCATTCGTCCTCGTCACCATGGGCCAGAATACAAAACATGCTTGCTCTCCCCATGTCACCGGTCCAAAGACAAAGGCTCGTGCGTCCTCGACTTCATGGGCGAGACTCGGTAAAAAGGTAATCCTTTTTACGAGGTCATGTAAGGAATAATTCCTCTAATTAAAAATACAACCAACTCCAATTTCATTTATCCTAAGGCCTCTATCCATAGTGTGATTTAATTGTGACCACTGGTAGGGAGTTTCAGGAATCATCCAACCCTGATGTGATCAGCATCAGTGTAGAACTATCCTTCCACCCAATTTGTGTCGGTTTCCCTTGATCCCTAGAAAATCAAGTTCCACCTCCCACGTCATTTTCAAACATCCAAATAATTCACTCATGTCCAATTCTATCTTTTAGTTCTTCTAATCATAATCAAACATCTCCAAAGTGTGGACTCATTCCATCGAGCATCCCAATTCATCTCTTAGTAAATACCTCAAGACTTAAATTCCCACTAAGTTCTATATCAGTCTCATACCATTTTCACCATCTTATCTCATAGCATTACTGCTTCCTTCCTCATGCTCATATCAAATATATCTCATAGTGTTATCTTATTCTTATCTCCCACCTAGTCTCATATCGACTCATAACTCATATATTCTTATTTCTTAAGTCTCCTTAATCCTCTTCCTTAATTCTCTTAACTTGTACTCACACCGGAGTTAACAAGATAGGTACTTAATATGTATGGTATTCACATCTTCTGTGTGCAATAACCATGATTTATCTCAAAATGTTATATAAAACATATTCTCAAGTTATTTTGTGCTATGCACCGTAGTTTATGTACTCAGTACACAAACATACGCTAAGCGGTTTTCGTCTACCCCCCTTAAAATGGATTACGCCCACGTAATCGGCGTCACATCATCTTTGAACATAAGTTCAAGATATCTAATTCTACCAAGCATTCTAGCTTCCATGTCATATTACTTAGAATTCGATCAGGAATGACTTAGTCTCTGTATCGAGGATTCTTAACGGTATTTATACCGTTTCCTTAACTTAGTTTGGTCTAATCTCAAAGGTAGTGATCTGCTAGCTCCGCTGCACACTCTGATTTCTTAGGCTTAACTGCTTCACTTATCTTTTCATGGCATTATATCCTCCTGCCTCCTTACAGTTTAGGTATATTGGTCTCTCAATGGACACGTGTTATCTTTATATACACGACCTTATGAGTGTAACTCGTCTATCCATTCTCCTTGAAGATCTTACGCTCATACTCTTAGTATTTTCTCGAATGTCTAAATTGTTCTCCCCAACTGACCTTTGGTCTGAGGATGATTCTTAGCTGAAACTACTGTTTGTGCATAATGCGTTTACAGTCTTAATCTCTTACACTTAAGGCAGTTCAATGTCTGTACTTAACAATCCGTGCTCTTAGCACTTCATAGTCCTTATATTATTTGTTCTCTGGTTCCTCTGTGTTGCTGATTCAACTGAATTCTTCTCTTCGACTGTTTGTGGTAATGGCTGCTCTTGTCTGATCTTGTGTCGTTGTCCGTGGTACGGAGTCGACTACTCCCGTGTTCCACCACTCGTCTACATGCATGGGGTACCTTACTGGTACATTACTACTTGCCCAACTAACTCATAAATGAGCATGTTAGGCCTGCAAGCCCTATGGGGTGCAGTCGTCCCCGTCTCGTTTAGTAAACTCATAGTGTCCGTCACACGTTTAGCTATGTAATTATGAAGTATTTCTGTTGTCGATCTCCTCTTTCATTGTTCCATAATAACATTTATGTTCTTCTTGAAATTAATCAAGGGAAATCCATTTACTGCGTCGTTCTGGGTATGGTGTGCTCCAGCTCCTTTCTGTATTCCGTATTGATTCTATTAGTAGCTTAGGTCTTTCCATAGAGCCTCTTATTTCTTTCTCATATTCATTCTATTAGGAAAGCACTTCCAGTTCCTTAAGGAATGGGTGTGTGCTTCTGCGAAATCTTACCTAACCAGGTCCAGACTACTGGCATCAACGCTCAGTCGTCTACCATCTTATTTTCTTACTTATGCTAATCTTAACTCATAAATCTAATTGCTCAGTGTCAATATTTGACGGCTCAACATAATGGTCGCCTTACCGCGCACCATGACTTAATCCACTTATCTAAACTATTGTACTCACGACACACTACCGTGGTAGTTGGCCTTTACCATGTTGCCCATTAATGGTGCAACCTCTTACTCACTTATTCTAATGTTTAACTTATACTCCCTTCTTGGTAAACACACTGAAGTTCTTCATTCCGGTATGGCGGTTGTCGTACCGTGTTGTAAAATAGTTGACTCTTGATATGAAGGTTGTGTTCCAATCTTAGATTCGTAAACGGCTGATTTCTCTCGCTTTCTTTCATCCTTAATGATGTTATCTACCATGTAGTTTAACTGGTTATGAAGAAGTCATCCGCTGATTCACAAGCTCTATGAGCATTGATTAATTGACGTGCCATAATGTGCAGTCACAATGTTATCTCTGCCCATATTAATTCTTACATCCTGGTGTTGGATATGGGGTCTATCTGGCAACCTTCCTTATTACTAAAGTGTATCTGGCATGTTCTAAGGTAATCTCAGGTTATAGTTCCCATTTTCTAAATAAAGTGTATTTTATCTCTAATAGTGAAAGCCCTTTTGAGGGGTTATTCCCACTCGTGGCATCACAACAAGGAGAGGTATCACCCACCCTAAAGGCATGGTTCGTTTCTCCGCTCCTGTCCTTAACATTATCTCAATTATTCTCATTGGTAATGTCTTCCCAATCTAAGTTATAGGTTGGTACCGTTCTATCTACAAATTGTAGCCCCTTGTGGCAAACAAGCTCTCTTATAACTTACTGCGCCTCGGGCCTCTGATGAGTGTTAACATCCTTGGCTCGTAGGCTACTGTTATGCTTAATATCTCAGTTCATTATTATTTGACTTCTTATACATCTGCAGGTCATCCCTAAAGATTCTGGTTCTTGCGCATATTCACTGTTAGGTTACATACTAAATGTAGTATCAGGTTCCATGATAAGTTGCTACATCCATGCTTCCTGCTAGGGAAGTTGTTCAGGTGCTCTGAGGTCATTAATGTCCTGACAATACTGTCATTTATGGACTTATGTCTTTTAAATAGCGAGGTTAGGTTCGTATTAGTTGGATATCATCCTGTCGTCTTAATTTCCATCTCAACGCTTCGCTCAACTTCTGTTGATTACGCCACCTTGAGTGATCAATCATACTTTGGGGTTAATGAGTTAGACGAACGGTAAAGCTGCATTCATCAGTTTGTTCGGTCGCTCGATAGGCTCCGCTCTGTGGGGGTAGTCCTCTGAGCTTTCCTTTCCAGGGGGTAACATCTTTAGTACCTTAGCAGGTATAGCTTAGGTTATTTCTTTTATCCTTGTTTTCTGGGCTTTTCAACATCTTCACTGAAGAATGTTGTTATTGGTATCCTTAATGTCACTCTGGGAGTCTATCCCGTTTTCGTTGTAAGTCGATGCTTCAACAGTTCTCAATGGTATCTTAAATACATCCCTTGTATATCATTGCTTAGATAGTGTTTTTGCTCGCATTCCGAGCGATCTATTTAGGTTTTTCCCCTTGGAGTTCGGATTGTGTTACCGTACTGTCGGTTGTGTTGTAGTGGGTTATACCGTTGCTAATATTTATACGGTTTAATACTTTGTCCAAGTTCCGCTCCGGCTGACTGGTGTGTCACATCATTCATCATGGTCAGGCGTCGGGCCTTTCCAAGGCTCGTTTTTTTTTGTTCTATGGATTTACAATCCGGTATTAACATGCGTTACAACTGTAGCGTTCTCCTATCTCGCCTTGATGGCTTTTCGTGTAGTTTAACCGTGGTAGCACTTGCTATGGCAAGTGCGCCATGCAGGATGGGTTATTGGTACAAGGTACATCGGTAGTGACACTTCCTTCTAATCTCCATGTACTTGGTAGTCCTCGGGACTCCTCCGATAATCTCTTATTTTGGATAACCGACCATCGGGCAGTTTCCTTGTTGTTTGACAGTACTGTCATTTATCAGGGCGTTCCTCTTTCTGAGGGAACCCCTTAATGTTTTCTTATGTCTTAATCCTCGCTCCTATCTCCACACATTTTGTCGTGGTTACCCAGTAATGATTCTCCTTTAGGCACTACATCGTAGTCCTATTTCGGTATACAACTTGTATGAATTCTTATCATCGTCCGGCCAGGTTTGGTAACCTTCCTTATTGTATGGGGTTTGGAGTTCCCGTTTCTAACTGGACTTTCCAGCAATCTCAATCCTCATGCTTTGTATTATCCTACTGTTATGCTCCTCTGGACCACTGTCTGGTACTCATGTCTCTCATCATTTCATTATCCATTGCACTCGTAGTGCTTTCCTTACCATTGGTATTGCGGGTTATTTCGACTGCGTAGCATGTCGACCCATGTTGCCGGTAATTACCGTTCCCTTATTGATAGAATTCCATAGGTAGCGCCTGTTTCTCTGTTGCGCTCCATTAAAAACCTCCAAGTTCTCCATAACTGTTGTACAACAAGTTGTTTCTCATGTCGCTTTCTGTTAGCTAACTGCCAGATCGGGTTCCCCCGAGTAAGAGAAGGCTTTCTTCTCTCTGGCGTTTGTTCCACATATTCAGGGTTAGGGATGTGGAGGGTGGGCCTAGGTACTATGGATATCCGGTAAACACCAGGAAGTCCTGGCTAACGCACCTCTTACTCTATCTCTTAACCCTTAACCCATAACTCAATCTCAACCTCAATATTCTCCTAAGTTCGGTATTTCTTGTCTTCAGAGCGTAACTACGCTCTGATACCACTTTTTGTAACACCCCAACTCAATCCAAATGTGGTCTCGCAACTTAACAGCATATATATATACATGTCACAGCGGAATTCTTTACACTCCAGGACCTTGCCACGGTCTGACTACAGAATATACCGAACATTATTACATAACAACCTTAACCAAATACATATTCTTCTTACAATCCTCTCAACAACCTATACATCTTACTAACTCAATTGCCATACGAGTGTACATGCACAACTCGTAGGTCACACTTAATCCTTAACACTTGTATCCTCTTCTTACTCTTGCGACGGCCGCTTCCTGATGTACCTGTGTAGTAAAACAGCCCCCAAAGGGGGTCAGCACGAATGCTGGTACGATCCTCTCATGGCCCCCAAGCTAACGTGGCTACGACGACTAATTGTCGATAGCATGGAGGTTGATTAGATGCACAACATAATAGTAAGTGCAGTAAACAACAAACCAACAATGAACAATCAAAGTTCACACACATTGAACGACTTAAATGCGTTCCCTTAATTAGAGAGTTAATTATTTAACTCCTTAAGTAATGTTCCCTCTTAATCTTAATAGTACAAACCATCCTTTAAGAAGGAATGGTTGCAACTTATCTTAATCTTAACTTAATCTTAATCTTAACAATACAAATCATCCTTTAAAAAGGAATGATTGTAACTTATCTTAATCTTAACTTAATCTTAATCTTAACAATACAAATCATCCTTTAAAAAGGAATGATTGTAACTTATCTTAATCTTAACTTATTCTCAGAATACAAACCGTTCCTGGAGGGGAATGGTTGTAACCTAAGTCCAAACCTGGGATTTAGGTGATCCCACCGCACCATCTTAATGCCACCTACCCTGGACGGGAATCCAGCGTAGCTGAGCCGGCCAACCGGCCCTAGGCCACAAGTCCGAAGACAAGTCCTTAAGCGGAGGGCGGATCTGATTCAGATACCGTCCCCCTTTTTCCTTAGCATGCATGACCGGAGATCGGTCCCGGGTTTCCTCACTCAAGTTCCAGTTAGTAATAGTCTCAAGACCATGTTTGTTGGTTAACCTCTTTCGGTTTATATCAGACCCATATTAGGGTGTGTTCCTTAGCCTCACTCAATTCCTTACTAAACGTTAGTTAGTAAGTTCTCACGGTATGTTGTGTTAGTTTTCAAACATCACACAACAATACAATAAGCATAATATTCCGGTTGCATGCTTTATCTTGTTTAGTGAGCACACAAAAACAGATAGCACACAAGCCGAGGGACACCTCGTTAGCAAGCAGGTCACAAGAAGAACTGTACCGTTCACCGTTGGTCGTTCGGCTGCTTACTCTCTCCGGAGTCCAAACTCCCAAGTCCTAAAACATTCATTCAGTTTTAGGTTGTTAATCACTTAACTTAATATGACTTACTTAACTTGTTTAACTTACTTAATTCCTTAATGATCCCCACCTAACACCTCTTAAGTCTCACAACTTAATCTTACAAACCTTCAAGTTTATACTTAACTTAACTTAATTCCTTAAGTTCTTAGGGTCCCAATCATTACTACCCTACCAAAGGCATACCTTATTACCCATTGCCATTCTTAGAATTCAAAATTTCTTTTTTTTTTTTTTTAGAGGCCCGACCGGACTTCCGACCGACCTTACCTAAGGTCGGTCCATTCCAGAACACTTCACCGTTTGAAAATTCTACCCCGACCGGACTTGCAAGTCCGGTCCTATGTCCGGTCGATTCCAGAGACTTATTACCGTACAAAATACATGCCCGACCGACCTTGCAAGTCCGGTCCCAAGGTCGGTCCATTCCAGAAACTTTCTCCGGTAGTGTAAACTGAGCCCGACCGACCTTGCAAGTCCGGTCCTAAGGTCGGTCGGCTCCAGAAACTTGTTTCTAAATTCTCTTTCAACTCCAAACTTCTCCTCATATATTCTAATATGTTATAACCTCATTTGGGCACCTCAAATACACCTTAAGACCTCCTTTAAATACCTTAAATCATCCCAAGATCCACCTTAGTCATTATGCATTTTCCTTATAATAATGCTAACACTTGTAACGTTTTCCTCTAGGTTCTAGGTGGTGGTTCATACTTAATGTAACCACTATGCCAAATGTTTTCCTCACCACTATAACATCATCTCCCAAGCATCTTTCACCATCGAAAATCCTTTTATGCATTTACTTAAAGTTCCTTCCTAAGCTTAAGCTTCCATCCACCAACACCTTATTTCCTTCCTAGTTGTTTACCAACGTTTGCCTAAGTCCTACATGATCAATTACATTCTTTGATTCTTAAATCCTCCAAGGTAATGCCTAAGTCATTATAACTCATTACCACACTTTATCTCACCCCTTTTTCATCAAGACAACCTCTAAAACTTCCTAGTACTTCCTTAGTCATTAATTCCCCTTAGAACATATTCAAATCACCTTAATCATTACACCTTCTCCTTAAACTTATGCACAAGTCTTATATTCCTCATCTCATGATTTTGGTGTGCTCAAAACACTCACCATTCCTCTAACTCCTCCTAGACATCTCTAGGTCATCCTAAACCTCAAGAACTCCTTAGTTAACTAATCTCCACTCAAATTCCTCATAATGATTCCTAGTAAATCCTAGGTCATATTAGTTCACCACCATCGCCTAAACACTTATTTTCTACTCAAATTTTGCCATAGCACCTCTAGCATCATAGCATGCCCAAACACATTATTTTTTTCTCATTTAACCATCTCACATACCTCAAGTTCTTTCTCATCATAACTCATCACCCAAACCAACTCATTCACAACAACTCATTATATTGCAATAATCCTAAATTGCATAGCACCAAGGCTCTTAAATGACATGGCTCTTAGGCCCTTAAATGACTTAAACTTAAACACTGAATTTCCCACATATAAAAGCTTTCAACCTGCAAATACACTCATCAATCTCATAGTAGTTATAATAATCTTAAAATCCACCTTAAACTTATATTACTAACTCATTCTCATTAGCTCCTTAATCACAAGTTCATAAGCTTGTTTAAGTTCTTTTTCTTAGGTTATATAACCCAAAACACAATGTAAGCTCTAAGCTACATTGGTACTTATCTAAAACTCATTCCTTAATCTTAAACCACCATTAGGTAAGCATTTTACCTTGTTTTCTCAAGCTTATCTTAATCTCCTCCTTAGACCTTCTTCTTGCATCTCGGCCACCACTTAAATTCCCCTTGCCAATGTTCTAATCAATATTCAAGGACTCATATGAGTACTAAACAATGCACTAACCTCAAGGAATAAAAACCTAGGTTAGAAATGTGTTCTAAGGCATAAAAGTGGATGATTACCTTTGAAGTCTCAAGGTAGACTTTGGCATTGAATGAAATAGGACCTCCACTAGTCCTTGGTGAATAAATCAAGCTAGAACAAGGCATAAAAACATAGCCCCATGAGAAGGAATTTTCGGCCATGTACAAGAAATGATGGAAACTTGGTTTTTCTTACATTTTCTTTACCTTAAGAGATGGAGAAGCTAATGAGCTCTTTAAACTTGATTTTCCTCCATCAATGAAGTTTTCTCATGGCACCAAAATGGAGCTTTGAAAGATTTGAAAAGATAGAAAGATAGGTCTTGACCTAACTAAGAATAATATGTGTTTAGTTTTTGGTTTGGAGCAATATTGTGTATTTGGTAAGTGATTGAAGATGGAGAACCATGGGGGCAGCACTCTCGGTTTTGGAACAGAGAAGAAGAAGAAACCGTGGGTGAAAGAGAGAAATGGAGAATAGAGGAGAGAAGGTAGCTTATAAGGATATTTTGCTTTATAAAAGCAAATAGTAACTTTTCTCACTTTACTCTTCTTTTCCTTTCTCATTTGATGACTCATGTGGTGACTCCCCACATCAAAAACCGGCCCCCTCTAATAAATGGAGATATTTATGGTCTTGGTTGACCATCTTATTGACTTATGTTGACTTATGTCTTAACTAGCACTAAATAGTTACTATTCACTAAACAAGGCACATAATCGGGAATTTTTGATTTCCCATTGATTTAGACCTCCTAATGTGATACTAATTAGTACACATGTTGATTAAAGAGTAATGATGGACATTTAGCCACTCAAAACTCAATTCTAAGACAATTTCTCAAAAATGTGCTTTAAGACTTCTTAAAGCACATTTTGTGTTTTAACTTGTTTTCAAGCTTGGTTTTCTTTGCTAATTGATTTAAAATGACCATTAGAATATTACTAAGGTCTTATCATGATATTTGGTTACTCACCCAAGTCTCTCCAAGCTTAGAGCACGTTTTTGCCCTGATTGCCCTTAAGGCACTTTCTTGTGTTTTCCTTGGTTTAAATTGTCTACCAATCTTTCTAAGGCATATTTTAGCCTTACTACATCATTATTTGATGTTTACTTAGCATACTTAGGTTTGGGGTATTTCAATCTACCCCCCTTAAAAGAACTTTGTCCCCAAAGTTCCCATGCATCTTATCTCATTAGTTATGTATACTTAAACTCATTGGATCATTAGATCCGCCATATTCTTATACTTAAATATCACACAACATGCTTAAGCATGTATAGCACTCAAAATTCTTTTTGTTTCTTTTGATGATTAAAACATTCACATAACTTCCAACGTATTCTCCCATGTCACCGGTCCTTAGACAATGGCTCATTCGTCCTCGTCACCATGGGCCAGAATACAAAACATGCTGCTCTCCCCATGTCACCGGTCCGAAGACAAAGGCTCGTGCGTCCTCGACTTCATGGGCGAGACTCGGTAAAAAGGTAATCCTTTTTACGAGGTCATGTAAGGAATAATTCCTCTAATTAAAAATACAACCAACTCCAATTTCATTTTATCCTAAGGCCTCTATCCATAGTGTGATTTAATTGTGACCACTGGTAGGGAGTTTCAGGAATCATCCAACCCTGATGTGATCAGCATCAGTGTAGAACTATCCTTCCACCCCAATTTGTGTTCGGTTTCCCTTGATCCCTAGAAAATCAAGTTCCACCTCCCACGTCATTTTCAAACATCCAAATAATTCACTCATGTCCAATTTTATCTTTTTAGTTCTTCTAATCATAATCAATACATCTCCAAAGTGTGGACTCATTCCATCGAGCATTCCCAATTCATCTCTTAGTAAATACCTCAAGACTTAAATTCCCACTAAGTTCTATATCAGTCTCATACCATTTTTCACCATCTTATCTCATAGCATTACTGCTTCCTTCCTCATGCTCATATCAAATAATATCTCATAGTGTTATCTTATTCTTATCTCACACATAGTCTCATATCGACTCATAACTCATATATTCTTATTTCTTAAGTCTCCTTAATCCTCTTCCTTAATTCTCTTAACTTGTACTCACACCGGAGTTAACAAGATAGGTACTTAATATGTATGGTATTCACATCTTCTGTGTGCAATAACCATGATTTATCTCAAAATGTTTATATAAAACATATTCTCAAGTTATTTTGTGCTATGCACACCGTAGTTTATGTACTCAGTACACAAACATACGCTAAGCGGTTTTCGCTCTACCCCCTTAAAATGGATTACGCCCACGTAATCGGCGTCACATCATCTTTGAACATAAGTTCAAGATATCTAATTCTCACCAAGCATTCTAGCTTCCATGTCATCTATCTTACTTAGAATTCGATCAGGAATGACTTAGTCTCTGTATCGAGGATTCTTAACGGTATTTATACCGTTTCCTTAACTTAGTTTGGTCTAATCTCAAAGGTAGTGATCTGCTAGCTTCCGCTGCACCACCTGATATTCTTAGGCTTAACTGCTTCACTTATCTTTTCATGGCATTATATCCTCCTGCCTCCTTACAGTTTAGGTATATTGGTCTCTCAATGGACACGTGTTATCTTTATATATACACGACCTTAATGAGTTGTAACTCGTCTATCCATTCTCCTTGAAGATCTTACGCTCATACTCTTAGTATTTTCTCGAATGTCTAAATTGTTCTCCCCAACTGACCTTTGGTCTGAGGATGATTCTTAGTCTGAAACTACTGTTTAGTGCATAATGCGCTTTACAGTCTTAATCTCTTACATCTTAAGGCATGTTCAATGTCTGTACTTAACAATCCGTGCTCTTCGCACTTCATAGTCCTTAATTATTTGTTCTCTGGTTCCTCTGTGTTGCTGATTCAACTGAATTCTTCTCTTCGACTGTTTGCGGTAATGGCTGCTCTTGTCTGATCTTGTGTCGTTGTCCGTGGTACGGAGTCGACTACCTCCCGTGTTCCTTACACCACTCGTCTACATGCATGGGGTACCTTACTGGTACATTACTACTTGCCCAACTAACTCATAAATGAGCATGTTAGGCCTGCAAGCCCCTATGGGGTGCAGTCGTCCCACGTCTCGTTTTAGTAAACTCATAGTGTCCGTCACACGTTTAGCTATTGCTAATTATGAAGTATTCTGTTGTCGATCTCCTCTTTCATTGTTCCATAATAACATTTATTGTTCTTCTTGAAAAATCAAGGAAATCCATTTACTGCGTTCTTGGGTATGGTGTGCTCCAGCTCCTTTCTGTATTCCGTATTGATTCTATTTCTTAGTAGCTTAGGTCTCTTTCCATAGAGCCTCTTATCTTCTTTCTCATATTCATTCTATTAGGAAAGCACTTCCAGTTCCTTAAGGAATGGGTAGTGTGCTTCCTGCGAAATCTTACCTAACCAGGTCCAGACTACTGGCATCAACGCTCAGTTCGTCTACCATCTTATTTTCTTACTTATGCTAATCTTAACTCATAAATCTAATTGCCTCAGTGTCAATATTTGACGGCTCATACATAATGGTCGCCTTACCGCGCACCATGACTTAATCCACTTATCTAACTATTGTACTCACGACCACTACTACCGTGGTAGTTGGCCTTTACCATGTTGCCCATTAATGGTGCAACCTCTTACTCACTTATTCTAATGTCTTAACTTATACTCAATCCCTTCTTGGTGTAACACACTGGAAGTTCTTTCATTCCGGTATTGGCGGTTGTCGTACCGTGTTGTAAATAGTTGACTCTTGATATGAAGGTGTTCTGCTCCAATCTTAGATTCGTAAACAGGCTGATTTCTCTCGCTTTCTTTCATCCTTAATGATGTTATCTACCATGTAGTTTAACTGGTTACTGAAGAAGTCATCCGCTGATTCACAAGCTCTTCTGAGCATTGATTAATTGACGTGCCATAATGTGCAGTCACAATGTTTATCTCTCCCATATTAATTCTTACATCCTGGGTGTTGGATATGGGGTCTATCTGTGCAACCTTCCTTATTACTCAAGTGTATCTGGCATGTTCTAAGGTAATCTCAAGGTTCATAGTTCCCATTTTCTAAATAAAGTGTATTTTATCTCTAATATGTGAAAGCCCTTTTGAGGGGTTTATTCCCACTCGTGGCCTCACAACAAGGAGAGGTATCCCCACCCTAAAAGGCATGGTTCGTTCTCCGCTCCTGTCCTTAACATTATCTCAATATTCTCATTGGTAATGTTCTTCCCAATCTAAGTTATAGGTTTGGTAACCGTTCATATCTACAAATTGTAGTCCCTTGGTGGCTTAAACAAGCTCTCTTATAACTTACTGCGCCTCGGGCTCTGATGTGATTAACATCCTTGGCTCGTAGGCTCTTAATGCTTAATATCTCAGTTCATTATTTGTACTCTTACTCATCTGCAGGTCATCCCTATAAGATTCTGGTTCTTTGCGCATTATTCACCGTTAGGTTACATACTAAATGTAGTATCAGGTTCCATGATAAGTTGCTACATCCTGCTTCCTGCTAGGGAAGTTGTTCAGGTGCTCTGAGGTCATCTAATGTCCTTGACAATACTGTCATTTACTGGACTTATGTCTTTTAATAGTCGAGGTTAGGTTCGTATTAGTTGGATATCATCCTGTCGTCTTATACTTCCATCTCAACGCTTCGCTCAACTTCTGTTGATTACGCCACCCTTTGATGATCAATCATACTTGGGTGTTAATGAGTTAGACGAACGGTACTAGCTGTCATTCATCAGTTTGTTCGGCTCGACTATGCCCGCTCTGTGGGGGTAGTCCTCTGAGCTTTCCTTTCCAGGGTGGTACATCTTTAGTCCTTAGCAGGTTATAGCTTAGGTTTATTTCTTTTATCCTTGTTTTCTGGGCTTTTCAACATCTTCATCGAAGAATGTTGTTATTGGTATCCTTAATGGTCACTCTGGGAGTCTTATCCCGTTTTCGTTGTAAGTCGATGCTTCAACAGTCTCAATGGTATCTTACAATACATCCCTTGTATATCATTGCTTATATAGTGTTTTTGCTCGCATTTCCGAGCGATCTATTAGGTTTTCCCCTTGGAGTTCGGGATTGTGTTTCTACCGTTGTCGGTTGTTGTTGTAGTGGGTTATACCGTTGCTAATATTTATACGGTTTAATACTTTGTCCAAGTTCCGCTCCCGGCTGACTGGTGTGTCACCTCATCTCATCATGGTCAGGCCGTCGGGCCTTTCCAAGGTCTCTTTTTTTTTTGTTCTTATGGATTTACAATCCGGTATTAACATGCGTTACAACTGTAGCGTTCTCCTATCTCGCCTTGATGGCTTTTCGTGTAGTTTAACCGTGGTAGCACTTGCTATGGCAAGTGCGCCATGCAGGATGGGTTATTGGTACAAGGTACATCGGTAGTGACACTTCCTTCTAATCTCCATGTACTTGGTAGTCCTCGGGACTCCTCCGATAATCTTTATTTTGGATAACCGACCATCGGGCAGTTTCCTTGTTGTTTGACAGTACTGTCATTTATCAGGGCGTTCCTCTTTCTGAGGGAACCCCTTAATGTTTTCTTATGTCTTAATCCTCGCTCCTATCTCCACACATTTTGTCGTGGTTACCCAGTAATGATTCTCCTTTAGGCACTACATCGTAGTCCTATTTCGGTATACAACTTGTATGAATTCTTATCATCGTCCGGCCAGGTTTGGTAACCTTCCTTATTGTATGGGGTTTGGAGTTCCCGTTTCTAACTGGACTTTCCAGCAATCTCAATCCTCATGCTTTGTATTATCCTACTGTTATGCTCCTCTGGACCACTGTCTGGTACTCATGTCTCTCATCATTCATTACATTGCACTCGTAGTGCTTTCCTTACCATTGGTATTGCGGGTTATTTCGACTGCGTAGCATGTCGACCCATGTTGCCGGTAATTACCGTTCCCTTATTGATAGAATTCCATAGGTAGCGCCTGTTTTCTCTGTTGCGCTCCATTAAAAACCTCCAAGTTCTCCATAACTGTTGTACAACAGTTGTTTCTCATGTCGCTTTCTGTTAGCTAACTGCCAGATCGGGTTCCCCCGAGTAAGAGAAGGCTTTCTTCTCTCTGGCGTTTGTTCCACATATTCAGGGTTAGGGATGTGGAGGGCGGGCCTAGGTACTATGGATACCCGGTAAACACCGGGAAGTCCTGGCTAACGCACCTCTTACTCATCTCTTAACCCTTAACCCATAACTCAATCTCAACCTCAATATTCTCCTAAGTTCGGTATTTCTTGTCTTCAGAGCGTAACTACGCTCTGATACCACTTTTTGTAACACCCCAACTCAATCCAAATGTGGTCTCGCAACTTAACAGCATATATATATACATGTCACAGCGGAATTCTTTACACTCCAGGACCTTGCCACGGTCTGACTACAGAATATACCGAACATTAGTACATAACAACCTTAACCAAATACATATTCTTCTTACAATCCTCTCAACAACCTATACATCTTACTAACTCAATTGCCATACGAGTGTACATGCACAACTCGTAGGTCACACTTAATCCTTAACACTTGTATCCTCTTCTTACTCTTGCGACGGCCGCTTCCTGATGTACTTGTGTAGTAAAAACAGCCCCCAAAGGGGGTCAGCACGAATGCTGGTACGATCCCCTCATGGCCCCCAAGCTAACGTGGCTACGACGACTAATTGTCGATAGCATGGAGGTTGATTAGATGCAACATAATAGTAAGTGCAGTAAACAACAAACCAACAATGAACAATCAAAGTTCACACACATTGAACGACTTAAATGCGTTCCCTTAATTAGAGAGTTAATTATTTAACTCCTTAAGTAATGTTCCCTCTTAATCTTAATAGTACAAACCATCCTTTAAGAAGGAATGGTTGCAACTTATCTTAATCTTAACTTAATCTTAATCTTAACAATACAAATCATCCTTTAAAAAGGAATGATTGTAACTTATCTTAATCTTAACTTAATCTTAATCTTAACAATACAAATCATCCTTTAAAAAGGAATGATTGTAACTTATCTTAATCTTAACTTATTCTCAGAATACAAACCGTTCCTGGAGGGGAATGGTTGTAACCTAAGTCCAAACCTGGGATTTAGGTGATCCACCGCACCATCTTAATGCCACCTACCCTGGACGGGAATCCAGCGTAGCTGAGCCGGCAACCGGCCCTAGGCCACAAGTCCGAAGACAAGTCCTTAAGCGGAGGGCGGATCTGATTCAGATACCGTCCCCCTTTTTCCTTAGCATGCATGACCGGAGATCGGTCCGGGTTTCCTCACTCAAGTTCCAGTTAGTAATAGTCTCAAGACCATGTTTGTTGGTTAACCTCTTTCGGTTTATATCAGACCCATATTAGGGTGTGTTCCTTAGCCTCACTCAATTCCTTACTAAACGTTAGTTAGTAAGTTCTCACGGTATGTTGTGTTAGTTTTCAAACATCACACAACAATACAATAAGCATAATATTCCGGTTGCATGCTTTATCTTGTTTAGTGAGCACACAAAAAACAGATAGCACACAAGCCGAGGGACACCTCGTTAGCAAGCAGGTCACAAGAAGAACTGTACCGTTCACCGTTGGTCGTTCGGCTGCTTACTCTCTTCCGGAGTCCAAACTCCCAAGTCCTAAAACATTCATTCAGTTTTAGGTTGTTAATCACTTAACTTAATATGACTTACTTAACTGTTTAACTTACTTAATTCCTTAATGATCCCCACCTAACACCTCTTAAGTCTCACAACTTAATCTTACAAACCTTCAAGTTTATACTTAACTTAACTTAATTCCTTAAGTTCTTAGGGTCCCAATCATTACTACCCTACCAAAGGCATACCTTATTACCCATTGCCATTCTTAGAATTCAAAATTTCTTTTTTTTTTATTTTTAGGCCCGACCGGACTTCCGACCGACCTTACCTAAGGTCGGTCCATTCCAGAACACTTCACCGTTTGAAAATTCTACCCCGACCGGACTTGCAAGTCCGGTCCTATGTCCGGTCGATTCCAGAGACTTATTACCGTACAAAATACATGCCCGACCGACCTTGCAAGTCCGGTCCCAAGGTCGGTCCATTCCAGAAACTTTCTCCGGTAGTGTAAACTGAGCCCGACCGACCTTGCAAGTCCGGTCCTAAGGTCGGTCGGCTCCAGAAACTTGTTTCTAAATTCTCTTTCAACTCCAAACTTCTCCTCATATATTCTAATATGTTATAACCTCATTTGGGCACCTCAAATACACCTTAAGCCCTCCTTTAAATACCTTAAATCATCACCAAGATCCACCTTAGTCATTATGCATTTTCCTTATAATAATGCTAACACTTGTAACGTTTTCCTCTAGGTTCTAGGTGGTGGTTCATACTTAATGTAACCACTATGCCAAATGTTTTCCTCACCACTATAACATCTCCCAAGCATCTTTCACCATCGAAAATCCTTTTATGCATTTACTTAAAGTTCCTTCCTAAGCTTAAGCTTCCATCCACCAACACCTTATTTCCTTCCTAGTTGTTTACCAACGTTTGCCTAAGTCCTACATGATCAATTACATTCTCTTGATTCTTAAATCCTCCAAGGTAATGCCTAAGTCATTATAACTCATTACCACACTTTATCTCACCCCTTTTTCATCAAGACAACCTCTAAAACTTCCTAGTACTTCCTTAGTCATTAATTCCCCTTAGAACATATTCAAATCACCTTAATCATTACACCTTCTCCTTAAACTTATGCACAAGTCTTATATTCCTCATCTCATGATTTTGGTGTGCTCAAAACACTCACCATTCCTCTAACTCCTCCTAGACATCTCTAGGTCATCCTAAACCTCAAGAACTCCTTAGTTAACTAATCTCCACTCAAATTCCTCATAATGATTCCTAGTAAATCCTAGGTCATATTAGTTCACCACCATCGCCTAAACACTTATTTTCTACTCAAATTTTGCCATAGCACCTCTAGCATCATAGCATGCCCAAACACATTATTTTTCCTCATTTAACCATCTCACATACCTCAAGTTCTTTCTCATCATAACTCATCACCCAAACCAACTCATTCACAACAACTCATTATATTGCAATAATCCTAAATTGCATAGCACCAAGGCTCTTAAATGACATGGCTCTTAGGCCCTTAAATGACTTAAACTTAAACACTGAATTTCCCACATATAAAAGCTTTCAACCTGCAAATACACTCATCAATCTCATAGTAGTTATAATAATCTTAAAATCCACCTTAAACTTATATTACTAACTCATTCTCATTAGCTCCTTAATCACAAGTTCATAAGCTTGTTTAAGTTCTTTTTCTTAGGTTAATAACCCAAAACACAATGTAAGCTCTAAGCTACATTGGTACTTATCTAAAACTCATTCCTTAATCTTAAACCACCATTAGGTAAGCATTTTACCTTGTTTTCTCAAGCTTATCTTAATCTCCTCCTTAGACCTTCTTTTGCATAGATCTCGGCCACCACTTAAATTCCCCTTGCCAATGTTCTAATCAATATTCAAGGACTCATATGAGTACTAAACAATGCACTAACCTCAAGGAATAAAAACCTAGGTTAGAAATGTGTTCTAAGGCATAAAAGTGGATGATTACCTTTGAAGTCTCAAGGTAGACTTTGGCATTGAATGAAATAGGACCTCCACTAGTCCTTGGTGAATAAATCAAGCTAGAACAAGGCATAAAAACATAGCCCCATGAGAAGGAATTTTCGGCCATGTACAAGAAATGATGGAAACTTGGTTTTTCTTACATTTTCTTTACCTTAAGAGGATGGAGAAGCTAATGAGCTCTTTAAACTTGATTTTCCTCCATCAATGAAGTTTCTCATGGCACCAAAATGGAGCTTTGAAAGATTTGAAAAGATAGAAAGATAGGTCTTGACCTAACTAAGAATAATATGTGTTTAGTTTTTGGTTTGGAGCAATATTGTGTATTTGGTAAGTGATTGAAGATGGAGAACCATGGGGGAGCAGCACTCTCGGTTTTGGAACAGAGAGAAGAAGAAGAAACCGGGGTGGGTGAAAGAGAGAAATGGAGAATAGAGGAGAGAAGGTAGCTTATAAGGATATTGCTTTATAAAAGCAAATAGTAACTTTTCTCACTTTACTCTTCTTTTCCTTTCTCATTTGATGACTCATGTGGTGACTCCCCACATCAAAAACCGGCCCCCTCTAATAAATGGAGATATTATGGTCTTGGTTGACCATCTTATTGACTTATGTTGACTTATGTCTTAACTAGCACTAAATAGTTACTATTCACTAAACAAGGCACATAATCGGGAAATTTTTGATTTCCCATTGATTTAGACCTCCTAATGTGATACTAATTAGTACACATGTTGATTAAAGAGTAATGATGGACATTTAGCCACTCAAAACTCAATTCTAAGACAATTTCTCAAAAATGTGCTTTAAGACTTCTTAAAGCACATTTTGTGTTTTAACTTGTTTTCAAGCTTGGTTTTCTTTGCTAATTGATTTAAAATGACCATTAGAATATTACTAAGGTCTTATCATGATATTTGGTTACTCACCCAAGTCTCTCCAAGCTTAGACGTTTTTGCCCTGATTGCCCTTAAGGCACTTTCTTTGTGTTTTCCTTGGTTTAAATTGTCTACCAATCTTTCTAAGGCATATTTTAGCCTTACTACATCATTATTTGATGTTTACTTAGCATACTTAGGTTTGGGGTATTTCAATCTACCCCCCTTAAAAGAACTTTGTCCCCAAAGTTCCCATGCATCTTATCTCATTAGTTATGTATACTTAAACTCATTGGATCATTAGATCCGCCATATTCTTATACTTAAATATCACACAACATGCTTAAGCATGTATAGCACTCAAAATTCTTTTTGTTTCTTTTGATGATTAAAACATTCACATAACTTCCAACGTATTCTCCCATGTCACCGGTCCTTAGACAATGGCTCATTCGTCCTCGTCACCATGGGCCAGAATACAAAACATGCTGCTCTCCCCATGTCACCGGTCCGAAGACAAAGGCTCGTGCGTCCTCGACTTCATGGGCGAGACTCGGTAAAAAGGTAATCCTTTTTACGAGGTCATGTAAGGAATAATTCCTCTAATTAAAAATACAACCAACTCCAATTTCATTTTATCCTAAGGCCTCTATCCATAGTGTGATTTAATTGTGACCACTGGTAGGGAGTTTCAGGAATCATCCAACCCTGATGTGATCAGCATCAGTGTAGAACTATCCTTCCACCCCAATTTGTTTCGGTTTCCCTTGATCCCTAGAAAATCAAGTTCCACCTCCCACGTCATTTTCAAACATCCAAATAATTCACTCATGTCCAATTTTCTATCTTTTTAGTTCTTCTAATCATAATCAATACATCTCCAAATGTGGACTCATTCCATCGAGCATTCCCAATTCATCTCTTAGTAAATACCTCAAGACTTAAATTCCCACTAAGTTCTATATCAGTCTCATACCATTTTCACCATCTTATCTCATAGCATTACTGCTTCCTTCCTCATGCTCATATCAATAATATCTCATAGTGTTATCTTATTCTTATCTCACACATAGTCTCATATCGACTCATAACTCATATATTCTTGTTTCTTAAGTCTCCTTAATCCTCTTCCTTAATTCTCTTAACTTGTACTCACACCGGAGTTAACAAGATAGGTACTTAATATGTATGGTATTCACATCTTCTGTGTGCAATAACCATGATTTATCTCAAAATGTTTATATAAAACATATTCTCAAGTTATTTTGTGCTATGCACACCGTAGTTTATGTACTCAGTACACAAACATACGCTAAGCGGTTTTCGCTCTACCCCCCTTAAAATGGATTACGCCCACATAATCGGCGTCACATCATCTTTGAACATAAGTTCAAGATATCTAATTCTCACCAAGCATTCTAGCTTCCATGTCATCTATCTTACTTAGGATTCGATCAGGAATGACTTAGTCTCTGTATCGAGGATTCTTAACGGTATTTATACCGTTTCCTTAACTTAGTTTGGTCTAATCTCAAAGGTAGTGATCTGCTAGCTTCCGCTGCACCACTCTGATGTTCTTAGGCTTAACTGCTTCACTTATCTTTTTATGGCATTGTATATCCTCCTGCCTCCTTACAGTTTAGGTATATTGGTCTCTCAATGGACACGTGTTATCTTTATATATACACGACCTTAATGAGTTGTAACTCGTCTATCCATTCTCCTTGAAGATCTTACGCTCATACTCTTAGTATTTTCTCGAATGTCTAAATTGTTCTCCCCAACTGACCTTTGGTCTGAGGATGATTCTTAGTCTGAAACTACTGTTTAGTGCATAATGCGCTTTACAGTCTTAATCTCTTACATCTTAAGGCATGTTCAATGTCTGTACTTAACAATCCGTGCTCTTCGCACTTCATAGTCCTTAATTATTTGTTCTCTGGTTCCTCTGTGTTGCTGATTCAACTGAATTCTTCTCTTCGACTGTTTGCGGTAATGGCTGCTCTTGTCTGATCTTGTGTCGTTGTCCGTGGTACGGAGTCGACTACCTCCCGTGTTCCTTACACCACTCGTCTACATGCATGGGGTACCTTACTGGTACATTACTACTTGCCCAACTAACTCATAAATGAGCATGTTAGGCCTGCAAGCCCCTATGGGGTGCAGTCGTCCCACGTCTCGTTTTAGTAAACTCATAGTGTCCGTCACACGTTTAGCTATTGCTAATTATGAAGTATTCTGTTGTCGATCTCCTCTTTCATTGTTCCATAATAACATTTATTGTTCTTCTTGAAATTAATCAAGGGAAATCCATTTACTGCGTTCTTGGGTATGGTGTGCTCCAGCTCCTTTCTGTATTCCGTATTGATTCTATTTCTTAGTAGCTTAGGTCTCTTTCCATAGAGCCTCTTATCTTCTTTCTCATATTCATTCTATTAGGAAAGCACTTCCAGTTCCTTAAGGAATGGGTAGTGTGCTTCCTGCGAAATCTTACCTAACCAGGTCCAGACTACTGGCATCAACGCTCAGTTCGTCTACCATCTTATTTTCTTACTTATGCTAATCTTAACTCATAAATCTAATTGCCTCAGTGTCAATATTTGACGGCTCATACATAATGGTCGCCTTACCGCGCACCATGACTTAATCCACTTATCTAACTATTGTACTCACGACCACTACTACCGTGGTAGTTGGCCTTTACCATGTTGCCCATTAATGGTGCAACCTCTTACTCACTTATTCTAATGTCTTAACTTATACTCAATCCCTTCTTGGTGTAAACACACTGGAAGTTCTTTCATTCCGGTATTGGCGGTTGTCGTACCGTGTTGTAAAATAGTTGACTCTTGATATGAAGGTGTTCTGCTCCAATCTTAGATTCGTAAACAGGCTGATTTCTCTCGCTTTCTTTCATCCTTAATGATGTTATCTACCATGTAGTTTAACTGGTTACTGAAGAAGTCATCCGCTGATTCACAAGCTCTTCTGAGCATTGATTAATTGACGTGCCATAATGTGCAGTCACAATGTTTATCTCTGCCATATTAATTCTTACATCCTGGGTGTTGGATATGGGGTCTATCTGTGCAACCTTCCTTATTACTCAAGTGTATCTGGCATGTTCTAAGGTAATCTCAAGGTTCATAGTTCCCATTTTCTAAATAAAGTGTATTTTATCTCTAATATGTGAAAGCCCTTTTGAGGGGTTTATTCCCACTCGTGGCCTCACAACAAGGAGAGGTATCCCCACCCTAAAAGGCATGGTTCGTTCTCCGCTCCTGTCCTTAACATTATCTCAATATTCTCATTGGTAATGTTCTTCCCAATCTAAGTTATAGGTTTGGTAACCGTTCATATCTACAAATTGTAGTCCCTTGGTGGCTTAAACAAGCTCTCTTATAACTTACTGCGCCTCGGGCTCTGATGTGATTAACATCCTTGGCTCGTAGGCTCTTAATGCTTAATATCTCAGTTCATTATTTGTACTCTTACTCATCTGCAGGTCATCCCTATAAGATTCTGGTTCTTTGCGCATTATTCACCGTTAGGTTACATACTAAATGTAGTATCAGGTTCCATGATAAGTTGCTACATCCTGCTTCCTGCTAGGGAAGTTGTTCAGGTGCTCTGAGGTCATCTAATGTCCTTGACAATACTGTCATTTACTGGACTTATGTCTTTTAATAGTCGAGGTTAGGTTCGTATTAGTTGGATATCATCCTGTCGTCTTATACTTCCATCTCAACGCTTCGCTCAACTTCTGTTGATTACGCCACCCTTTGATGATCAATCATACTTGGGTGTTAATGAGTTAGACGAACGGTACTAGCTGTCATTCATCAGTTTGTTCGGCTCGACTATGCCCGCTCTGTGGGGGTAGTCCTCTGAGCTTTCCTTTCCAGGGTGGTACATCTTTAGTCCTTAGCAGGTTATAGCTTAGGTTTATTTCTTTTATCCTTGTTTTCTGGGCTTTTCAACATCTTCATCGAAGAATGTTGTTATTGGTATCCTTAATGGTCACTCTGGGAGTCTTATCCCGTTTTCGTTGTAGTCGATGCTTCAACAGTCTCAATGGTATCTTACAATACATCCCTTGTATATCATTGCTTATATAGTGTTTTTGCTCGCATTTCCGAGCGATCTATTAGGTTTTCCCCTTGGAGTTCGGGATTGTGTTCTTACCGTACTGTCGGTTGTTGTTGTAGTGGGTTATACCGTTGCTAATATTTATACGGTTTAATACTTTGTCCAAGTTCCGCTCCCGGCTGACTGGTGTGTCACCTCATCTCATCATGGTCAGGCCGTCGGGCCTTTCCAAGGTCTCTTTTTTTTTTGTTCTTATGGATTTACAATCCGGTATTAACATGCGTTACAACTGTAGCGTTCTCCTATCTCGCCTTGATGGCTTTTCGTGTAGTTTAACCGTGGTAGCACTTGCTATGGCAAGTGCGCCATGCAGGATGGGTTATTGGTACAAGGTACATCGGTAGTGACACTTCCTTCTAATCTCCATGTACTTGGTAGTCCTCGGGACTCCTCCGATAATCTCTTATTTTGGATAACCGACCATCGGGCAGTTTCCTTGTTGTTTGACAGTACTGTCATTTATCAGGGCGTTCCTCTTTCTGAGGGAACCCCTTAATGTTTTCTTATGTCTTAATCCTCGCTCCTATCTCCACACATTTTGTCGTGGTTACCCAGTAATGATTCTCCTTTAGGCACTACATCGTAGTCCTATTTCGGTATACAACTTGTATGAATTCTTATCATCGTCCGGCCAGGTTTGGTAACCTTCCTTATTGTATGGGGTTTGGAGTTCCCGTTTCTAACTGGACTTTCCAGCAATCTCAATCCTCATGCTTTGTATTATCCTACTGTTATGCTCCTCTGGACCACTGTCTGGTACTCATGTCTCTCATCATTTCATTATCCATTGCACTCGTAGTGCTTTCCTTACCATTGGTATTGCGGGTTATTTCGACTGCGTAGCATGTCGACCCATGTTGCCGGTAATTACCGTTCCCTTATTGATAGAATTCCATAGGTAGCGCCTGTTTCTCTGTTGCGCTCCATTAAAAACCTCCAAGTTCTCCATAACTGTTGTACAACAAGTTGTTTCTCATGTCGCTTTCTGTTAGCTAACTGCCAGATCGGGTTCCCCCGAGTAAGAGAAGGCTTTCTTCTCTCTGGCGTTTGTTCCACATATTCAGGGTTAGGGATGTGGAGGGCGGGCCTAGGTACTATGGATACCCGGTAAACACCGGGAAGTCCTGGCTAACGCACCTCTTACTCTATCTCTTAACCCTTAACCCATAACTCAATCTCAACCTCAATATTCTCCTAAGTTCGGTATTTCTTGTCTTCAGAGCGTAACTACGCTCTGATACCACTTTTTGTAACACCCAACTCAATCCAAATGTGGTCTCGCAACTTAACAGCATATATATACATGTCACAGCGGAATTCTTTACACTCCAGGACCTTGCCACGGTCTGACTACAGAATATACCGAACATTACATAACAACCTTAACCAAATACATATTCTTCTTACAATCCTCTCAACAACCTATACATCTTACTAACTCAATTGCCATACGAGTGTACATGCACAACTCGTAGGTCACACTTAATCCTTAACACTTGTATCCTCTTCTTACTCTTGCGACGGCCGCTTCCTGATGTACCTGTAGTAAAAACAGCCCCCAAAGGGGGTCAGCACGAATGCTGGTACGATCCTCTCATGGCCCCCAAGCTAACGTGGCTACGACGACTAATTGTCGATAGCATGGAGGTTGATTAGATGCACAACATAATAGTAAGTGCAGTAAACAACAAACCACAATGAACAATCAAAGTTCACACACATTGAACGACTTAAATGCGTTCCCTTAATTAGAGAGTTAATTATTTAACTCCTTAAGTAATGTTCCCTCTTAATCTTAATAGTACAAACCATCCTTTAAGAAGGAATGGTTGCAACTTATCTAATCTTAACTTAATCTTAATCTTAACAATACAAATCATCCTTTAAAAAGGAATGATTGTAACTTATCTTAATCTTAACTTAATCTTAATCTTAACAATACAATCATCCTTTAAAAAGGAATGATTGTAACTTATCTTAATCTTAACTTATTCTCAGAATACAAACCGTTCCTGGAGGGGAATGGTTGTAACCTAAGTCCAAACCTGGGATTTAGGTGATCCCACCGCACCATCTTAATGCCACCTACCCTGGACGGGAATCCAGCGTAGCTGAGCCGGCAACCGGCCCTAGGCCACAAGTCCGAAGACAAGTCCTTAAGCGGAGGGCGGATCTGATTCAGATACCGTCCCCCTTTTTCCTTAGCATGCATGACCGGAGATCGGTCCCGGGTTTCCTCACTCAAGTTCCAGTTAGTAATAGTCTCAAGACCATGTTTGTTGGTTAACCTCTTTCGGTTTATATCAGACCCATATTAGGGTGTGTTCCTTAGCCTCACTCAATTCCTTACTAAACGTTAGTTAGTAAGTTCTCACGGTATGTTGTGTTAGTTTTCAAACATCACACAACAATACAATAAGCATAATATTCCGGTTGCATGCTTTATCTTGTTTAGTGAGCACACAAAAACAGATAGCACACAAGCCGAGGGACACCTCGTTAGCAAGCAGGTCACAAGAAGAACTGTACCGTTCACCGTTGGTCGTTCGGCTGCTTACTCTCTCCGGAGTCCAAACTCCCAAGTCCTAAAACATTCATTCAGTTTTAGGTTGTTAATCACTTAACTTAATATGACTTACTTAACTTGTTTAACTTACTTAATTCCTTAATGATCCCCACCTAACACCTCTTAAGTCTCACAACTTAATCTTACAAACCTTCAAGTTTATACTTAACTTAACTTAATTCCTTAAGTTCTTAGGGTCCCAATCATTACTACCCTACCAAAGGCATACCTTATTACCCATTGCCATTCTTAGAATTCAAAATTTCTTTTTTTTTATTTTTAGGCCCGACCGGACTTCCGACCGACCTTACCTAAGGTCGGTCCATTCCAGAACACTTCACCGTTTGAAAATTCTACCCCGACCGGACTTGCAAGTCCGGTCCTATGTCCGGTCGATTCCAGAGACTTATTACCGTACAAAATACATGCCCGACCGACCTTGCAAGTCCGGTCCCAAGGTCGGTCCATTCCAGAAACTTTCTCCGGTAGTGTAAACTGAGCCCGACCGACCTTGCAAGTCCGGTCCTAAGGTCGGTCGGCTCCAGAAACTTGTTTCTAAATTCTCTTTCAACTCCAAACTTCTCCTCATATATTCTAATATGTTATAACCTCATTTGGGCACCTCAAATACACCTTAAGCCTCCTTTAAATACCTTAAATCATCCACCAAGATCCACCTTAGTCATTATGCATTTTCCTTATATAATGCTAACACTTGTAACGTTTTCCTCTAGGTTCTAGGTGGTGGTTCATACTTAATGTAACCACTATGCCAAATGTTTTCCTCACCACTATAACATCATCTCCCAAGCATCTTTCACCATCGAAAATCCTTTTATGCATTTACTTAAAGTTCCTTCCTAAGCTTAAGCTTCCATCCACCAACACCTTATTTCCTTCCTAGTTGTTTACCAACGTTTGCCTAAGTCCTACATGATCAATTACATTCTCTTGATTCTTAAATCCTCCAAGGTAATGCCTAAGTCATTATAACTCATTACCACACTTTATCTCACCCCTTTTTCATCAAGACAACCTCTAAAACTTCCTAGTACTTCCTTAGTCATTAATTCCCCTTAGAACATATTCAAATCACCTTAATCATTACACCTTCTCCTTAAACTTATGCACAAGTCTTATATTCCTCATCTCATGATTTTGGTGTGCTCAAAACACTCACCATTCCTCTAACTCCTCCTAGACATCTCTAGGTCATCCTAAACCTCAAGAACTCCTTAGTTAACTAATCTCCACTCAAATTCCTCATAATGATTCCTAGTAAATCCTAGGTCATATTAGTTCACCACCATCGCCTAAACACTTATTTTCTACTCAAATTTTGCCATAGCACCTCTAGCATCATAGCATGCCCAAACACATTATTTTTCTCATTTAACCATCTCACATACCTCAAGTTCTTTCTCATCATACTCATCACCCAAACCAACTCATTCACAACAACTCATTATATTGCAATAATCCTAAATTGCATAGCACCAAGGCTCTTAAATGACATGGCTCTTAGGCCCTTAAATGACTTAAACTTAAACACTGAATTTCCCACATATAAAAGCTTTCAACCTGCAAATACACTCATCAATCTCATAGTAGTTATAATAATCTTAAAATCCACCTTAAACTTATATTACTAACTCATTCTCATTAGCTCCTTAATCACAAGTTCATAAGCTTGTTTAAGTTCTTTTTCTTAGGTTATATAACCCAAAACACAATGTAAGCTCTAAGCTACATTGGTACTTATCTAAAACTCATTCCTTAATCTTAAACCACCATTAGGTAAGCATTTTACCTTGTTTTCTCAAGCTTATCTTAATCTCCTCCTTAGACCTTCTTCTTGCATAGATCTCGGCCACCACTTAAATTCCCCTTGCCAATGTTCTAATCAATATTCAAGGACTCATATGAGTACTAAACAATGCACTAACCTCAAGGAATAAAAACCTAGGTTAGAATGTGTTCTAAGGCATAAAAGTGGATGATTACCTTTGAAGTCTCAAGGTAGACTTTGGCATTGAATGAAATAGGACCTCCACTAGTCCTTGGTGAATAAATCAAGCTAGAACAAGGCATAAAAACATAGCCCCATGAGAAGGAATTTTCGGCCATGTACAAGAATGATGGAAACTTGGTTTTTCTTACATTTTCTTTACCTTAAGAGATGGAGAAGCTAATGATCTTTAAACTTGATTTTCCTCCATCAATGAAGTTTTTCTCATGGCACCAAAATGGAGCTTTGAAAGATTTGAAAAGATAGAAAGATAGGTCTTGACCTAACTAAGAATAATATGTGTTTAGTTTTTGGTTTGGAGCAATATTTGTATTTGGTAAGTGATTGAAGATGGAGAACCATGGGGGAGCAGCACTCTCGGTTTTGGAACAGAGAGAAGAAGAAGAAACCGTGGGTGAAAGAGAGAAATGGAGAATAGAGAGAGAAGGTAGCTTATAAGGATATTTTGCTTTATAAAAGCAAATAGTAACTTTTCTCCTTTACTCTTCTTTTCCTTTCTCATTTGATGACTCATGTGGTGACTCCCCCATCAAAAACCGGCCCCCTCTAATAAATGGAGATATTTATGGTCTTGGTTGACCATCTTATTGACTTATGTTGACTTATGTCTTAACTAGCACTAAATAGTTACTATTCACTAAACAAGGCACATAATCGGGAAATTTTTGATTTCCCATTGATTTAGACCTCCTAATGTGATACTAATTAGTACACATGTTGATTAAAGAGTAATGATGGACATTTAGCCACTCAAAACTCAATTCTAAGACAATTTCTCAAAAATGTGCTTTAAGACTTCTTAAAGCACATTTTGTGTTTTAACTTGTTTTCAAGCTTGGTTTTCTTTGCTAATTGATTTAAAATGACCATTAGAATATTACTAAGGTCTTATCATGATATTTGGTTACTCACCCAAGTCTCTCCAAGCTTAGAGCACGTTTTTTGCCCTGATTGCCCTTAAGGCACTTTCTTGTGTTTTCCTTGGTTTAAATTGTCTACCAATCTTTCTAAGGCATATTTTAGCCTTACTACATCATTATTTGATGTTTACTTAGCATACTTAGGTTTGGGGTATTTCAATCTACCCCCCTTAAAAGAACTTTGTCCCCAAAGTTCCCATGCATCTTATCTCATTAGTTATGTATACTTAAACTCATTGGATCATTAGATCCGCCATATTCTTATACTTAAATATCACACAACATGCTTAAGCATGTATAGCACTCAAAATTCTTTTTGTTTCTTTTGATGATTAAAACATTCACATAACTTCCAACGTATTCTCCCATGTCACCGGTCCTTAGACAATGGCTCATTCGTCCTCGTCACCATGGGCCAGAATACAAAACATGCTGCTCTCCCCATGTCACCGGTCCGAAGACAAAGGCTCGTGCGTCCTCGACTTCATGGGCGAGACTCGGTAAAAAGGTAATCCTTTTTACGAGGTCATGTAAGGAATAATTCCTCTAATTAAAAATACAACCAACTCCAATTTCATTTTATCAAGGCCTCTATCCATAGTGTGATTTAATTGTGACCACTGGTAGGGAGTTTCAGGAATCATCCAACCCTGATGTGATCAGCATCAGTGTAGAACTATCCTTCCACCCCAATTTGTGTTCGGTTTCCCTTGATCCCTAGAAAATCAAGTTCCACCTCCCACGTCATTTTCAAACATCCAAATAATTCACTCATGTCCAATTTTCTATCTTTTTAGTTCTTCTAATCATAATCAATACATCTCCAAAGTGTGGACTCATTCCATCGAGCATTCCCAATTCATCTCTTAGTAAATACCTCAAGACTTAAATTCCTACTAAGTTCTATATCAGTCTCATACCATTTTTCACCATCTTATCTCATAGCATTACTGCTTCCTTCCTCATGCTCATATCAAATAATATCTCATAGTGTTATCTTATTCTTATCTCACACATAGTCTCATATTGACTCATACCTCATATATTCTTATTTCTTAAGTCTCCTTAATCCTCTTCCTTAATTCTCTTAACTTGTACTCACACCGGAGTTAACAAGATAGGTACTTAATATGTATGGTATTCACATCTTCTGTGTGCAATAACCATGATTTATCTCAAAATGTTTATATAAAACATATTCTCAAGTTATTTTGCTATGCACACCGTAGTTTATGTACTCAGTACACAAACATACGCTAAGCGGTTTTCGCTCTACCCCCTTAAAATGGATTACGCCCACGTAATCGGCGTCACATCATCTTTGAACATAAGTTCAAGATATCTAATTCTCACCAAGCATTCTAGCTTCCATGTCATCTATCTTACTTAGAATTCGATCAGGAATGACTTAGTCTCTGTATCGAGGATTCTTAACGGTATTTATACCGTTTCCTTAACTTAGTTTGGTCTAATCTCAAAGGTAGTGATCTGCTAGCTTCCGCTGCACCACTCTGATATTCTTAGGCTTAACTGCTTCACTTATCTTTTCATGGCATTATATATCCTCCTGCCTCCTTACAGTTTAGGTATATTGGTCTCTCAATGGACACGTGTTATCTTTATATACACGACCTTAATGAGTTGTAACTCGTCTATCCATTCTCCTTGAAGATCTTACGCTCATACTCTTAGTATTTTCTCGAATGTCTAAATTGTTCTCCCCAACTGACCTTTGGTCTGAGGATGATTCTTAGTCTGAAACTACTGTTTAGTGCATAATGCGCTTTACAGTCTTAATCTCTTACATCTTAAGGCATGTTCAATGTCTGTACTTAACAATCCGTGCTCTTCGCACTTCATAGTCCTTAATTATTTGTTCTCTGGTTCCTCTGTGTTGCTGATTCAACTGAATTCTTCTCTTCGACTGTTTGCGGTAATGGCTGCTCTTGTCTGATCTTGTGTCGTTGTCCGTGGTACGGAGTCGACTACCTCCCGTGTTCCTTACACCACTCGTCTACATGCATGGGGTACCTTACTGGTACATTACTACTTGCCCAACTAACTCATAAATGAGCATGTTAGGCCTGCAAGCCCCTATGGGGTGCAGTCGTCCCACGTCTCGTTTTAGTAAACTCATAGTGTCCGTCACACGTTTAGCTATTGCTAATTATGAAGTATTCTGTTGTCGATCTCCTCTTTCATTGTTCCATAATAACATTTATTGTTCTTCTTGAAATTAATCAAGGGAAATCCATTTACTGCGTTCTTGGGTATGGTGTGCTCCAGCTCCTTTCTGTATTCCGTATTGATTCTATTTCTTAGTAGCTTAGGTCTCTTTCCATAGAGCCTCTTATCTTCTTTCTCATATTCATTCTATTAGGAAAGCACTTCCAGTTCCTTAAGGAATGGGTAGTGTGCTTCCTGCGAAATCTTACCTAACCAGGTCCAGACTACTGGCATCAACGCTCAGTTCGTCTACCATCTTATTTTCTTACTTATGCTAATCTTAACTCATAAATCTAATTGCCTCAGTGTCAATATTTGACGGCTCATACATAATGGTCGCCTTACCGCGCACCATGACTTAATCCACTTATCTAACTATTGTACTCACGACCACTACTACCGTGGTAGTTGGCCTTTACCATGTTGCCCATTAATGGTGCAACCTCTTACTCACTTATTCTAATGTCTTAACTTATACTCAATCCCTTCTTGGTGTAAACACACTGGAAGTTCTTTCATTCCGGTATTGGCGGTTGTCGTACCGTGTTGTAAAATAGTTGACTCTTGATATGAAGGTGTTCTGCTCCAATCTTAGATTCGTAAACAGGCTGATTTCTCTCGCTTTCTTTCATCCTTAATGATGTTATCTACCATGTAGTTTAACTGGTTACTGAAGAAGTCATCCGCTGATTCACAAGCTCTTCTGAGCATTGATTAATTGACGTGCCATAATGTGCAGTCACAATGTTTATCTCTGCCCATACTAATTCTTACATCCTGGGTGTTGGATATGGGGTCTATCTGTGCAACCTTCCTTATTACTCAAGTGTATCTGGCATGTTCTAAGGTAATCTCAAGGTTCATAGTTCCCATTTTCTAAATAAAGTGTATTTTATCTCTAATATGTGAAAGCCCTTTTGAGGGGTTTATTCCCACTCGTGGCCTCACAACAAGGAGAGGTATCCCCACCCTAAAAGGCATGGTTCGTTCTCCGCTCCTGTCCTTAACATTATCTCAATATTCTCATTGGTAATGTTCTTCCCAATCTAAGTTATAGGTTTGGTAACCGTTCATATCTACAAATTGTAGTCCCTTGGTGGCTTAAACAAGCTCTCTTATAACTTACTGCGCCTCGGGCTCTGATGTGATTAACATCCTTGGCTCGTAGGCTCTTAATGCTTAATATCTCAGTTCATTATTTGTACTCTTACTCATCTGCAGGTCATCCCTATAAGATTCTGGTTCTTTGCGCATTATTCACCGTTAGGTTACATACTAAATGTAGTATCAGGTTCCATGATAAGTTGCTACATCCTGCTTCCTGCTAGGGAAGTTGTTCAGGTGCTCTGAGGTCATCTAATGTCCTTGACAATACTGTCATTTACTGGACTTATGTCTTTTAATAGTCGAGGTTAGGTTCGTATTAGTTGGATATCATCCTGTCGTCTTATACTTCCATCTCAACGCTTCGCTCAACTTCTGTTGATTACGCCACCCTTTGATGATCAATCATACTTGGGTGTTAATGAGTTAGACGAACGGTACTAGCTGTCATTCATCAGTTTGTTCGGCTCGACTATGCCCGCTCTGTGGGGGTAGTCCTCTGAGCTTTCCTTTCCAGGGTGGTACATCTTTAGTCCTTAGCAGGTTATAGCTTAGGTTTATTTCTTTTATCCTTGTTTTCTGGGCTTTTCAACATCTTCATCGAAGAATGTTGTTATTGGTATCCTTAATGGTCACTCTGGGAGTCTTATCCCGTTTTCGTTATAGGTCGATGCTTCAACAGTCTCAATGGTATCTTACAATACATCCCTTGTATATCATTGCTTATATAGTGTTTTTGCTCGCATTTCCGAGCGATCTATTAGGTTTTCCCCTTGGAGTTCGGGATTGTGTTCTTATCGTACTGTCGGTTGTTGTTGTAGTGGTTTATACCGTTGCTAATATTTATACGGTTTAATACTTTGTCCAAGTTCCGCTCCCGGCTGACTGGTGTGTCACCTCATCTCATCATGGTCAGGCCGTCGGGCCTTTCCAAGGTCTCTTTTTTTTTTGTTCTTATGGATTTACAATCCGGTATTAACATGCGTTACAACTGTAGCGTTCTCCTATCTCGCCTTGATGGCTTTTCGTGTAGTTTAACCGTGGTAGCACTTGCTATGGCAAGTGCGCCATGCAGGATGGGTTATTGGTACAAGGTACATCGGTAGTGACACTTCCTTCTAATCTCCATGTACTTGGTAGTCCTCGGGACTCCTCCGATAATCTCTTATTTTGGATAACCGACCATCGGGCAGTTTCCTTGTTGTTTGACAGTACTGTCATTTATCAGGGCGTTCCTCTTTCTGAGGGAACCCCTTAATGTTTTCTTATGTCTTAATCCTCGCTCCTATCTCCACACATTTTGTCGTGGTTACCCAGTAATGATTTCCTTTAGGCACTACATCGTAGTCCTATTTCGGTATACAACTTGTATGAATTCTTATCATCGTCCGGCCAGGTTTGGTAACCTTCCTTATTGTATGGGGTTTGGAGTTCCCGTTTCTAACTGGACTTTCCAGCAATCTCAATCCTCATGCTTTGTATTATCCTACTGTTATGCTCCTCTGGACCACTGTCTGGTACTCATGTCTCTCATCATTTCATTATCCATTGCACTCGTAGTGCTTTCCTTACCATTGGTATTGCGGGTTATTTCGACTGCGTAGCATGTCGACCCATGTTGCCGGTAATTACCGTTCCCTTATTGATAGAATTCCATAGGTAGCGCCTGTTTCTCTGTTGCGCTCCATTAAAAACCTCCAAGTTCTCCATAACTGTTGTACAACAAGTTGTTTCTCATGTCGCTTTCTGTTAGCTAACTGCCAGATCGGGTTCCCCCGAGTAAGAAAGGCTTTCTTCTCTCTGGCGTTTGTTCCACATATTCAGGGTTAGGGATGTGGAGGGCGGGCCTAGGTACTATGGATACCCGGTAAACACCGGGAAGTCCTGGCTAACGCACCTCTTACTCTATCTCTTAACCCTTAACCCATAACTCAATCTCAACCTCAATATTCTCCTAAGTTCGGTATTTCTTGTCTTCAGAGCGTAACTACGCTCTGATACCACTTTTTGTAACACCCCAACTCAATCCAAATGTGGTCTCGCAACTTAACAGCTATATATATACATGTCACAGCGGAATTCTTTACACTCCAGGACCTTGCCACGGTCTGACTACAGAATATACCGAACATTAGTACATAACAACCTTAACCAAATACATATTCTTCTTACAATCCTCTCAACAACCTATACATCTTACTAACTCAATTGCCATACGAGTGTACATGCACAACTCGTAGGTCACACTTAATCCTTAACACTTGTATCCTCTTCTTACTCTTGCGACGGCCGCTTCCTGATGTACTTGTAGTAAAAACAGCCCCAAAGGGGGTCAGCACGAATGCTGGTACGATCCTCTCATGGCCCCCAAGCTAACGTGGCTACGACGACTAATTGTCGATAGCATGGAGGTTGATTAGATGCACAACATAATAGTAAGTGCAGTAAACAACAAACCAACAATGAACAATCAAAGTTCACACACATTGAACGACTTAAATGCGTTCCCTTAATTAGAGAGTTAATTATTTAACTCCTTAAGTAATGTTCCCTCTTAATCTTAATAGTACAAACCATCCTTTAAGAAGGAATGGTTGCAACTTATCTTAATCTTAACTTAATCTTAATCTTAACAATACAAATCATCCTTTAAAAAGGAATGATTGTAACTTATCTTAATCTTAACTTAATCTTAATCTTAACAATACAAATCATCCTTTAAAAAGGAATGATTGTAACTTATCTTAATCTTAACTTATTCTCAGAATACAAACCGTTCCTGGAGGGGAATGGTTGTAACCTAAGTCCAAACCTGGGATTTAGGTGATCCCACCGCACCATCTTAATGCCACCTACCCTGGACGGGAATCCACGTAGCTGAGCCGGCAACCGGCCCTAGGCCACAAGTCCGAAGACAAGTCCTTAAGCGGAGGGCGGATCTGATTCAGATACCGTCCCCCTTTTTCCTTAGCATGCATGACCGGAGATCGGTCCCGGGTTTCCTCACTCAAGTTCCAGTTAGTAATAGTCTCAAGACCATGTTTGTTGGTTAACCTCTTTCGGTTTATATCAGACCCATATTAGGGTGTGTTCCTTAGCCTCACTCAATTCCTTACTAAACGTTAGTTAGTAAGTTCTCACGGTATGTTGTGTTAGTTTTCAAACATCACACAACAATACAATAAGCATAATATTCCGGTTGCATGCTTTATCTTGTTTAGTGAGCACACAAAAACAGATAGCACACAAGCCGAGGGACACCTCGTTAGCAAGCAGGTCACAAGAAGAACTGTACCGTTCACCGTTGGTCGTTCGGCTGCTTACTCTCTTCCGGAGTCCAAACTCCCAAGTCCTAAAACATTCATTCAGTTTTAGGTTGTTAATCACTTAACTTAATATGACTTACTTAACTTGTTTAACTTACTTAATTCCTTAATGATCCCCACCTAACACCTCTTAAGTCTCACAACTTAATCTTACAAACCTTCAAGTTTATACTTAACTTAACTTAATTCCTTAAGTTCTTAGGGTCCCAATCATTACTACCCTACCAAAGGCATACCTTATTACCCATTGCCATTCTTAGAATTCAAAATTTCTTTTTTTTTATTTTTAGGCCCGACCGGACTTCCGACCGACCTTACCTAAGGTCGGTCCATTCCAGAACACTTCACCGTTTGAAAATTCTACCCCGGCCGGACTTGCAAGTCCGGTCCTATGTCCGGTCGATTCCAGAGACTTATTACCGTACAAAATACATGCCCGACCGACCTTGCAAGTCCGGTCCCAAGGTCGGTCCATTCCAGAAACTTTCTCCGGTAGTGTAAACTGAGCCCGACCGACCTTGCAAGTCCGGTCCTAAGGTCGGTCGGCTCCAGAAACTTGTTTCTAAATTCTCTTTCAACTCCAAACTTCTCCTCATATATTCTAATATGTTATAACCTCATTTGGGCACCTCAAATACACCTTAAGCCCTCCTTTAAATACCTTAAATCATCCACCAAGATCCACCTTAGTCATTATGCATTTTCCTTATAATAATGCTAACACTTGTAACGTTTTCCTCTAGGTTCTAGGTGGTGGTTCATACTTAATGTAACCACTATGCCAAATGTTTTCCTCACCACTATAACATCATCTCCAAGCATCTTTCACCATCGAAAATCCTTTTATGCATTTACTTAAAGTTCCTTCCTAAGCTTAAGCTTCCATCCACCAACACCTTATTTCCTTCCTAGTTGTTTACCAACGTTTGCCTAAGTCCTACATGATCAATTACATTCTCTTGATTCTTAAATCCTCCAAGGTAATGCCTAAGTCATTATAACTCATTACCACACTTTATCTCACCCCTTTTTCATCAAGACAACCTCTAAAACTTCCTAGTACTTCCTTAGTCATTAATTCCCCTTAGAACATATTCAAATCACCTTAATCATTACACCTTCTCCTTAAACTTATGCACAAGTCTTATATTCCTCATCTCATGATTTTGGTGTGCTCAAAACACTCACCATTCCTCTAACTCCTCCTAGACATCTCTAGGTCATCCTAAACCTCAAGAACTCCTTAGTTAACTAATCTCCACTCAAATTCCTCATAATGATTCCTAGTAAATCCTAGGTCATATTAGTTCACCACCATCGCCTAAACACTTATTTTCTACTCAAATTTTGCCATAGCACCTCTAGCATCATAGCATGCCCAAACACATTATTTTTTTCTCATTTAACCATCTCACATACCTCAAGTTCTTTCTCATCATAACTCATCACCCAAACCAACTCATTCACAACAACTCATTATATTGCAATAATCCTAAATTGCATAGCACCAAGGCTCTTAAATGACATGGCTCTTAGGCCCTTAAATGACTTAAACTTAAACACTGAATTTCCCACATATAAAAGCTTTCAACCTGCAAATACACTCATCAATCTCATAGTAGTTATAATAATCTTAAAATCCACCTTAAACTTATATTACTAACTCATTCTCATTAGCTCCTTAATCACAAGTTCATAAGCTTGTTTAAGTTCTTTTTCTTAGGTTATATAACCCAAAACACAATGTAAGCTCTAAGCTACATTGGTACTTATCTAAAACTCATTCCTTAATCTTAAACCACCATTAGGTAAGCATTTTACCTTGTTTTCTCAAGCTTATCTTAATCTCCTCCTTAGACCTTCTTCTTGCATAGATCTCGGCCACCACTTAAATTCCCCTTGCCAATGTTCTAATCAATATTCAAGGACTCATATGAGTACTAAACAATGCACTAACCTCAAGGAATAAAAACCTAGGTTAGAAATGTGTTCTAAGGCATAAAAGTGGATGATTACCTTTGAAGTCTCAAGGTAGACTTTGGCATTGAATGAAATAGGACCTCCACTAGTCCTTGGTGAATAAATCAAGCTAGAACAAGGCATAAAAACATAGCCCCATGAGAAGGAATTTTCGGCCATGTACAAGAAATGATGGAAACTTGGTTTTTCTTACATTTTCTTTACCTTAAGAGGATGGAGAAGCTAATGAGCTCTTTAAACTTGATTTTCCTCCATCAATGAAGTTTTCTCATGGCACCAAAATGGAGCTTTGAAAGATTTGAAAAGATAGAAAGATAGGTCTTGACCTAACTAAGAATAATATGTGTTTAGTTTTTGGTTTGGAGCAATATTGTGTATTTGGTAAGTGATTGAAGATGGAGAACCATGGGGGAGCAGCACTCTCGGTTTAGACAGAGAGAAGAAGAAGAAACCGTGGGTGAAAGAGAGAAATGGAGAATATAGAGGAAGGTAGCTTATAAGCGAGGCGGAGTTAAGGGGGGGCACCTGGGTGTTTGGCCCCCCCAACTAATTTAAATTTCAATGAAAAAAATATATAATGAGTATGATGTATATGTATTTTAGTGGTGGTGGCCCCCCCAATAAAAAATCCTAATACAAGCTCCACGTTTATAGAAACTGAAATGTCGTTTCTTTACTTTGAAAACAAAATGCAGTGATTACTATCTTATTTTTTTGTAAAAGCATTACTGTCTCATATAAATAATTGGCAACCTTTAAATATTGTCTCTTATTAACTAAATGTTGTAGTCGTCTAAACCTCCATTTTAGTTTTGAATTCTGCAGATTTAACAGAAAAAGGTATTATTTTTGTTTTGTTATGTAAGCACCGTCTCAAACTTTAACTGAGTTTCGAATTTCATTATGTATTGTTTTAGTTTTTTGTGTTATATAAAGCATAAAGGCAAATCCTTTTGTAGCGAGTAAAAAGCTTTGAATTGAATCTTGTTAAATTATAATTAGATTTCATTTTTCTTCTTTTTGTTTTCAATGTGCATCTTAAATTATTGTTATCAGTATGTTTTTTTGTATAAAATTTATAGTTCTTTTATTAAAAGTTAATTTTGAGTATGTTATAAAATAAAAACTATTGTCATAAAAAATTATAAATTTTGCTATTGTATCAACTAACATTGGTTATGTTTATGTGCTTTTTAAATTCACTATGAAGAAAGTACGTAAATAGATTATTTTTAAGTTACAAAGAAGTCTTGTAACTGACTCACAACAATCACAATGCGATGATGAGCCAACTGAAACATCTAGTCCCCCAATCCAATCTTTCATGAGGAGAACCACGACATTGGATACTTAATATATATCAAAATGTATGTTAGCTATATGTTACGAAAAAAAAAACTTCGCCCCCCCAAATTTAGAATTCTGGCTCCGCCCCTGCTTATAAGGATATTTTGCTTTATAAAAGCAAATAGTAACTTTTCTCACTTTACTTCTTTTCCTTTCTCATTTGATGACTCATGTGGTGACTCCCCACATAAAAAACCGGCCCCCTCTAATAAATGGAGATATTTTGGTCTTGGTTGACCATTATTGACTTATGTGACTTATGTCTTAACTAGCACTAAATATTACTTCACTAAACAAGGCACATAATCGGGAAATTTTTGATTTCCATTGATTTAGACCTCCTAATGTGATACTAATTAGTACACATGTTGATTAAAGAGTAATGATGGACATTTAGCCACTCAAAACTCAATTCTAAGACAATTTCTCAAAAATGTGCTTTAAGACTTCTTAAAGCACATTTTGTGTTTTAACTTTTTAAGCTTGGTTTTCTTGCTAATTGATTTAAAATGACCATTAGAATATTATAAGGTCTTATCATGATATTTGGTTACTCACCAAGTCTCTCCAGCTTAGAGCACGTTTTGCCCTGATTGCCCTTAAGGCACTTTCTTGTGTTTTCCTTGGTTTAAATTGTCTACCATCTTTCTAAGGCATATTTTAGCCTTACTACATCATTATTTGATGTTTACTTAGCATACTTAGGTTTGGGGTATTTCAATCTACCCCCTTAAAAGAACTTTGTCCCCAAAGTTCCCATGGCATCTTATCTCATTAGTTATGTATACTAACTCATTGGATCATTAGATCCGCCATATTCTTATACTTAAATATCACACAACATGCTTAAGCATGTATAGCACTCAAAATTCTTTTTGTTTCTTTTGATGATTAAAACATTCACATAACTTCCAACGTATTCTCCCATGTCACGTCCTTAGACAATGGCTCATTCGTCCTCGTCACCATGGGCCAAATACAAAACATGCTTGCTCTCCCCATGTCACCGGTCCGAAGACAAAGGCTCGTGCGTCTCGACTTCATGGGGCGAGACTCGGTTAAAAAGGTAATCCTTTTTACGAGGTCATGTAAGGAATAATTCCTCTAATTAAAAATACAACCAACTCCAATTTCATTTTATCCTAAGGCCTTATCCATAGTGTGATTTAATTGTGACCACTGGTAGGGAGTTTCAGGAATCATCCAACCCTGATGTGATCAGCATCAGTGTAGAAACTATCCTTCCACCCCAATTTGTGTTCGGTTCCCTTGATCCCTAGAAAATCAAGTTCCACCTCCCACGTCATTTCAAACATCCAAAATAATTCATCATGTCCAATTTTCTATCTTTTAGTTCTTCTAATCATAATCAATACATCTCCAAAGTGTGGACTCATTCCATCGAGCATTCCCAATTCATCTTTAGTAAATACCTCAAGACTTAAATTCCACTAAGTTCTATATCAGTCTCATACCATTTTTCACCATCTTATCTCATAGCATTACTGCTTCCTTCCTCATGCTATAAAAAATATCTCATAGTGTTATCTTATTCTTATCTCACATAGTCTCATATCGACTCATAACTCATAATTCTTATTTCTTAAGTCTCCTTAATCCTCTTCCTTAATTCCTTAACTTGTACTCACACCGGAGTTAACAAGATAGGTACTTAATATGTATGGTATTCACATCTTCTTGTGCAATAACCATGATTTATCTCAAAATGTTTATATAAAACATATTCTCAAGTTATTTTGTGCTATGCACACCGTAGTTTATGTACTCAGTCACACAAACATACGCTAAGCGGTTTTCGCTCTACCCCCTTAAAATGGATTACGCCCACGTAATCGGCGTCACATCATCTTTGAACATAAGTTCAAGATATCTAATTCTCACCAAGCATTCTAGCTTCCTGTCATCTATCTACTTAGAATTCGATCAGGAATGACTTAGTCTCTGTACGAGGATTCTTAACGGTATTTATACCGTTTCCTTAACTTAGTTTGGTCTAATCTCAAAGGTAGTGATCGTAGCTCCGCTGCATGATAAGTGAGAAATACATAGACATTTAAGGGTTTAATCTACCTTGTACTTACTTACTTTCACGTTAATATTACTCACTTATCATATGTTTTTCTTAGATTTAGGTATTGATGTGAATTGATACATTTTATGTGTCTAATGCAGGAAAATTACAATACACCGATACATATATATTATAATATCGCATCAGCACATCGTCAATTGGGGAAATATCATTGTTTCAATCATTACCCACTATACTCACGTGAAATTGGCTACAGGAGACAACAATATGATTGTTTCAATCATTACCCACTATTTCACGAGCAGATAGAGCAATTCACGTCCGCATGGACGAGGAAGCGGACAGACGTGACGTCCGCGTGATATTGGGGCGGCGGGAGGCGGACGGTGCGGACACAATGCCAGGCTAAACAGACAGAGACGTCCGCTCACAAACCGGCGGACAGGAGGGCGACGCGCAGGCGGACACGTCTAAAAATACAGATTTTAACGCGGCGAATTCGCCGCTGTTTTCTTCTCTTCGTGTCACGCCTACCGACAGCAAGATATAGCCGACAGTTTTCACGCGTCTGCAACCCCAATCTTCTGCAAACCCAATCATCTACTCCTCAACTTGGGCCACTTGGTCACGCGTGCTTCAACCTTCTCCTTCCTTCCTCTCCTTCTCCTTCTTCTATAAATTACGGCTTTCTGCTCAAAAATTTACTCCCTTCCTCAAAAATCCAAACACCACCGTTCAACCACGACAGACCACAGTACACCACAATCTTCCATCCAAAGTTCTTAAACTTATGCTGTTATTTTCCAGAAGCCAACGAAGAAGACGATCTGCACAAACCAGTCCATATCCTGATCTGTATCCGCGTACATCGTTCTTCTTCGTTCTGTCTGTCTATCTATTTATTAATTTGTTTTTATAATTATGTGGTGATTAAAAATCTAGTTTCCCGGTTAGAAGCAAGCTTATTTTATAATTGTGTTATATAAGCTTTCCAGTATATTTATCTGAGCATATTTTGATTCTTGTCCTTAATGCGCTTTAATTCTCTTGTCAATTATTAAAGTGATATTTGTAGTTCTTTGTTAAAATGCAGTGCTGAGACAAGGTTCTAGACACAGGAAGTCAAATGGGTTAACGACTAGACGTATTCCTCGCCGTATAGGTTAATCTATCTCCAATAGGAATGTTACTAATGCGATTAATTTATTAATAACTTGAACAAGGAATTGCGCTTGTTGTTTAAATTAATCAGGGTTTATTAGACAGGGAACGGTCAATAACTAATTAAGATTCTTGAGTTTATTTGCTAAAATGGGAAAGTTATATAATGATTAAATAAAATAGGTAAGCAGAGTAACCCGGGATGTTTCTTAAAAACACAAAAAGATTTACAGTTTATATTTCTTTTCTTTTTAATAATTGTTTTATTATCTTATCAGTTAGCTTTTAATCATTCTCTCTAAAAAAGATAAAATCTGTTAAATAGGAATCTCAGTCAATTTAATATATTATCAGTTATCCACAGCGAGGTCCCCAAGAGTACGACAACCCACCTTTCCACTATTCCGCAAAACGATTAGGTACACTGCCTAGGTTGAGAAGTAGTCACATATTTCTCCAACAAGTTTTTGGCGCCGTTGCCGGGGACCTCCGGCAAGGTTAATTGGTAGTTTTTAATTTTTCTGAGTTTTCTGTTTGTAAATTTGTGATATATTTTGCTTCTCTTTAATTTTGTTTTCTGTTATTTTTTGTTTCTATTTTCTGCTAATATTTAATTGTTAAATTTTCTGTATATTTGTTTAATTTTCTTTTATTGTTTTTTTGTTTTATGTAATTTTACATACCGTTTTTATATATATATATATATAATATATTTTAGCAGTTTTATTTTATCTCTGTTTTGTTTCATATTTGTTTTCTCTATTTAGTTAATTTCCGTCTTGTGTTTATTTTTAGTTTAGTTCTCATTCTACTGGTATTTTTATTTTTGTTTTGTATGATAGTTACTGATTATGGAGAGCGGCGACGATGAGGTGAAGAGACTCTTGATCAATTTGGAATGGACTCACATGCAAGAGGAGATGTCCTCATATCAAAGGTTGGTCAAGGAGATCAATCACCTCAACAGTCAAATCGAGAGCCGTATTGGTGGGAAGGTCGACCAGGCTAATACACAGTACCAAGAAGCTCAGTTGGGATACTGCTACTTTAATCAGAATGAACAGCATCTACACAAGGGCCAGACGAATTTCTCCCAAGTCAAACCGAGCCGCTAGAAGAAATTCCAGTGGTGAGTCAAATGGTGAAGATCGATTCGAGCCAGATATTAATGAAGCTGCAAGTTCTGATGAGGAGATAAAGAAAACTTACAGACATTTTTCTCCGACGCTGGAGTTTGGAGCAAATGTCTGAAAGTTACAATCTCTCCATCTCCATCCCCAGCACAAGAGGAGCAATTAAAATGTGAAGATATTTTGGTGAGCCGCATCAACCGGAAGAGGATATTTATATTCTCGAATCTGAGGAGAAAGCACTACCACCATCTCTCAGCAACTCTCACCCTACCTCCGTAAGCCTCACCAACAAAGGAGAGGTGGTTACATCCTACCAATTTGAGAAGAAATTCATCACCACCTGGTCTCCTGGTAGAACTACGTAACCGGCAGTAACTCCTCAAACACCAGGTTTTGTGGAGTATACATTTTCCCATTGTTGCCGGCTTAACTTCTGGTGCCAGGTGGTTTGCTCTTAATTACTACTAAACTCGTTTCCTGGCGAAGTTGTTGTCTACTTTTATTTTGATCCAGATAACGAAGCGGAGTCTAGCCAAAGACTAAACGGGCAGCTTACGGGAGGCAACCCAGTGGTTAAATATATTTCCCTACTATTTGTATGTTTTGGCTTTCATATTAGTCCGATATGTTTTTATAAATATAAAAAAAGTAGAGAGAAGAAACGAGAGAATAACTTGAGTTCGTGGTTAGAATAAATACCGGACACACACACCGTCCGCAGCGAACCAAGTGTGGGGGAGCTACAACCTACATACTCTGCCAAACGCTAGGAGTACACTATCCCTCTTTGCTCTTTAAATTTAAGATCTCATTTACCATGCGTTTTGATCAGTACCGTACGTTTGCATGCCCTGTTATTTTAATTCTTTCTATGCAATGAGGGCATTGCTTGGTTCAAGTGTGGGGGAGAGATAGTAATCAAAAGCTGCTCTTAATTTTTCTTTTTCGACACTGTGTTTAAATTTGTTAAGTGATTAATAATCAAGAAGGAGCCATAGAGGGAGTAATGCCGGTATTAACAGGTTTAAAGGTACACAAAAAAAATTAAATTATTATACTTACTCTCTCCTTACTCAATGCTAAAAATTCTGAGGAAATTATCATTTGAATTTTGTTGTGACTTTGAGCCTGGATTTGAATTGGAATGAAATGGTGGAAAAGAACAAGGCAAGGTACTCTGATCCAGACAGGCATATTCTGATCCTAAACAGCCTCGTCCACTCGGTTTTAAGTTCTTAGGGTGCTTCATCACCCGACTACCTAAGGTACTCGGTATCTGGGATAGTAGACCCAAAACTGCTACAAGGTGGAGAGAAAGTCTGAGGTGAAAGAAAAATGAACTTCAAAATTGAAGTATCTGTGCATTCGGTACTAAAATGAAAGAAAAAAAATCGTCATTATGGATCATGAGTATGGCATTGAAAGGTATAGTGGAATAAGATTTTACTTCATGCCCTTGTCGTTCAAGGAATTGTGAAAAAATGGTGTGGCTTGGCTCAGGTTAAAAGCAGAATTTTCATGGTACTGCTTCTCTTTCTTTTGTAGGACTTCAGAGTTATTCTCAGAAATAGAGAATATATCTAATAAATTTAATATTATTAGTACCCTTTTAAAATCTGAAAAATCGGCAATTACCTCTTCTTGCTCTCCTTACTTGTTTATTGTCTGCTTAACTTGTTTAAACATTATGTCAGAAAGATTTGCTTGAGGACAAGCAAAAGATAAGTATGGGGGAGTTTGATAAGTGAGAAATACATAGACATTTAAGGGTTTAATCTACCTTGTACTTACTTACTTTCACGTTAAGATTACTCACTTATCATATGTTTTTCTTAGATTTAGTATTGATGTGAATTGATACATTTTATGTGTCTAATGCAGGAAAATACAATACACCGATACATATATATATATATATTATAATATATATATTATAATATATATATATATATATATAATATCGCATCAGCACATCGTCATTGGGGATAATATCATTGTTTCAATCATTACCCACTATACTCACGTGAAATTGGCTACAGAGACAACAATAGATTGTTTCAATCATTACCCACTATATTCACGAGCATAGAGCAATTCACGTCCGCATGGACAGAGGAAGCGGACTAGACAGTGACGTCCGCGTGATATTGGGGGGACGGGGAGGCGGACGGGCATGCGGACACAATGGCCAGGCGTAACAGACAGAGACGTCCGCTCACAAACCAGGCGGACAGGAGGGCGGACGCGCAGGCGGACACGTCTAAAAATACAGATTTTAACGCGGCGAATTCGCCGCTGTTTATCTTCTTCTTCGTTCGCGCCTACCGACAGCAAGATAAGCCGACAGTTTTCACGCGTCTGCAACCCCAATCTTCTGCAAACCCAATCCATCTACTCCTCAACTTGGCCACTTGGTCACGCGTGCTTCAACCTTCTCCTTCCTTCCTCTCCTTCTCCTTCTTCTATAAAATATACGAGCTTTCTGCTCAAAAATAATTACTCCCTTCCTCAAAAATCCAAACACCACCGTTCAAACCACGACAGACCACAGTACACCACAATCTTCCATCCAAAGTTCATTAAACTTATGCTGTTATTTTCCAGACAGCCAACGAAGAAGACGATCTGCACAAAACCAGTCCATATCCTGATCTGTATCCGTACCATCGTTCTTCTTCGTTCTGTCTGTCTATCTTATTTATTATTTGTTTTTTATAATTATGTGTGATTAATAATCTAGTTTCCCGGGTTAGAAGCAAGCTTATTTTATATAATTGTGTTATATAAGCTTTCCAGTATAATTTATCTGAGCAGTATTTTGATTCTTGTCCTTAATGCGCTTTAATTCTCTTGTACAATTATTAAAGTGATATTTGTAGTTCTTTGTTAAAATGCAGTGCTGACAAGGTTCTAGACACAGGAAGTCAAATGGGTTAACGACTAGAAGCGATATTCCTCGCCGTATAGGTTAATCTATCTCCAATAGGAATTGTTACTAATGCGATTAATTTATTAATAACTTGAACAAGAATTGCGCTTGTTGTTTAAATTAATCAGGGTTTATTAGACAGGGAACGGTCAATAAACTAATTAAGATTCTTGAGTTTATTTGCTAAAATGGGAAAGTTATATTAATATGATTAAATAAAATAGGTAAGCAAGTAACCCGGGATGTTTCTTAAAAACACAAAAAGATTTACAGTTTATATTTCTTTTCTGTTTTAATTAATTGTGTTTATTCTTATCAGTTAGCTTTTAATCATTCTCTCTAAAAAGATAAAATCTGTTAAATAGGAATCTCAGTCAATTTAATATATTATCAGTTATCCACAGCGAGGTCCCCAAGAGTACGACAACCCACCTTTCCACTATTCCGCAAAACGATTAGGTACACTGCCTAGGTTGAAGAAGTAGTCACATATTTCTCCAACACTGCACCACTCTGATGTTCTTAGGCTTAACTGCTTCACTTATCTTTTCATGGCATTATATATCCTCCTGCCTCCTTACAGTTTAGGTATATTGGTCTCTCAATGGACACGTGTTATCTTTATATACACGACCTTAATGAGTTGTAACTCGTCTATCCATTCTCCTTGAAGATCTTACGCTCATACTCTTAGTGTTTTCTCGAATGTCTAAATTGTTCTCCCCAACTGACCTTTGGTCTGAGGATGATTCTTAGTCTGAAACTACTGTTTAGTGCATAATGCGCTTTACAGTCTTAATCTCTTACATCTTAAGGCATGTTCAATGTCTGTACTTAACAATCCGTGCTCTTCGCACTTCATAGTCCTTAATTATTTATTCTCTGGTTCCTCTGTGTTGCTGATTCAACTGAATTCTTCTCTTCGACTGTTTGCGGTAATGGCTGCTCTTGTCTGATCTTGTGTCGTTGTCCGTGGTACGGAGTCGACTACCTCCTGTGTTCCTTACACCACTCGTCTACATGCATGGGGTACCTTACTGGTACATTACTACTTGCCCAACTAACTCATAAATGAGCATGTTAGGCCTGCAAGCCCGTATGGGGTGCAGTCGTCCCACGTCTCGTTTTAGTAAACTCATAGTGTCCGACACACGTTTAGCTATTGCTAATTATGAAGTATTCTGTTGTCGATCTCCTCTTTCATTGTTCCATAATAACATTTATTGTTCTTCTTGAAATTAATCAAGGGAAATCCATTTACTGCGTTCTTGGGTATGGTGTGCTCCAGCTCCTTTCTGTATTCCGTATTGATTCTATTTCTTAGTAGCTTAGGTCTCTTTCCATAGAGCCTCTTATCTTCTTTCTCATATTCATTCTATTAGGAAAGCACTTCCAGTTCCTTAAGGAATGGGTAGTGTGCTTCCTGCGAAATCTTACCTAACCAGGTCCAGACTACTGGCATCAACGCTCAGTTCGTCTACCATCTTATTTTCTTACTTATGCTAATCTTAACTCATAAATCTAATTGCCTCAGTGTCAATATTTGACGGCTCATACATAATGGTCGCCTTACCGCGCACCATGACTTAATCCACTTATCTAACTATTGTACTCACGACCACTACTACCGTGGTAGTTGGCCTTTACCATGTTGCCCATTAATGGTGCAACCTCTTACTCACTTATTCTAATGTCTTAACTTATACTCAATCCCTTCTTGGTGTAAACACACTGGAAGTTCTTTCATTCCGGTATTGGCGGTTGTCGTACCGTGTTGTAAAATGTTGACTCTTGATATGAAGGTGTTCTGCTCCAATCTTAGATTCGTAAACAGGCTGATTTCTCTCGCTTTCTTTCATCCTTAATGATGTTATCTACCATGTAGTTTAACTGGTTACTGAAGAAGTCATCCGCTGATTCACAAGCTCTTCTGAGCATTGATTAATTGACGTGCCATAATGTGCAGTCACAATGTTTATCTCTGCCCATATTAATTCTTACATCCTGGGTGTTGGATATGGGGTCTATCTGTGCAACCTTCCTTATTACTCAAGTGTATCTGGCATGTTCTAAGGTAATCTCAAGGTTCATAGTTCCCATTTTCTAAATAAAGTGTATTTTATCTCTAATATGTGAAAGCCCTTTTGAGGGGTTTATTCCCACTCGTGGCCTCACAACAAGGAGAGGTATCCCCACCCTAAAAGGCATGGTTCGTTCTCCGCTCCTGTCCTTAACATTATCTCAATATTCTCATTGGTAATGTTCTTCCCAATCTAAGTTATAGGTTTGGTAACCGTTCATATCTACAAATTGTAGTCCCTTGGTGGCTTAAACAAGCTCTCTTATAACTTACTGCGCCTCGGGCTCTGATGTGATTAACATCCTTGGCTCGTAGGCTCTAATGCTTAATATCTCAGTTCATTATTTGTACTCTTACTCATCTGCAGGTCATCCCTATAAGATTCTGGTTCTTTGCGCATTATTCACCGTTAGGTTACATACTAAATGTAGTATCAGGTTCCATGATAAGTTGCTACATCCTGCTTCCTGCTAGGGAAGTTGTTCAGGTGCTCTGAGGTCATCTAATGTCCTTGACAATACTGTCATTTACTGGACTTATGTCTTTTAATAGTCGAGGTTAGGTTCGTATTAGTTGGATATCATCCTATCGTCTTATTCTTCCATCTCAACGCTTCGCTCAACTTCTGTTGATTACGCCACCCTTTGATGATCAATCATACTTGGGTGTTAATGAGTTAGACGAACGGTACTAGCTGTCATTCATCAGTTTGTTCGGCTCGACTATGCCCGCTCTGTGGGGGTAGTCCTCTGAGCTTTCCTTTCCAGGGTGGTACATCTTTAGTCCTTAGCAGGTTATAGCTTAGGTTTATTTCTTTTATCCTTGTTTTCTGGGCTTTTCAACATCATCGAAGAATGTTGTTATTGGTATCCTTAATGGTCACTCTGGGAGTCTTATCCTGTTTTCGTTGTAAGTCGATGCTTCAACAGTCTCAATGGTATCTTACAATACATCCCTTGTATATCATTGCTTATATAGTGTTTTTGCTCGCATTTCCGAGCGATCTATTAGGTTTTCCCCTTGGAGTTCGGGATTGTGTTCTTACCGTACTGTCGGTTGTTGTTGTAGTGGGTTATACCGTTGCTAATATTTATACGGTTTAATACTTTGTCCAAGTTCCGCTCCCGGCTGACTGGTGTGTCACCTCATCTCATCATGGTCAGGCCGTCGGGCCTTTCCAAGGTCTCTTTTTTTTTTTGTTCTTATGGATTTACAATCCGGTATTAACATGCGTTACAACTGTAGCGTTCTCCTATCTCGCCTTGATGGCTTTTCGTGTAGTTTAACCGTGGTAGCACTTGCTATGGCAAGTGCGCCATGCAGGATGGGTTATTGGTACAAGGTACATCGGTAGTGACACTTCCTTCTAATCTCCATGTACTTGGTAGTCCTCGGGACTCCTCCGATAATCTCTTATTTTGGATAACCGACCATCGGGCAGTTTCCTTGTTTGACAGTACTGTCATTTATCAGGGCGTTCCTCTTTCTGAGGGAACCCCTTAATGTTTCTTATGTCTTAATCCTCGCTCCTATCTCCACACATTTGTCGTGGTTACCCAGTAATGATTCTCCTTTAGGCACTACATCGTAGTCCTATTTCGGTATACAACTTGTATGAATTCTTATCATCGTCCGGCCAGGTTTGGTAACCTTCCTTATTGTATGGGGTTTGGAGTTCCCGTTTCTAACTGGACTTTCCAGCAATCTCAATCCTCATGCTTTGTATTATCCTACGTTATGCTCCTCTGGACCACTGTCTGGTACTCATGTCTCTCATCATTTCATTATCCATTGCACTCGTAGTGCTTTCCTTACCATTGGTATTGCGGGTTATTTCGACTGCGTAGCATGTCGACCCATGTTGCCGGTAATTACCGTTCCCTTATTGATAGAATTCCATAGGTAGCGCCTTTTCTCTGTTGCGCTCCATTAAAAACCTCCAAGTTCTCCATAACTGTTGTACAACAAGTTGTTTCTCATGTCGCTTTCTGTTAGCTAACTGCCAGATCGGGTTCCCCCGAGTAAGAAAGGCTTTCTTCTCTCTGGCGTTTGTTCCACATATTCAGGGTTAGGGATGTGGAGGGCGGGCCTAGGTACTATGGATACCCGGTAAACACCGGGAAGTCCTGGCTAACGCACCTCTTACTCTATCTCTTAACCCTTAACCCATAACTCAATCTCAACCTCAATATTCTCCTAAGTTCGGTATTTCTTGTCTTCAGAGCGTAACTACGCTCTGATACCACTTTTTGTAACACCCCAACTCAATCCAAATGTGGTCTCGCAACTTAACAGCATATATTATACATGTCACAGCGGAATTCTTTACACTCCAGGACCTTGCCACGGTCTGACTACAGAATATACCGAACATTAGTACATAACAACCTTAACCAAATACATATTCTTCTTACAATCCTCTCAACAACCTATACATCTTACTAACTCAATTTCCATACGAGTGTACATGCACAACTCGTAGGTCACACTTAATCCTTAACACTTGTATCCTCTTCTTACTCTTGCGACGGCCGCTTCCTGATGTACCTGTGTAGTAAAAACAGCCCCCAAAGGGGGTCAGCACGAATGCTGGTACGATCCTCTCATGGCCCCCAAGCTAACGTGGCTACGACGACTAATTGTCGATAGCATGGAGGTTGATTAGATGCACAACATAATAGTAAGTGCAGTAAACAACAAACCAACAATGAACAATCAAAGTTCACACACATTGAACGACTTAAATGCGTTCCCTTAATTAGAGAGTTAATTATTTAACTCCTTAAGTAATGTTCCCTCTTAATCTTAATAGTACAAACCATCCTTTAAGAAGGAATGGTTGCAACTTATCTTAATCTTAACTTAATCTTAATCTTAACAATACAAATCATCCTTTAAAAAGGAATGATTGTAACTTATCTTAATCTAACTTAATCTTAATCTTAACAATACAAATCATCCTTTAAAAAGGAATGATTGTAACTTATCTTAATCTTAACTTATTCTCAGAATACAAACCGTTCCTGGAGGGGAATGGTTGTAACCTAAGTCCAAACCTGGGATTTAGGTGATCCCACCGCACCATCTTAATGCCACCTACCCTGGACGGGAATCCACCGTAGCTGAGCCGGCAACCGGCCCTAGGCCACAAGTCCGAAGACAAGTCCTTAAGCGGAGGGCGGATCTGATTCAGATACCGTCCCCCTTTTTCCTTAGCATGCATGACCGGAGATCGGTCCCGGTTTCCTCACTCAAGTTCCAGTTAGTAATAGTCTCAAGACCATGTTTGTTGGTTAACCTCTTTCGGTTTATATCAGACCCATATTAGGGTGTGTTCCTTAGCCTCACTCAATTCCTTACTAAACGTTAGTTAGTAAGTTCTCACGGTATGTTGTGTTAGTTTTCAAACATCACACAACAATACAATAAGCATAATATTCCGGTTGCATGCTTTATCTTGTTTAGTGAGCACACAAAAACAGATAGCACACAAGCCGAGGGACACCTCGTTAGCAAGCAGGTCACAAGAAGAACTGTACCGTTCACCGTTGGTCGTTCGGCTGCTTACTCTCTTCCGGAGTCCAAACTCCCAAGTCCTAAAACATTCATTCAGTTTTAGGTTTTAATCACTTAACTTAATATGACTTACTTAACTTGTTTAACTTACTTAATTCCTTAATGATCCCCACCTAACACCTCTTAAGTCTCACAACTTAATCTTACAAACCTTCAAGTTTATACTTAACTTAACTTAATTCCTTAAGTTCTTAGGGTCCCAATCATTACTACCCTACCAAAGGCATACCTTATTACCCATTGCCATTCTTAGAATTCAAAATTTCTTTTTTTTTTTATTTTTAGGCCCGACCGGACTTCCGACCGACCTTACCTAAGGTCGGTCCATTCCAGAACACTTCACCGTTTGAAAATTCTACCCCGACCGGACTTGCAAGTCCGGTCCTATGTCCGGTCGATTCCAGAGACTTATTACCGTACAAAATACATGCCCGACCGACCTTGCAAGTCCGGTCCCAAGGTCGGTCCATTCCAGAAACTTTCTCCGGTAGTGTAAACTGAGCCCGACCGACCTTGCAAGTCCGGTCCTAAGGTCGGTCGGCTCCAGAAACTTGTTTCTAAATTCTCTTTCAACTCCAAACTTCTCCTCATATATTCTAATATGTTATAACCTCATTTGGGCACCTCAAATACACCTTAAGCCCTCCTTTAAATACCTTAAATCATCCACCAAGATCCACCTTAGTCATTATGCATTTTCCTTATAATAATGCTAACACTTGTAACGTTTTCCTCTAGGTTCTAGGTGGTGGTTCATACTTAATGTAACCACTATGCCAAATGTTTTCCTCACCACTATAACATCATCTCCCAAGCATCTTTCACCATCGAAAATCCTTTTATGCATTTACTTAAAGTTCCTTCCTAAGCTTAAGCTTCCATCCACCAACACCTTATTTCCTTCCTAGTTGTTTACCAACATTGGCCTAAGTCCTACATGCTCAATTACATTCTCTTGATTCTTAAATCCTCCAAGGTAATGCCTAAGTCATTATAACTCATTACCACACTTTATCTCACCCCTTTTTTCATCAAGACAACCTCTAAAACTTCCTAGTACTTCCTTAGTCATTAATTCCCCTAGAACATATTCAAATCACCTTAATCATTACACCTTCTCCTTAAACTTATGCACAAGTCTATATTCCTCATCTCATGATTTGGTGTGCTCAAAACACTCACCATTCCTCTAACTCCTCCTAGACATCTCTAGGTCATCCTAAACCTCAAGAACTCCTTAGTTAACTAATCTCCACTCAAATTCCTCATAATGATTCCTAGTAAATCCTAGGTCATATTAGTTCACCACCATCGCCTAAACACTTATTTTCTACTCAAATTTTGCCATAGCACCTCTAGCATCATAGCATGCCCAAACACATTATTTTTTTCTCATTTAACCATCTCACATACCTCAAGTTCTTTCTCATCATAACTCATCACCCAAACCAACTCATTCACAACAACTCATTATATTGCAATAATCCTAAATTGCATAGCACCAAGGCTCTTAAATGACATGGCTCTTAGGCCCTTAAATGACTTAAACTTAAACACTGAATTTCCCACAATAAAAGCTTTCAACCTGCAAATACACTCATCAATCTCATAGTAGTTATAATAATCTTAAAATCCACCTTAAACTTATATTACTAACTCATTCTCATTAGCTCCTTAATCACAAGTTCATAAGCTTGTTTAAGTTCTTTTTCTTAGGTTATATAACCCAAAACACAATGTAAGCGCTAAGCTACATGGTACTTATCTAAAACTCATTCCGTAATATTAAACCACCATTAGGTAAGCATTTTACCTTGTTTTCTCAAGCTTATCTTAATCTCCTCCTTAGACCTTCTTCTTGCATAGATCTCGGCCACCACTTAAATTCCCCTTGCCAATGTTCTAATCAATATTCAAGGACTCATATGAGTACTAAACAATGCACTAACCTCAAGGAATAAAAACCTAGGTTAGAAATGTGTTCTAAGGCATAAAAGTGGATGATTACCTTTGAAGTCTCAAGGTAGACTTTGGCATTGAATGAAATAGGATCTCCACTAGTCCTTGGTGAATAAATCAAGCTAGAACAAGGCATAAAAACATAGCCCCATGAGAAGGAATTTTCGGCCATGTACAAGAAATGATGGAAACTTGGTTTTTCTTACATTTTCTTTACCTTAAGAGGATGGAGAAGCTAATGAGCTCTTTAAACTTGATTTTCCTCCATCAATGAAGTTTTCTCATGGCACCAAAATGGAGCTTTGAAAGATTTGAAAAGATAGAAAGATAGGTCTTGACCTAACTAAGAATAATATGTGTTTAGTTTTTGGTTTGGAGCAATATTGTGTATTTGGTAAGTGATTGAAGATGGAGAACCATGGGGGAGCAGCACTCTCGGTTTTTAGAACAGAGAGAAGAAGAAGAAACCGTGGGTGAAAGAGAGAAATGGAGAATAGAGGAGAGAAGGTAGCTTATAAGCAGAGGCGGAGTTAAGGGGGGGCACCTGGGTGTTTGGCCCCCCCAACTAATTTAAATTTCAATGAAAAAATATATAATGAGTATGATGTATATGTATTTAGTGGTGGTGGCCCCCCCAATAAAAAATCCTAATACAAGCTCCACGTTTATAGAAACTGAAATGTCGTTTCTTTTACTTTGAAAAAACAAAATGCAGTGATTTACTATCTTATTTTTTTGTAAAAGCATTACTGTCTCATATAAATAATTGGCAGACCTTTAAATATTGTCTCTTATTAACTAAATGTTGTAGTCGTCTAAAACCTCCATTTTAGTTTTGAATTCTGCAGATTTAACAGAAAAAGGTATTATTTTTGTTTTTGTTATGTAAAGCCACCGTCTCAAACTTTAACTGAGTTTCGAATTTCATTATGTATTGTTTTAGTTTTTTGTTATATAAAGCATAAAGGCAAATCCTTTTGTAGCGAGTAAAAGCTTTGAATTGAATCTTGTTAAATTATAATTAGATTTAGGATTTTTCTTTCTTTTTGTTTTCAATGTGCATCTTAAATTATTGTTATCAGTATGTTTTATTGTATAAAATTTTATAGTTCTTTTTATTAAAAGTTAATTTTGAGTATGTTATAAAATAAAAACTATTGTCATAAAAAATTTATAAATTTTGCTATTGTATCAACTAACATTGGTATGTTTATGTGCTTTTTAAATTCACTATGAAGAAAGTACGTAAATAGATGTATTTTTTAAGTTACAAAGAAGTCTTGTAACTGACTCACAACAATCAAAATGCGATGATGAGCCAACTGAAACATCTAGTCCCCCAATCCAATCTTTTCATGAGGAAGAACCACGACATTGGATACTTAATATATAATCAAAATGTATGTTAGCTATATGTTACGAAAAAAAAAACTTCGCCCCCCCAAATTTAGAATTCTGGCTCCGCCCCTGCTTATAAGGATATTTTGCTTTATAAAAGCAAATAGTAACTTTTCTCACTTTACTCTTCTTTTCCTTTCTCATTTGATGACTCATGTGGTGACTCCCCATAAAAAACCGGCCCCCTCTAATAAATGGAGATATTTATGGTCTTGGTTGACCATCTTATTGACTTATGTTGACTTATGTCTTAACTAGCACTAAATAGTTACTATTCACTAAACAAGGCACATAATCGGGAAATTTTTGATTTCCCATTGATTTAGACCTCCTAATGTGATACTAATTAGTACACATGTTGATTAAAGAGTAATGATGGACATTTAGCCACTCAAAACTCAATTCTAAGACAATTTCTCAAAAATGTGCTTTAAGACTTCTTAAAGCACTTTGTGTTTTAACTTGTTTTCAAGCTTGGTTTTCTTTGCTAATTGATTTAAAATGACCATTAGAATATTAATAAGGTCTTATCATGATATTTGGTTACTCACCCAAGTCTCTCCAAGCTTAGAGCACGTTTTGCCCTGATTGCCCTTAAGGCACTTTCTTGTTTTTCCTTGGTTTAAATTGTCTACCAATCTTTCTAAGGCATATTTTAGCCTTACTACATCATTATTTGATGTTTACTTAGCATACTTAGGTTTGGGGTATTTCAATCTACCCCCTTAAAAGAACTTTGTCCCCAAAGTTCCCATGCATCTTATCTCATTAGTTATGTATACTTAAACTCATTGGATCATTAGATCCGCCATATTCTTATACTTAAATATCACACAACATGCTTAAGCATGTATAGCACTCAAAATTCTTTTTGTTTCTTTTGATGATTAAAACATTCACATAACTTCCAACGTATTCTCCCATGTCACCGGTCCTTAGACAATGGCTCATTCGTCCTCGTCACCATGGGCCAGAATACAAAACATGCTGCTCTCCCCATGTCACCGGTCCGAAGACAAAGGCTCGTGCGTCCTCGACTTCATGGGCGAGACTCGGTAAAAAGGTAATCCTTTTTACGAGGTCATGTAAGGAATAATTCCTCTAATTAAAAATACAACCAACTCCAATTTCATTTTATCCTAAGGCCTCTATCCATAGTGTGATTTAATTGTGACCACTGGTAGGGAGTTTCAGGAATCATCCAACCCTGATGTGATCAGCATCAGTGTAGAACTATCCTTCCACCCCAATTTGTGTTCGGTTTCCCTTGATCCCTAGAAAATCAAGTTCCACCTCCCACGTCATTTTCAAACATCCAAATAATTCACTCATGTCCAATTTTCTATCTTTTTAGTTCTTCTAATCATAATCAATACATCCAAAGTGTGGACTCATTCCATCGAGCATTCCCAATTCATCTTAGTAAATACCTCAAGACTTAAATTCCCACTAAGTTCTATATCAGTCTCATACCATTTTTCACCATCTTATCTCATAGCATTACTGCTTCCTTCATGCTCATATCAAATAATATCTCATAGTGTTATCTTATTCTTATCTCACACATAGTCTCATATCGACTCATAACTCATATTCTTATTTCTTAAGTCTCCTTAATCCTCTTCCTTAATTCTCTTAACTTGTACTCACACCGGAGTTAACAAGATAGGTACTTAATATGTATGGTATTCACATCTTCTGTGTGCAATAACCATGATTTATCTCAAAATGTTTATATAAAACATATTCTCAAGTTATTTTGTGCTATGCACACCGTAGTTTATGTACTCAGTACACAAACATACGCTAAGCGGTTTTCGCTCTACCCCCTTAAAATGGATTACGCCCACGTAATCGGCGTCACATCATCTTTGAACATAAGTTCAAGATATCTAATTCTCACCAAGCATTCTAGCTTCCATGTCATCTATCTTACTTAGAATTCGATCAGGAATGACTTAGTCTCTGTATCGAGGATTCTTAACGGTATTTATACCGTTTCCTTAACTTAGTTTGGTCTAATCTCAAAGGTAGTGATCTGCTAGCTTCCGCTGCATGATAAGTGAGAAATACATAGACATTTAAGGGTTTAATCTACCTTGTACTTACTTACTTTCACGTTAATATTACTCACTTATCATATGTTTTTCTTAGATTTATGTATTGATGTGAATTGATACATTTTATGTGTCTAATGCAGGAAAATTACAATACACCGATACATATATATATATAATATCGCATCAGCACATCGTCAATTGGGGATAATATCATTGTTTCAATCATTACCCACTATACTCACGTGAAATTGGCTACAGGAGACAACAATATGATTGTTTCAATCATTACCCACTATATTCACGAGCAGATAGAGCAATTCACGTCCGCATGGACAGAGGAAGCGGACCAGACAGTGACGTCCGCGTGATATTGGGGCGGACGGGGAGGCGGACGGGCATGCGGACACAATGGCCAGGCGTAACAGACAGAGACGTCCGCTCACAAACCAGGCGGACAGGAGGGCGGACGCGCAGGCGGACACGTCTAAAAATACAGATTTTAACGCGGCGAATTCGCCGCTGTTTATCTTCTTCTTCGTTCGCGCCTACCGACAGCAAGATAAGCCGACAGTTTTCACGCGTCTGCAACCCCAATCTTCTGCAAACCCAATCCATCTACTCCTCAACTTGGCCACTTGGTCACGCGTGCTTCAACCTTCTCCTTCCTTCCTCTCCTTCTCCTTCTTCTATAAAATATACGAGCTTTCTGCTCAAAAATAATTACTCCCTTCCTCAAAAATCCAAACACCACCGTTCAAACCACGACAGACCACAGTACACCACAATCTTCCATCCAAAGTTCATTAAACTTATGCTGTTATTTTCCAGACAGCCAACGAAGAAGACGATCTGCACAAAACCAGTCCATATCCTGATCTGTATCCGCGTACCATCGTTCTTCTTCGTTCTGTCTGTCTATCTTATTTTTATATTTGTTTTTATAATTATGTTGATTAATAAATCTAGTTTCCCGGGTTAGAAGCAAGCTTATTTTATATAATTGTGTTATATAAGCTTTCCAGTATAATTTATCTGAGCAGTATTTTGATTCTTGTCCTTAATGCGCTTTAATTCTCTTGTACAATTATTAAAGTGATATTTGTAGTTCTTTGTTAAAATGCAGTGCTGAGACAAGGTTCTAGACACAGGAAGTCAAATGGGTTAACGACTAGAAGCGATAATCCTCGCCGTATAGGTTAATCTATCTCCAATAGGAATTGTTACTAATGCGATTAATTATTAATAACTTGAACAAGGAATTGCGCTTGTTGTTTAAATTAATCAGGGTTTATTAGACAGGGAACGGTCAATAAACTAATTAAGATTCTTGAGTTTATTTGCTAAAATGGGAAAGTTATATTAATATGATTAAATAAAATAGGTAAGCAGAGTAACCCGGGATGCTTCTTAAAAACACAAAAAGATTTACAGTTTATATTTCTTTTCTGTTTTAATTAATTGTTTTTATTATCTTATCAGTTAGCTTTTAATCATTCTCTCTTAAAAAGATAAAATCTGTTAAATAGGAATCTCAGTCAATTTAATATATTATCAGTTATCCACAGCGAGGTCCCCAAGAGTACGACAACCCACTTTCCACTATTCCGCAAAACGATTAGGTACACTGCCTAGGTTGAAGAAGTAGTCACATATTTCTCCAACAAGTTTTTGGCGCCGTTGCCGGGGACCTCCGGCAAGGTTAATTGGTAGTTTTTAATTTTTCTGAGTTTTCTGTTTGTAAATTTGTGATATATTTTGCTTCTCTTTAATTTTGTTTCTGTTATATTTTTGTTTCTATTATTCTGCTAATATTTTAATTGTGTAAATTTTCTGTTATTTGTTTAATTTTCTTTTTATTTTTGTTTTATGTAATTTTACATACCGTTTTTTTTTTATATATATATATATTTTATTTTAGCAGTTTTATTTTATCTCTGTTTTGTTTCATATTTGTTTTCTCTATTTAGTTAATTTCCGTTCTTGTGTTTATTTTCTATTTTAGTTCTATTCTACTTGGTATTTTTATTTTTGTTTTTTGTATGATAGTTACTGATTATGGAGAGCGGCGACGATGAGGTGAAGAGACTCTTGATCAATTTGGAATGGACTCACATGCAAGAGGAGATGTCCTCATATCAAAGGTTGGTCAAGGATTATCAATCACCTCAACAGTCAAATCGAGAGCCGTATTGGTGGGAAGTCGACCAGGCTAATACACAGTACCAAGAAGCTCAGTTGGGATACTGCTACTTTAATCAGAATGAACAGCAATCTACACAAGGGCCAGACGAATTTCTCCCAAGTCAAACCGAGCCGCTAGAAGGAATTCCAGTGGTGAGTCAAATGAGTGAAGATCGATTCGAGCCAGATATTAATGAAGCTGCAAGTTCTGATGAGGAGATAAAGAAACTTATCAGGACATTTTTCTCCGACGCCGAGTTGGAGCAAATGTCTGAAAGTTACAATTCTCCTCCATCTCCATCCCCAGCACAAGAGGAGCAATTAAAATTTGAAGATATTTTGTGTGAGCCTCATCAACCGGAAGAGGATATTTTCGAATCTGAGGAGAAAGCACTACCACCAGTCTCTCATAAACTCTCACCCTACCTCCGTAAGCCTCAACAACAAAGAGAGGATGTTTACATCCTCCAATTTGAGGAAGAAAATTCATCACCACCTGGTCTCCTGTTAGAACTACGTTACCGGCAGCCTCCTCAAACACCAGGTTTTGTGGAGTATACATTTTCCTATTTTATTTGCCGGCTTAACGTTCTGTTTGATCCAGGTGGTTTGCTCTTAATTACTACTAACTTCGTTTTCCTGGGCGAAGTTGTTGTCTACTTTTATTTTTGATCCAGGATAACGAAGCGGGAGTCTAGCCAAAGACTATAAATACGGGCAGCTTACTGGGAGGCAACCCAGTGGTTAAATATTATTTCCCTACTATTTTGTTTTATTTTTGTCTTTCATATTATTCCTATATATGTTTTTATAAATATAAAAAAAAGTAGAGGAGAGAGAGAACGAGGAGAATTAACTTGAGTTCTTCTGGCTGTTTAGAATAATTATTACCGGAACATCTTACACATTCCGACAGCTGAACTCAAGTGTGGGGGAGCTACACTACATACTCTGCCAAACTCTAGGGAGTACACTATCCATACTTTGCTCTTTAAATTTAAATATCTCTTATTACCATGCTTTTTGATCAGTACCCAGGTAGTTTGCATGCCCTGTTATTTTAATTCTTTCTATGCAATGAGGGCATTGCTTTGGTTCAAGTGTGGGGGAGAGATAGTAATCAAAAGCTTGCTCTTAAGTTTTCTTTTTCGACACTGTGTTTAAATTTGTTAAGTGATTAATAATCAAAGAAGGAGCCATAGAGGGAGTAATGCCGGTATTAACAGGTTTAAAGGGTACACAAAAAAAAAATTATTATTATTACTCTGCTCCTTACTCAATGCTAAAAATTCTGAGGAAATTATCATTTGAATTTTGTTGTGACTTTGAGCCTGGATTTGAATTGGAATGAAATGGTGGAAAAAGAACAAGGCAAGGTACTCCTCTGATCCAGACAGGCATATTCTGATCCTAAACAGGCCTCGTCCACTCGGTTATTAAGTTCTTAGGGGTGCTTCATCACCCGACTACCTAAGGTACTCGGTATCTGGGATAGTAGACCCAAAACTGCTACAAGGGTGGAGAGAAAAGTCTGAGGTGAAAGAAAAATGAACTTCAAAATTGAAGTATCTGTGCATTCGGTACTAAAATGAAAGAAAAAAATCGTCATTATGGATCATGAGTATGTGGCATTGAAAGGTATAGTGGAATAAGATTTTACTTCATGCCCCTTGTCGTTCAAGGAATTGTGAAAGAAAATGGTGGATTGGCTCAGGGTTAAAAGCAGAATTTTCATGGTACTGCTTCTCTTTCTTTTGTAGGACTTCAGAGTTATTCTCAGAAATAGAGAAATATATCTAATAAATTTAATATTATTAGTACCCTTTTAAAATCTGAAAAGATCGGCAATTACCTCTTCTGTGCTCTCCTTACTTGTTTATTGTCTGCTTAACTTGTTTAAACATTATGTCAGAAAGATTTGCTTGAGGACAAGCAAAAGATAAGTATGGGGGAGTTTGATAAGTGAGAAATACATAGACATTTAAGGGTTTAATCTACCTTGTACTTACTTACTTTCACGTTAATATTACTCACTTATCATATGTTTTTCTTAGATTTATGTATTGATGTGAATTGATACATTTTATGTGTCTAATGCAGGAAAATTACAATACACCGATACATATATATATATATATAATATCGCATCAGCACATCGTCAATTGGGGATAATATCATTGTTTCAATCATTACCCACTATACTCACGTGAAATTGGCTACAGGAGACAACAATATGATTGTTTCAATCATTACCCACTATATTCACGAGCAGATAGAGCAATTCACGTCCGCATGGACAGAGGAAGCGGACTAGACAGTGACGTCCGCGTGATTGGGGCGGACGGGAGGCGGACGGGCATGCGGACACAATGGCCAGGCGTAACAGACAGAGACGTCCGCTCACAAACCAGGCGGACAGGAGGGCGGACGCGCAGGCGGACACGTCTAAAAATACAGATTTTAACGCGGCGAATTCGCCGCTGTTTATCTTCTTCTTCGTTCGCGCCTACCGACAGCAAGATAAGCCGACAGTTTTCACGCGTCTGCAACCCCAATCTTCTGCAAACCCAATCCATCTACTCCTCAACTTGGCCACTTGGTCACGCGTGCTTCAACCTTCTCCTTCCTTCCTCTCCTTCTCCTTCTTCTAAAATATACGAGCTTTCTGCTCAAAAATAATTACTCCCTTCCTCAAAAATCCAAACACCCCGTTCAAACCACGACAGACCACAGTACACCACAATCTTCCATCCAAAGTTCATTAAACTTATGCTGTTATTTTCCAGACAGCCAACGAAGAAGACGATCTGCAAAAACCAGTCCATATCCTGATCTGTATCCGCGTACCATCGTTCTTCTTCGTTCTGTCTGTCTATTTATTATATATTGTTTTTATAATTATGTGTGATTAATAAATCTAGTTTCCCGGGTTAGAAGCAAGCTTTTTTATATTGTGTTATATAAGCTTTCCAGTATAATTTATCTGAGCAGTATTTTGATTCTTGTCCTTAATGCGCTTTAATTTCTTGTACAATTATTAAAGTGATATTTGTAGTTCTTTGTTAAAATGCAGTGCTGAGACAAGGTTCTAGACACAGGAAGTCAAATGGGTTAACGACTAGAAGCGATATTCCTCGCCGTATAGGTAATCTATCTCCAATAGGAATTGTTACTAATGCGATTAATTTATTAATAACTTGAACAAGGAATTGCGTTGCGCTTGTTGTTTAAATTAATCAGGGTTTATTAGACAGGGAACGGTCAATAAACTAATTAAGATTCTTGAGTTTATTTGCTAAAATGGGAAAGTTATATTAATATGATTAAATAAAATAGGTAAGCAGAGTAACCCGGGATGTTTCTTAAAAACACAAAAAGATTTACAGTTTATATTTCTTTTCTGTTTTAATTAATTGTTTTTATTATCTTATCAGTTAGCTTTTAATCATTCTCTCTAAAAAAGATAAAATCTGTTAAATAGGAATCTCAGTCAATTTAATATATTATCAGTTATCCACAGCGAGGTCCCCAAGAGTACGACAACCCACCTTTCCACTATTCCGCAAAACGATTAGGTACACTGCCTAGGTTGAAGAAGTAGTCACATATTTCTCCAACACTGCACCACTCTGATGTTCTTAGGCTTAACTGCTTCACTTATCTTTTCATGGCATTATATATCCTCCTGCCTCCTTACAGTTTAGGTATATTGGTCTCTCAATGGACACGTGTTATCTTTTATATACACGACCTTAATGAGTTGTAACTCGTCTATCCATTCTCCTTGAAGATCTTACGCTCATACTCTTAGTGTTTTCTCGAATGTCTAAATTGTTCTCCCCAACTGACCTTTGGTCTGAGGATGATTCTTAGTCTGAAACTACTGTTTAGTGCATAATGCGCTTTACAGTCTTAATCTCTTACATCTTAAGGCATGTTCAATGTCTGTACTTAACAATCCGTGCTCTTCGCACTTCATAGTCCTTAATTATTTATTCTCTGGTTCCTCTGTGTTGCTGATTCAACTGAATTCTTCTCTTCGACTGTTTGCGGTAATGGCTGCTCTTGTCTGATCTTGTGTCGTTGTCCGTGGTACGGAGTCGACTACCTCCTGTGTTCCTTACACCACTCGTCTACATGCATGGGGTACCTTACTGGTACATTACTACTTGCCCAACTAACTCATAAATGAGCATGTTAGGCCTGCAAGCCCGTATGGGGTGCAGTCGTCCCACGTCTCGTTTTAGTAAACTCATAGTGTCCGACACACGTTTAGCTATTGCTAATTATGAAGTATTCTGTTGTCGATCTCCTCTTTCATTGTTCCATAATAACATTTATTGTTCTTCTTGAAATTAATCAAGGGAAATCCATTACTGCGTTCTTGGGTATGGTGTGCTCCAGCTCCTTTCTGTATTCCGTATTGATTCTATTTCTTAGTAGCTTAGGTCTCTTTCCATAGAGCCTCTTATCTTCTTTCTCATATTCATTCTATTAGGAAAGCACTTCCAGTTCCGTAAGGAATGGGTAGTGTTCTTCCTGCGAAATCTTACCTAACCAGGTCCAGACTACTGGCATCAACGCTCAGTTCGTCTACCATCTTATTTTCTTACTTATGCTAATCTTAACTCATAAATCTAATTGTCTCAGTGTCAATATTTGACGGCTCATACATAATGGTCGCCTTACCGCGCACCATGACTTAATCCACTTATCTAACTATTGTACTCACGACCACTACTACCGTGGTAGTTGGCCTTTACCATGTTGCCCATTAATGGTGCAACCTCTTACTCACTTATTCTAATGTCTTAACTTATACTCAATCCCTTCTTGGTGTAAACACACTGGAAGTTCTTTCATTCCGGTATTGGCGGTTGTCGTACCGTGTTGTAAATAGTTGACTCTTGATATGAAGGTGTTCTGCTCCAATCTTAGATTCGTAAACAGGCTGATTCTCTCGCTTTCTTTCATCCTTAATGATGTTATCTACCATGTAGTTTAACTGGTTACTGAAGAAGTCATCCGCTGATTCACAAGCTCTTCTGAGCATTGATTAATTGACGTGCCATAATGTGCAGTCACAATGTTTATCTCTGCCCATATTAATTCTTACATCCTGGGTGTTGGATATGGGGTCTATCTGTGCAACCTTCCTTATTACTCAAGTGTATCTGGCATGTTCTAAGGTAATCTCAAGGTTCATAGTTCCCATTTTCTAAATAAAGTGTATTTTATCTCTAATATGTGAAAGCCCTTTTGAGGGGTTTATTCCCACTCGTGGCCTCACAACAAGGAGAGGTATCCCCACCCTAAAAGGCATGGTTCGTTCTCCGCTCCTGTCCTTAACATTATCTCAATATTCTCATTGGTAATGTTCTTCCCAATCTAAGTTATAGGTTTGGTAACCGTTCATATCTACAAATTGTAGTCCCTTGGTGGCTTAAACAAGCTCTTTATAACTTACTGCGCCTCGGGCTCTGATGTGATTAACATCCTTGGCTCGTAGGCTCTTAATGCTTAATATCTCAGTTCATTATTTGTACTCTTACTCATCTGCAGGTCATCCCTATAAGATTCTGGTTCTTTGCGCATTATTCACCGTTAGGTTACATACTAAATGTAGTATCAGGTTCCATGATAAGTTGCTACATCCTGCTTCCTGCTAGGGAAGTTGTTCAGGTGCTCTGAGGTCATCTAATGTCCTTGACAATACTGTCATTTACTGGACTTATGTCTTTTAATAGTCGAGGTTAGGTTCGTATTAGTTGGATATCATCCTATCGTCTTATTCTTCCATCTCAACGCTTCGCTCAACTTCTGTTGATTACGCCACCCTTTGATGATCAATCATACTTGGGTGTTAATGAGTTAGACGAACGGTACTAGCTGTCATTCATCAGTTTGTTCGGCTCGACTATGCCCGCTCTGTGGGGGTAGTCCTCTGAGCTTTCCTTTCCAGGGTGGTACATCTTTAGTCCTTAGCAGGTTATAGCTTAGGTTTATTTCTTTTATCCTTGTTTTCTGGGCTTTTCAACATCATCGAAGAATGTTGTTATTGGTATCCTTAATGGTCACTCGGAGTCTTATCCTGTTTTCGTTGTAAGTCGATGCTTCAACAGTCTCAATGGTATCTTACAATACATCCCTTGTATATCATTGCTTATATATGTTTTTGCTCGCATTTCCGAGCGATCTATTAGGTTTTCCCCTTGGAGTTCGGGATTGTGTTCTTACCGTACTGTCGGTTGTTGTTGTAGTGGGTTATACCGTTGCTAATATTTATACGGTTTAATACTTTGTCCAAGTTCCGCTCCCGGCTGACTGGGTGTCACCTCATCTCATCATGGTCAGGCCGTCGGGCCTTTCCAAGGTCTCTTTTTTTTTTTGTTCTTATGGATTTACAATCCGGTATTAACATGCGTTACAACTGTAGCGTTCTCCTATCTCGCCTTGATGGCTTGTAGTTGTTAGTTTAAGTGGTAGCACTTGTATGGCAAGTGCGCCATGCAGGATGGGTTATTGGTACAAGGTACATCGGTAGTGACTTCCTTCTAATCTCCATGTACTTGGTAGTCCTCGGGACTCCTCCGATAATCTCTTATTTTGGATAACCGACCATCGGGCAGTTCCTTGTTGTTTGACAGTACTGTCATTTATCAGGGCGTTCCTCTTCTGAGGGAACCCTTAATGTTTTCTTATGTCTTAATCCTCGCTCCTATCTCCACACATTTTGTCGTGGTACCCAGTTAATGATTCTCCTTTAGGCACTACATCGTAGTCCTATTTCGGTATACAACTTGTATGAATTCTTATCATCGTCCGGCCAGGTTGGTAACCTTCCTTATTGTATGGGGTTGGAGTTCCCGTTTCTAAACTGGACTTTCCAGCAATCTCAATCCTCATGCTTGTATTATCCTACTGTTATGCTCCTCTGGACCACTGTCTGGTACTCATGTCTCTCATCATCATTATCCATTGCACTCGTAGTGCTTTCCTTACCATTGGTATTGCGGGTTATTTCGACTGCGTAGCATGTCGACCCATGTTGCCGGTAATTACCGTTCCCTTATTGATAGAATTCCATAGGTAGCGCCTGTTTCTCTGTTGCGCTCCATTAAAAACCTCCAAGTTCTCCATAACTGTTGTACAACAAGTTGTTTCTCATGTCGCTTTCTGTTAGCTAACTGCCAGATCGGGTTCCCCCGAGTAAGAGAAGGCTTTCTTCTCTCTGGCGTTTGTTCCACATATTCAGGGTTAGGGATGTGGAGGGCGGGCCTAGGTACTATGGATACCCGGTAAACACCGGGAAGTCCTGGCTAACGCACCTCTTACTCTATCTCTTAACCCTTAACCCATAACTCAATCTCAACCTCAATATTCTCCTAAGTTCGGTATTTCTTGTCTTCAGAGCGTAACTACGCTCTGATACCACTTTTTGTAACACCCCAACTCAATCCAAATGTGGTCTCGCAACTTAACAGCATATATATACATGTCACAGCGGAATTCTTTACACTCCAGGACCTTGCCACGGTCTGACTACAGAATATACCGAACATTAGTACATAACAACCTTAACCAAATACATATTCTTCTTACAATCCTCTCAACAACCTATACATCTTACTAACTCAATTGCCATACGAGTGTACATGCACAACTCGTAGGTCACACTTAATCCTTAACACTTGTATCCTCTTCTTACTCTTGCGACGGCCGCTTCCTGATGTACCTGTGTAGTAAAAACAGCCCCCAAAGGGGGTCAGCACGAATGCTGGTACGATCCTCTCATGGCCCCCAAGCTAACGTGGCTACGACGACTAATTGTCGATAGCATGGAGGTTGATTAGATGCACAACATAATAGTAAGTGCAGTAAACAACAAACCAACAATGAACAATCAAAGTTCACACACATTGAACGACTTAAATGCGTTCCCTTAATTAGAGAGTTAATTATTTAACTCCTTAAGTAATGTTCCCTCTTAATCTTAATAGTACAAACCATCCTTTAAGAAGGAATGGTTGCAACTTATCTTAATCTTAACTTAATCTTAATCTTAACAATACAAATCATCCTTTAAAAAGGAATGATTGTAACTTATCTTAATCTTAACTTAATCTTAATCTTAACAATACAAATCATCCTTTAAAAAGGAATGATTGTAACTTATCTTAATCTTAACTTATTCTCAGAATACAAACCGTTCCTGGAGGGGAATGGTTGTAACCTAAGTCCAAACCTGGGATTTAGGTGATCCCACCGCACCATCTTAATGCCACCTACCCTGGACGGGAATCCACGTAGCTGAGCCGGCAACCGGCCCTAGGCCACAAGTCCGAAGACAAGTCCTTAAGCGGAGGGCGGATCTGATTCAGATACCGTCCCCCTTTTTCCTTAGCATGCATGACCGGAGATCGGTCCCGGGTTTCCTCACTCAAGTTCCAGTTAGTAATAGTCTCAAGACCATGTTTGTTGGTTAACCTCTTTCGGTTTATATCAGACCCATATTAGGGTGTGTTCCTTAGCCTCACTCAATTCCTTACTAAACGTTAGTTAGTAAGTTCTCACGGTATGTTGTGTTAGTTTTCAAACATCACACAACAATACAATAAGCATAATATTCCGGTTGCATGCTTTATCTTGTTTAGTGAGCACACAAAAACAGATAGCACACAAGCCGAGGGACACCTCGTTAGCAAGCAGGTCACAAGAAAACTGTACCGTTCACCGTTGGTCGTTCGGCTGCTTACTCTCTTCCGGAGTCCAAACTCCCAAGTCCTAAAACATTCATTCAGTTTTAGGTTGTTAATCACTTAACTTAATATGACTTACTTAACTTGTTTAACTTACTTAATTCCTTAATGATCCCCACCTAACACCTCTTAAGTCTCACAACTTAATCTTACAAACCTTCAAGTTTATACTTAACTTAACTTAATTCCTTAAGTTCTTAGGGTCCCAATCATTACTACCCTACCAAAGGCATACCTTATTACCCATTGCCATTCTTAGAATTCAAAATTTCTTTTTTTTTTATTTTTAGGCCCGACCGGACTTCCGACCGACCTTACCTAAGGTCGGTCCATTCCAGAACACTTCACCGTTTGAAAATTCTACCCCGACCGGACTTGCAAGTCCGGTCCTATGTCCGGTCGATTCCAGAGACTTATTACCGTACAAAATACATGCCCGACCGACCTTGCAAGTCCGGTCCCAAGGTCGGTCCATTCCAGAAACTTTCTCCGGTAGTGTAAACTGAGCCCGACCGACCTTGCAAGTCCGGTCCTAAGGTCGGTCGGCTCCAGAAACTTGTTTCTAAATTCTCTTTCAACTCCAAACTTCTCCTCATATATTCTAATATGTTATAACCTCATTTGGGCACCTCAAATACACCTTAAGCCCTCCTTTAAATACCTTAAATCATCCACCAAGATCCACCTTAGTCATTATGCATTTTCCTTATAATAATGCTAACACTTGTAACGTTTTCCTCTAGGTTCTAGGTGGTGGTTCATACTTAATGTAACCACTATGCCAAATGTTTTCCTCACCACTATAACATCATCTCCAAGCATCTTTCACCATCGAAAATCCTTTTATGCATTTACTTAAAGTTCCTTCCTAAGCTTAAGCTTCCATCCACCAACACCTTATTTCCTTCCTAGTTGTTTACCAACGTTTGCCTAAGTCCTACATGATCAATTACATTCTCTTGATTCTTAAATCCTCCAAGGTAATGCCTAAGTCATTATAACTCATTACCACACTTTATCTCACCCCTTTTTCATCAAGACAACCTCTAAAACTTCCTAGTACTTCCTTAGTCATTAATTCCCCTTAGAACATATTCAAATCACCTTAATCATTACACCTTCTCCTTAAACTTATGCACAAGTCTTATATTCCTCATCTCATGATTTTGGTGTGCTCAAAACACTCACCATTCCTCTAACTCCTCCTAGACATCTCTAGGTCATCCTAAACCTCAAGAACTCCTTAGTTAACTAATCTCCACTCAAATTCCTCATAATGATTCCTAGTAAATCCTAGGTCATATTAGTTCACCACCATCGCCTAAACACTTATTTTCTACTCAAATTTTGCCATAGCACCTCTAGCATCATAGCATGCCCAAACACATTATTTTTTTCTCATTTAACCATCTCACATACCTCAAGTTCTTTCTCATCATAACTCATCACCCAAACCAACTCATTCACAACAACTCATTATATTGCAATAATCCTAAATTGCATAGCACCAAGGCTCTTAAATGACATGGCTCTTAGGCCCTTAAATGACTTAAACTTAAACACTGAATTTCCCACATATAAAAGCTTTCAACCTGCAAATACACTCATCAATCTCATAGTAGTTATAATAATCTTAAAATCCACCTTAAACTTATATTACTAACTCATTCTCATTAGCTCCTTAATCACAAGTTCATAAGCTTGTTTAAGTTCTTTTTCTTAGGTTATATAACCCAAAACACAATGTAAGCTCTAAGCTACATTGGTACTTATCTAAAACTCATTCCTTAATCTTAAACCACCATTAGGTAAGCATTTTACCTTGTTTTCTCAAGCTTATCTTAATCTCCTCCTTAGACCTTCTTCTTGCATAGATCTCGGCCACCACTTAAATTCCCCTTGCCAATGTTCTAATCAATATTCAAGGACTCATATGAGTACTAAACAATGCACTAACCTCAAGGAATAAAAACCTAGGTTAGAAATGTGTTCTAAGGCATAAAAGTGGATGATTACCTTTGAAGTCTCAAGGTAGACTTTGGCATTGAATGAAATAGGACCTCCACTAGTCCTTGGTGAATAAATCAAGCTAGAACAAGGCATAAAAACATAGCCCCATGAGAAGGAATTTTCGGCCATGTACAAGAAATGATGGAAACTTGGTTTTTCTTACATTTTCTTTACCTTAAGAGGATGGAGAAGCTAATGAGCTCTTTAAACTTGATTTTCCTCCATCAATGAAGTTTTCTCATGGCACCAAAATGGAGCTTTGAAAGATTTGAAAAGATAGAAAGATAGGTCTTGACCTAACTAAGAATAATATGTGTTTAGTTTTTGGTTTGGAGCAATATTGTGTATTTGGTAAGTGATTGAAGATGGAGAACCATGGGGGAGCAGCACTCTCGGTTTTGGAACAGAGAGAAGAAGAAACCGTGGGTGAAAGAGAGAAATGGAGAATAGAGGAGAGAAGGTAGCTTATAAGGATATTTTGCTTTATAAAAGCAAATAGTAACTTTTCTCACTTTACTCTTCTTTTCCTTTCTCATTTGATGACTCATGTGGTGACTCCCCACATCAAAAACCGGCCCCCTCTAATAAATGGAGATATTTATGGTCTTGGTTGACCATCTTATTGACTTATGTTGACTTATGTCTTAACTAGCACTAAATAGTTACTATTCACTAAACAAGGCACATAATCGGGAAATTTTTGATTTCCCATTGATTTAGACCTCCTAATGTGATACTAATTAGTACACATGTTGATTAAAGAGTAATGATGGACATTTAGCCACTCAAAACTCAATTCTAAGACAATTTCTCAAAAATGTGCTTTAAGACTTCTTAAAGCACATTTTGTGTTTTAACTTGTTTTCAAGCTTGGTTTTCTTTGCTAATTGATTTAAAATGACCATTAGAATATTACTAAGGTCTTATCATGATATTTGGTTACTCACCCAAGTCTCTCCAAGCTTAGAGCACGTTTTTGCCCTGATTGCCCTTAAGGCACTTTCTTGTGTTTTCCTTGGTTTAAATTGTCTACCAATCTTTCTAAGGCATATTTTAGCCTTACTACATCATTATTTGATGTTTACTTAGCATACTTAGGTTTGGGGTATTTCAAACCCATGTCTCAATTTAATCAATTACGTGTTAGATTAGGAGAATTTGTTAGAATTGTGTTCGAATCAAATTCTGTTTTCAGTATGAACCCTAACTTCGAACTAAATTTGAAATCCACTAAATACCGCATTATAATTGGGGAAATTAGCATCATTAGAACCGGAATTTGATTTCGAAACTATAGAAACAAGAATCACTCGATTTGGTTCTATAGATTGTGAGGAATAGACGGATTAGTACTCGAATCGGGTTAAGGGTTGGCTGAAGAACTCGACGATTCTCGGCCGTCCGATAGTAGTTAAAAGAAACGGACGGCCGAGATTAAAATGTTCCAGAATAAGTTTATAAAGGTTTTTATAAATTTTAGTAAATAGCCCTAACTTGTTGAATTAATTTAAATACCTCCCCGAATGTATTTTGACTTGAAATTTTAACCATAGATTCCTTATTTAATCTAGTTTATTTCGATGTAAATTATTAAGGTTTTGGAGTTTTTAAACATAAGTTATGATTTTTACAAGTTACGGGTTTTCTGGAATTATTTGGCTAAATTAAAAAGGTATTTTTATGAAATAAAAATTTTATAATATTTCTAAAATGTTATAGTTACTGTATATTAAATTTGGGGATTTTTGGGCAATGGAAAAAGGTTTTAAAAATTGTGTTTATGAGGTTTTCATAAGAATACCTTATAATATAAGGTTTTTAATGTAACCAAAATTGAAGTATGGTTTGTTAATTAACTTTTAAGCTGGGGAAAATAAGGGAAACTAAATTAACATTTTATAACAGTAAATTTATAAATGTTTTGGTATTAGCTTTTAAGAGAAGTGAAATTATTTACATATATGTATATATATACTTATTTAAGTAGAAACTTATATTAAATCAAGGGATTAAACTAGTCTACATTTTTTATTTATTATATAATGTGTAAGTTAATATGCTTAATTAAAGCTTGGGAAATACCTTATTTTTAAACCACTTATCAGATGTTAATATGTGTACAAATTAGTAAAGAGAATTAAATACAATATAACTACATAAATGATGTTTTAAGTAAATCCTAGTATATATATATATATACTAGGCATCACTAAAGGAAATAAAATACTTAATCCTATAGGTAATGACTAAGCAGATAAAATGCTTTGTGAATACTAGATGTGTAAGAGTTATTAAAAGTAATTAAATTTTATAAAACTTCTTAAAGAATGTTTTGGGATAAATCCTAATATATGTATATAAATATTTAGAAATATTAAGAGATAATGTTAACATTTCCTGCGGGAAACTTAATTAGAAGAATATATCTATATATATATACTGGTGCTAAGCTTTAGGTCTTTAATCCATGTTGTAGTAATTAGCCAACGATAACTAAAAAGTTTAATTAACTAGTCCCATGGCTAGGAGTAAGTAAGTAAAATAAAATTAGACATATCTTTTAGACAAGAAATTCAATGACGTAGTTGGTCAAGATAAACGTGGAACTGAGTCGGGGTTGCACGTTCGAACCCCCGCATAATCCTTTTAGGGAATTTAGTTTAAATAGCAAAAGCGCAACACGGTCTTGGACTAACCTACTAAGCCCAAGTCTATGAACTTCAAAAGCCCATTTAAACAGTCCAAGAGAGTTTGGGCCGCTCTCAGGTTAAAACTTCAAATCATTCCGGATTAAATGAAATGGGTCTAACAAAAGAGTTAATTAACTGAACCTGGCCCAGATACTACGTGAGGATAATTGTAAGCTTTAAACTATTATCCATTAAGAGTAAAAGGTGTTTAGCTCTGTGAGCTACTTAACTGATCGATACTTGGAACACATTAATTAGGTGATTGTGGAAGTTCTCACTTTCTGTTTGGCTACTGCTCTACACATACCAGGTATGATTTCTCGTACTCATATGCTTGCTAACAGACTTAAGGGACGTTTTTGAAAAACGCTAACTGAGCCTAAATGGTTTTATTAAGGAAAAATGGTTTGTGTGACTAACTCAGCCTGTATGACTAACTGAGCCTTGGATGAACAACACACATGGTTACTGGTTTCTTCTTTTGGGTTGTTTCATTATATTATCTGCCCGGGGTTTACGCCTCTGCACTCTGTAGGACTGAGTGTTTTGGTATCGCTCTGGTGCAGTTAATGGTCTGGTGGAATTTTTGGAATGTCAATCTTGGTAATTCTTCTTGACTCTGGATATCGTTTCATCCATGAGCTGGGTCTTGTTTGGGTGGCGTGCGCACGTCTTCATCTACAACAGAGAGGGGCTGTATATCCCCTGTCCCAAAAGGGACGTTGTAGACAGAGAGGGGCTGTATATCCCCTGTACTTAGTGGACGTAGTTAACAGAGAGGGGTTGTATATCCCCTGTCCTTTGTGGACGTAGTTAACAGAGAGGGGCTGTATATCCCCTGTCCTAAAAGGACGTATTCGGCATTGGGGTTTATTCTACTCTTGGGTTATTGGATTCTTCATTATCTTTCAATCATTCCTAGTCCTGGTGACTACTTGGACTTTCTACTCCTAACTGGAACTTAATCTAACTAAGGCAATGGACACTCACTAACTCATGGTGTGAATTTGTTACTAACTTTCCTTTCTGTTGTTGACTCTATCTTTAACTTGCTAACCTTGACTTGGTGATTTTTGTTTTTAAGTGCTTGTTTTCTTTGTTTTGTTTTAATTATTGATTCCAAGTTACTGCTTGTTTAAAGGTTATTTTTAAAGTTCTGTTTTGGAGGTTAGTACCAGTTCCATTCCAGGGAACTGACCCTCCCCTTTTTGGGGTGGGCTGCTTGGTTTCATCTTGCAGGTACGAATTGATTTACAGGTGGCCACGAAGTGAATGAGCGTTTGGGATGGGACTAGGTTTTGTGGAGAGTTGTTGTAATTTATCTGTATTTTTATCATGTTAAGTTTCTCGAGTTCAGACCGTAGCTTTGTTAATTGTAGGTTGTAATTGGTGAGGTTTGATGTCGGGTGTTTGGAACCCGATGGTCTGTAATCGCCTTGTAGTTTTATTTCCGCTGTAATTATGGTTAATAGGGGCGTTACACTTCCTCATTAGCACCACCACCATCGTCATCAACATGTGGCGAACACTCGATCATCACATGGTCCTCATCAGCATGTGTGTGTGATGGGTGTGGTATACGTGATGAACTACCACTGCCTGACGTCTGAGGTTCAAAGGGAGAAATCTTGTGGCTTCCTTCGCTCGAGATGTTATAGCTGACGCTGTGCAGTGGTTCTGCGGACCAACCACTACTGGATGATGACAACACTGGCATGCGTCTCTGCGGTATATGATCATACATCGCTGAGTCATCCACCGATTCCCTTGGTAGTGCAGGTATCTGAAATGTCGAGTCGTTGAAAGATTGACCCAGATGGAACGATGAGTGACGTGGTGCTTCCATGAGAGGGGCAGCATTAATCGGCCCTTCACCAAGAGCACGTCCACGACAGTACGAGGCCGTCATAGGCTACTCCATAGCCCGGTCTTTCTTCTTCGTGTATACATGTTGCAGTGCTTTTTAAGTCTGTCCATAGCTGCATATGCATATCAAACAATTATAATTCATTCATAATAATAAAATTCAACATAAAAAGTATTAAAAAAATATAGGGTAAAGCACTAATGTTGCTCTAGTCAACACTTAAAAAAAACTGCAGGGGCGAGCTGCGCAGGGGCTCTAATCCTGCCGGGGAGAGCCGCGCAAGGGCTCTACTACAGCCCAGGTGAGCCGCGCAGGGGCTCAACCATAGTACATGCGAGCCGTGCAGGAACTTGCGAGCCGTGCAGGAACTCGCCCTCCTCCAGCTAAAAAAAACCAGCAACCACGAGCCGCGCAAGGGCTCGCCTCCATCACAGTCAAGCCACGCAAGTGCTCTCCCCTGTCCAACTCGAGCCCCCGTCTCCTCGCCTCCAACTCGAGCCACGCACCGGCAACCCAGTTCTCCAGTGCAAGCCCCGTAGATGCTCGCCTGCACCCAACTCGAGCCGCACAGATGCTCGCCCCACTCCAGGTAGAGCTGTGGTAGGGCCCTCTTTATCCCAGGTCAAGCCGTGGCAGGGCTCTCCTCAGCCCAGCTTGAGCCGCGGCAGTGCTCTCCTCCCCATTGTTATTTTTTTTAAAAAAAATTATGTTAATTCTGAATTTTTCATGCTAGATCTAGCTTATTGATGTTAAATTTCAAAAAACTAACAGCAAATCCATACTCAGGACACCCAAATCTATAAGTTGGAAAAAAATAAGTCGAAAAACTCACCGGAAAAAAATTTTCGGCGGTGGTGCTGTGGTGGTTCGGCTGGGTCGTGGCGGCTCCGACGGCGGCTCCGACGGCGGCTCCCGGTGGTGTTGGTCTGCAGAGGGGAGAGTAGGAGAGAGAGAAGGAGAGAGATGGATGTAATGTGAGAAATGAAGTAATCTAACTTATTTCGACTATATATAGTACGAGCGTTTTTAACCCAAAATTGGCATTTTCAACTTTGATTTCAGTACGACGTTTCTGAAAGTGTAACAACGTTTGTAATTTATTCAAACGTAAAGTAAAATGTCGTTTACTAATGTGGAGTCACAATTATAACGTTATATTAATGCAATAAAACGGGTTTAACTTCTTTTATTACAATGAGCGTGTTTTTTACGGTTTACGCTAATGAAATGTTTTTTTTAAAAACAAAAGTTACAACACGATAACATTACATGTTTACAACGTTAATATGATTTAAAAAAAATTTATACTACAGTGATTAGTAATTTTGTACTGCGAATAGCAACCCAGTTTACGGATAACAAAAGTATTATGTCAAAAAGTTATTAATATAAACTTATAAAATATTTTTCTCAATATTAGTTTAAAATATTTTTAAATTTATTTTGAATAAATAGTTCAAATTGATAGAAAAAATAATTTAAGAATGAATGGTACAAATTATAGTACTTAATTGATACAAATTAGTACAATGATTGTTATAAATTATATTTTCAAAACTCTATATTATTTTTTATGGTACTGAATAACTATTGTTTCATATTATTCATTTTGTTTTCAATTTTTTAACTTATATATATATATATACTGTATAGTCGTTTTAATTTTTTAACACTTAGGGGCATATTGTGAACTTTAAAAGTAATTTGTTAACTAGTACAAGGATACTTTTGTCATTTTCATTCTAGTCAATGACTATAGTGACATTCATTGATTTTTGTAAAAATAGTGATATTTTATGACTTTTTTTTAGAGTCATTTCATTTGAAATTTTAATCCTTAACGGCTACTACTTCATCATCATAATGGAAAGCGGCAACAAACCATAACTAAACTAACTACTTCTTGAAACCCAGAAGCGCGCGCTATCTTCTATATTTTAGAGTCATTTCATGAATTAATTAAAAGGCAAATTCTTGCCTACAAGTAGATGTACCGGATGGCTACATATGGGGTAATTTAGTCAAATAAAAAAGATGAGAGATAGCAGGGGGAGGAGAGCACGCGCGAGAGGGTAAGTAACGTTTTGTTTTTTTTTTTTTCATTTTTCATTTTTTAAAGAAACAGATTTTATTATTTTTGTTTTTTTATTATAAAAACTTTAACTTATTGTAACTTTTAATATATAAGTCCAAAATGAAAAAAAATTATATCACTGTTCATCTAAATTCGAGCTCTTCAAAACAAGACCAGTCATGGATATGTTTTGACAACTTTTAAAAAAATTATTTTTACATGTATAATGCACAAAACGTAAAAAAAACTTGTACAGATGGTCATACAAACCTGTACAAATGTTCATTAAAACATGTACATCCACACGTAAAAACTTGTACTTCAAACTCGACAGGTTTTTAGGGTTTGTGGTAGCGGTTTAGGGTCGTTAGACCCTAAACCCGCCACTACAAACCCTAAAAATGCCTTCGACGTTTTTTAGCTATCCTAGGGTGGGTTTTGGGGTGTTTTGGGGGTAGGGTAATCTATTTGGAATTTTTTTCGTACTTTATATTGTAGCAACTAACTCGACAGGTTTTTAGGGTTTTGGTAGCGGGTTTAGGGTCGTTAGATCCTAAACCCGCTACTACAAACCCTAATAATGTCTTCGACGTTTTTTAGCTATCCTGGGTGGTTTTGGGGGTAGGGTAATCTATTTGGAATTTGTTTTGTACTTTATATTGTAGCAACTAACTCGACAGGTTTTAAGGTTTGTGGTAGCGGGTTTAAGGTCGTTAGACCCTAAACCCGCCACTACAAACCCTAAAATTGCCTTCGACATTTTTAGCTATCTTATGGTGGGTTTTTGGGTGTTTTGGGGGTAGGGTAATCTATTTGGAAACCGTTCTATACTCTAATGTGATAATGTACATGTTTTAATGTGAGAATGTACATGTTTTAATGTGACGATGTACATGTTCAAATGTGAGAATGTACATGTTCAATTATGAGAATGTATATGTTTTAATGAACATCTGTACATGTTTGTATGACCATCTGTACAAGTGTTCTTCTTTATATGTACATGTTTTAATTTAAGGATGTACATATTTAATAGTTGTACAGGTTTATATGACTATCTATATGTTTTTAATGCGAGGATGTACATGTTTTTACGTGAGAATGTACATGTTTTGGTGAACATTTGTACAGGTTTGTATGACAATCTTTACAGGTTTTCTTTACATTATGTGCTCCATACATGTAAAAATAATTTTTTTAAAAAATGTTAAATATATCCATGACTGGTCTTGTTTTGAAGAGCTTGAATTGATGAACAATGATATATTTTTTTTCATTTTGGACTTATATATTAAAAGTTACAGCTATTTAAAGTGTTTATGATAAAAAAAGAAAAAAAAAGATATTTAAAAGAAATTCACACGCAAAGGCCTTAAAAAAAAAAGTACGAGGGCGCCTGGGATGTAGCCATCTTTGGCTACACCCAGGTGTAGCCAGACAACCCGTAAGCCGCAATTACTGGCTACATGTCATTGTAGCTAGGTAGCTACATCCAAGCATGCGAAGCAGCGTGGATGCGTGGATATGCTTTTTTTTTTACTTTTTTTTTTAATTTTTTCCTTTTTTTAACTCATAAAATCTTTGAATTGTTTAACTTTTAACATATAAGTCCAAAATGAAAAAAAATTATATCATTATTCATCTAAATTCGAGTACTTCAAAATAAGACCAGTCATGGATATGTTTTGACAACTTTCTTAAAAAATTATTTTTACATGTATATCATGATATTTTAATGTGCGGATGTATGTACATATTTTTATGTGAGAATGTACATGTTTTAATGTGACGATGTACATGTTTAAATGTGAGAATGTACATGTTTCCTTAATGAACATCTGTACATGTTTGTATGGTCATATGTACATGTTTGTATGATCATATGTACAAGTTTTCTCCCTTATATGTATATGTTTTAATATAAGGATGTACATATTTAATAATTCGTACAGATTTATGTGACCATCTGTATGCTTTTAATGTAATGATGTACATGTTTTATGTTGAATGTACATGTTTTAATGAACATTTGTACAGGTTTGTATGACCAATTGTACAAGTTTTCTTGACCACTGTACAAGTTTTCTTTTAGTTTAGTACACTATACATGTAAAAATAATTTTTTTTAAAAAGTTGTCAAAACATATCCATGACTGGTCTTGTTTTGAAGAGCTTAAATTAGATGAACAATGATATAATTTTTTTTCATTTTGGACTTATATATTAAAAGTTACAAATTTAAGTTTTTATAATAAAAAAGAAAAAATTAAAAAAAAAACAAAACGCTGGCAACAGAAAAAAAAAAACAAGAAGAAGAAGGCATACGCGCGCTGGATAGCCAGCGATAGCTACACCCAGCTGTAGCCAAGAAGTGCCGATCTAATACGCAATTACTTGGCTACATGTCACTGTAGCTAGGTAGCTACATCCAGAGGGAGGGAGCAGCATGCGAAGCAGCGTGGATGCGTGGATATGCTTTTTTTTTTACTTTTTTTTTTAATTTTTTCCTTTTTTTTAACTTAATCATAAAATCTTTGAATTGTTATAACTTTTAACATATAAGTCCAAAATGAAAAAAAATTATATCATTATTCATCTAAATTCGAGTACTTCAAATAAAACCAGTCATGGATATGTTTTGATAACTTTCTTAAAAAATTATTTTACATGTATATCATGATATTTTAATGTGCGGATGTATGTACATATTTTTATGTGAGAATGTACATGTTTTAATGTGACGATGTACATGTTTAAATGTGAGAATGTACATGTTCCTTAATGAACATCTGTACATGTTTGTATGGTCATATGTACATGTTTGTATGATCATATGTACAAGTTTTCTCCCTTATATGTACATGTTTTAATATAAGGATGTACATATTTAATAATTCATACAGATTTATGTGACCATCTGTATGTTTTTAATGTAATGATGTACATGTTTTTATGTGTGAATGAAATACCCCAAACCTTGATATGTGGTTTAAATATCAAACTATGTTATATAAAGGCTAAAAAGTGCCTTAGAAACATCAGTGGACAATTTAAAACATAGTAAAGTGCAATAAAGCACTAAGACACAGTTTGAGCAAAAACATGCTCTAAGCTATGAGTGAACTTGGTTAGGACCCAAAGAGCCTACCAAGACTAAATAATATTCAATTATGATTTAATAAGGCTAAATAAGTCCTTAGGAAGCTTTGGAAGACAATGAAACCAAACAAAACACAAATAAATACCTTAAAGTCAATATGAGCAAAAATGTGCTCTAAGCTTGGGCTAAATGTGTATAAGACCTAATGGTCATACCTATACTTTATAAATGTGTTAATGAACATATTAAACCAATTACTAAAGAAAACCAAGCTTGAAAACAAGTTAAACACAAAATGTGCTTTAAGGAGTCTTAAAGCACATTTTTGAAAAATTGTCTTGTAAATGAGTTTTGAGTGGCTAAATGTCCATCATTACTCTTAAATATACATGTGTACTAATAGTATCACATTTGGGTGGCTATATTAATGGGAAATCAAAAATTTCATCTATGTGCCTTGTTTAGTGAATAGTGATTTTTATAAGCTAGTTTGTAACATATAATGTTATAAGTAATTAAATTGACAAATAAAGACTAAAGTACCCTTCTAACTAAATGGGGCCGGTTTTTCAAGGAGTGAGTCACCAAGTTGTAAAAGGAATCAAATAAGTAAAGTAAAGCTTTAAGTAAAGTACTATTTTGCTTTATAACATAAATATCTCCAAAAGCAAACTCATCTTCTCATTCCTTCTCTTCTTTCTTCATTCACACGGTTTCACCTTCTTCATTCTCCCTTCTTGCTGTTCTCTCTCGGTAATACACAATACCACCATGGAAGTCCATCTTTGACCACATGTAAAACCTAGCTCACTTAACCAAATCAAAAACAAACACCACCATTCTCTTCCTCTCATCAAGCTCTTCATTTCTATCTTCTCAAAATTTGAAGATCACCATTTCGGTGCCATGGAGTTCCACCATTGATGGAGCTTGAGCTTGTCTTTCCACATATTAACTCTCCTTTGCTTCTAAGTAAGGAATCTCAAAGAAAAATCAAGTTTCCTCTCCTTTAGTACATGACCGAAAATTCACCTCACCATGGTGTCTTTACCTTGCTTGTTCTAGCTTCATTCCAAGCTTTCATGGACTAGGTGGAGTCCTCTCTTGATACTCATTCAAGCTCTCTTTCCATTCCAAGGTAAAACAATCATTTTAATACCTTAAAACAATATATGTAACTAGGGTTTACAATGAGATGAAGCAATGCTTGAATACTCATTCTATTGTCTGTACATTGTTTAGAAGTTGACAAACAACCAAACACCCCACTGGTTTTGTAAGGAAACAAGAAAGAAATTTGGGAGGAAAAAGAGGTAAATATGCTCTTAATGTGGTTTAATGCCTTAGGAGAAAAAGCTTATAATGCTTGTTAAACTACCTAAAGAGCAAATGGTGAATGACCTAGTAAAATGCTCTCAAGGAGTTTATTAAGGGCATATTATTGTTGGGGTGTATTTGCAGGTCAAAGGCATTACTTATGTGGGAAATTCAGTGTTTAAGGCTTATGCAATTAAGGGCCTAAGAGCCATGTTATTTAAGGGCCTAAGTGCCAAGCAATTTAAGTTATGCACTATATTGTGATGTAGTGCTTGATGTGTGAAGTTTGTGTGTAAAAATGTTCTTGATGGATTTAGGAGTTCTTGAATGAAATAAGGTAAAAACCTAAGTGTTGGATGTGAGTATATACAAGGGAAGCTATGGCCAAATTTGGGAAAATGTGTAAGAAGTTCTAAGTGTTTTAAATGGTCTGGTGAACTAGGAAGTGTTAAAGATGAATAATGTTTACTTAGAAGAAAACATGTATTAAGGTGATTTAGAGTGATGCAAGAATTAGGTGTTATCTTGGAAGTTCTAGGAATTCAATGTGTGTTTTGAGGGTGTATTTAAGTCCTGGAGAAGTTTGTTTAAGGTTTAGGAATGTTGATGTACAAGGAAGAAATGATGTTTAGGTAAGGTTTTGAGAAAGGAATTCAAGAAGTTGTGAAAAGAGGATTTGGTTAGTAAGAGGAGATGCTTGGGAGATGATGTTATGAAGGTGAAGAAGCATTTTAGTGTAGTGGTCATTATAGGTGAGATACCACCTAGAAATCTTAAGTAGAAAACATTCCAAGTGCTAGGAATTTTGTAAGAAGTTTGTGAATGATAAAATGGTTTTGGTGAGTGATTTAAAGAGTTTAGCACATGGATAAAGATGTGTTTGAAGTTCCTAAATGAGGTTAGGGTATACTAGGATATATGGGGTGAAGTTTGGAATTGAATGTAAAAAGGAAAACAAAGATCTGGGGCAGACCGGACTTGCGACCGGACTTGCAAGTTCGGTCGGGCCCAGTTTACCCTGTGGGAATTAGTTTCTGGAATGGACCGGACATAGGACCGGACTTACAAGTCCGGTCGGAGTAGAAAAATTATGACGAAATGTGTTCTGGAATCGACCGGACTTGGGTAAGTCCGGTCGGCAAGTCCGGTCGGACCAAAAATGTTGTTAAAGGTTATGAAATGATATGTAATGATGGGGATTGATAGGTAATGATGTTATAAGGTTGTTAAGGACATGTTAGGTGAGTTTTAAATGGCAATTAAGTGGGTGAAAAGTTGTATCAAAATGTAAAAGTAAAACAAGTTAAAATGTAAAGTTATGTAACTAAGTTAACGGGGAAAGTTAAGCATTAGACATTAAATAATCAAGCAAACCCCGATGTTAATAAAAACACATGTGATGTTAACAGTTGTTCGAGAATCGCTCGAGGTACATAAATGGACATGGTAAAGTGGACTCCGGTGACAGGTATGGTTTTCTTGCAACCTGTGTCCTACCGGATTACACCGGCTTGTATGCCAATGTGTTTTTCTGTATGTTTGCCACGTTATGAGATAAATCATGAAACGAGTTTACAGTCGTTATTGTTATTGTATGTTTTCGTGCCGATACCGGTAACCTCGAATGCGCTTGAAGGGCTAGTTAACCACTATAAGGTAAACGTAAGAGAACGGTATCCGGTAACAACGTTTCCGACTTAAGGAACGTTCTAACCACGGCTATGCGTGAGTTGGTTATGTGATGTATGTGTGTGATGTTTGTATGTGAATGTATGACTCTCTCTTCCCTTGTGTATGTCTAACAAGACTTAACCCAATATTTGTGATTGTTTAATAAAGTTCAAAGTTGAACTTCTAACAAGTGCTAACAGGGGAGTGAGGAGTCCGGTCTGTTCGGCCACGCGTGTGAGTATGGGGGTCGTTGTCATAGCAGGTTCGATCCTCTCTGTATGTTATGGTTGTTTTCCAATTTGGTTCCCAACCTTCCCTTTAGCTTAACCAAGGCTATTACTGACTCACGTCGGGCCACAGGGGCATACTATTGTTATGTTTGTTTCGGTGTGCTTGGATCACTATATCCGAGACACCTTGTGTTAATTAACCGTTCATTTAACGAGACGGTAACGAGTTATGTAACGAGCTTATCATGAGACTGGCAACATTCTCTAGGCTCACCAGTGTATTAGCAATGTTTGGGTCGGTTCCTGAGAGGACCATCCCCGTTATGTTATGTATCTTTGTTGTGATGCAATATCTATTGCGGTGTTATGTTGTGCACGTGGAAACGTGCAAAGTGTTGTTAAGTGTTGTATGTAGTGTATGTTATATGTTGTAAATGTGGAGTATGTGGATCATGGATATGAGTCCCAGTTTGAGAAAAGAGGCGTTTAAGGATAACCCGATTTAAGGGTAAGTGTCGTCTGTTAAGGAAGTAGCTCCATTAGAGGAGGAACACTCTAGGGACATTGAATACCTTGAGTGACTTATTAAGTAAGGATATATTATCCGCTTGTTGAGCCGTTGAGGCGAAATGATTATGTGTTGTATGTTTACAGTTGCATGCATGACTTAAAAATAATCAACCGCATGCTAAGACGACAATTAGTTGTGTGTGGCCCGGTAGCATGTGGGCTGCGGGATTACCATACCAGCAAAGGTGCTGAGCCCCTTGGGGGCCACCCTTTCTCTTCTTTTCCTATTTCAGGTACAAGGAGCTGGAAGCCGTTCGAGAGTAGGACGGGGTAGTCATTGTACATGGGTAATCGTTTATGTTGTATATATACAGTAGGTGTAGTAAGACCGAAATTGTTATCGGCATTAGTTTTAAATACTCGGTATAGTTGGAAGGTGTACGTTGTTGTTGTTGTTAATGGAAAGGGATAATAATGTGTAGTAGCTCGGGAATTTAGCCCATCAGACCGGTACAATGTATATGGATTAGCCTTGTTAGCCACGTGGGTGGCTAACGGCGTGTAACACCAACGAGTTAAGTAATGTGACGAGGTTTGTATTTCCGCTGCAGTTTATCGTAAGTGTGTTAATGTTGGATGGGGTGTTACAAAAATGTACATGTTTTAATGAACATTTGTACAGGTTTGTATGACCAATTGTACAAGTTTTCTTGACCAACTGTACAAGTTTTCTTTTATGTTCTGTACACTATACATGTAAAAATAATTTTTTTAAAAAGTTGTCAAAACATATCCATGACTGGTCTTGTTTTGAAGAGCTTAAATTTAGATGAACAATGATATAATTTTTTTTCATTTTGGACTTATATATTAAAAGTTACAATAATTTAATGTTTTTATAATAAAAAAGAAAAAATTAAAAAAAAAACAAAAACGCTGCAACAGAAAAAAAAAAAAAAAGAAGAAAGGCATACGCGCGCTGGGATGTAGCCAGCGATAGCTACACCCAGCTGTAGCCAAGAAGTGCCGTTCTAAGCAATCTAGGATGAATTAGTATTGCCGATCGAATCCTATCTTGTGCCATTCATTTTGAATATTTACAATCTTTGAAATAGTGTTATTACAATCATATACCGAAATTGGGTGAGATTAATCTAAGATTTTTTAAATTAATTGCGTAAATTTGATGCCGATAGATTTATCCAATCTCTTGAATTACTCAACATGAGGATCTTGCTAATCAATCCTGACATTGGGGTATTCCGGCCGGGTTAGTGTTTGATGGTGTTTTTTTTTTGGAAAAAAGCATTATTATTAGGGATGACAATGGGTTCGCGGGTACCCATTTCATCCGGTCACCCAACCCACTAAACCGGGTGAAAAATCCGTCAAAATGGGTGAAAAACGGGTGACGGGTAAAACGGGTACGGGTGCGGGTCGGGTGACGGGTGAACATTTTCCACCATCACCCGACCCGTTCACCCGATCCGCTCAGCCGCGTAGAAAATATGTATAATACCCCCTCCGTTCAACAATATCTGTCATTTTAGAAACTTGCACACTTATTAAGAAAAGTAGAAAAATGACACATGTACCCCTACTTTTACTTTTTCATCTAGATAATAATTATTTTTGTGTTGAATAGTAGGGTTAAAAGTGGAAAAAAGTGTGACAAAAAACTAGAATGACAAATATTTTTGAACAAGAATCACTCCCTAAAATGACAGTTATTAATTAACGGAGGGAGTATATATTATTAATGTTATTGTAAACTAATCTTCGTTCTCCTTCACACACGGTAATTTTGTAACCCTAACTAGTGAACAAGGAATAATAATGCTTTGCATGACCGTGTCATTCTTCACTCTCATTAATGTTGTAACCCTAACATACATGCTCTGCCCAGTTTTTAATTCTCTTCACTAAATGTAATTGCAACCCTAACTAGCGAACATGGAACATAGATGTTCTGCGCCTAGACCTGGCAATTCGGGCACTCGGTTAGGGTTCGGTTCGGTTTGGGTCGGGTCGGGTCAATTTGTAGATATTTACTATTCAGTTCGCTCCGGATCGGATCGGGTTCAATGGTTTAAATTAGAATCGGGTGATTTTGGTTTGGTTGAGTTCGGGTTTGGGTGCTTTCAGTTCGGGTTAGCCTTTGACTCATTCAGTTTTTTCGGGTTATAGGTCAAATTCAGGTGACTTATCCGGGTTTAATTGACAAAAATTTTAAAGTACGAATTTTAAGCAACCTCCGTAACTTGCATTGATTTTCATATGCCGCTCCAAATTCTTTTAATATAGTGCTACTGTTGATCAAGACTGCTATTGTGTATAGGTTAGATAAAATCAATCTGGATGACAAATTTTGTAAATGAATTTAAACTATATCTATTAATTGTATAGACTAAGTATAAATTAAGCTTTTGTGAATTAGAGGTCAATATTCGGCAATCGACATCCAGACTACCCCGCCCACGCCCGACGTCATGCCTCCCATCATCCCGCACCCGTCACACCCTGAGCTCATCACCTCGCACAAGCGTCGCGCATCTACACCCATCCATCAGCGCCTCGCACAAGCGTCACACGCCCACGCCCATCCATCAACATTTAAACCATTCCTAAGTCCTAATATAAAGAAACCTAAGTTTATAAAATATGATAAATATAAAATAATAATGATACACATTACATTGTGTTATAAAACATTTTAGGTTAAGTTGTCAAGGTAGATGGAATAAGATGGGGATTATTCATCCTCCAAAATGCTAGTCTATCTCATGATTCACAATAATATACCATTTGGAAATATTTATTTTCCACTTTTTATTGCATAATTTTCTTTAGGCATATACACATTAATCTTGAATAGTATATGTCTCAACTAAAAAGTTTAGGTTTTATAATTAAACTTCATCAACATTTAAACCATTCCCAAGTCTTATATCCTAAACATAAAAAAAAACCTAACTTTATTAAAATCAAAATTAGTATAGTATTATAAAATAGTAATGATACACATTAAATTGTATTATAAATCATTTTAAAGCAAAACATCTATAGCTTGTAGCAAAACATCCATGTGTGGGAAGAGTAACAACACAGTTTATGAATGTTTTATTACAACAAGGCTTGAGATGCTTGAAGATTGAAGATGTTCAATATTATATATATCATTTGAAAGCAATGAACACTTATTGGATGTATATATCATTCGAAAGCAATGAACACTTATTGGATGTCTAAATTTCCATTATGTGTTTTTAGTTTTAAGATTATTTTTACTGTTGGAACAACTATATTAGATTTAGATTTAGCAAAACATTCGGGTGGATTCGGTTCGGGTTGATTCGGTTCGGGTGGATTCGGTTTGGGTGGATTCGGTTATATCAAATTTTGGTTTGGTTCGGTTCGAATTTTCGGGTCACATTTCGGGTCACGCTATTCGGTTTAAGTTCAGGTTCGGATCGGGTTGGATCGGTTCGGTTTTTCTGGTTCGGGTCACCTTAGCCAGGTCTAAATAGTAGGGTTAAAAGTGGAAAAAAGTGTGACAAAATACTACACTGACAAATATTTTTGAACAAGAATCACTCTCTAAAACGACAGTTATTAATTAACGGAGGGAGTATATATTATTAATGTTATTGTAAACTAATCTTCGTTCTCCTTCACACACTGTAATTTTGTAACCCTAACTAGTGAACAAGGAATAATAATGCTTTGCATGACCGTGTCATTCTTCACTCTCGTTAATGTTGTAACCCTAACATACATGCTCTGCCCAGTTTTTAATTCTCTTCACTGAATGTAATTGCAACCCTAACTAGCGAACATGGAACATAGATGCTCTGCGCCTCTATTTTCTCTTTTCACTGAAGGTAACTTTGCAACCCTTAACCGGCGAACATAAAACATACATACTATGCGTCTCTATTTTCTCTCTTCACTATCGGTAATTTTGCAGCCCTAACTGGAGAACAGGGAACTTACATGCTCTGTGTAGTTTTTCATTTTCTTCATTAAAGGTAATTGTGCACTCTAACTGACGAACATGGAACATACATGCGCTGCACCTCAATTTTCTCTCCACGCATTAATTTGCAAACCTAACTAGCGAATAAGGAAAAGGAAAAAACAAACGGGTAAACGGGTTCACCCGTTTCACCCGCGGGTGACGGGTGAAACGGGTGATACATAATGGGTGACGGGTCGGGTATGGGTGGAGCGGGTGAAGTCGGGTGACGGGTGTGGGTGATGGTCCACCCGACCCAAACCCGACCCATTGCCATCCCTAATTATTATTCCCTTATTGCTATAATTTTAAATTACTTTTTTTTAAATATAAGTATAAAAGATGAAAGACAAAATCAAAGAAGCTACAAGAGAAGAAAAAAACCAAAAAAAAAATATATAGAAAGAGGATATATATAATTTCGTCCGTTGTACTGCAAATTAGTCAACATGTTTGAAGTTCAGCTCGATATATAAGAAAGGATTTAAAGGCTGACCCAGCAAAATAGTACTAGTAAAGTTTTGGAATCTTTCTATTTCTTCTGGTTTTATAGATAATGATGGTTAAATAGTACTGCTACCGTTTCAGTTTATGATTAACTCTCGTCTCGAGGTTTTATTTTTGTATGGTGTTACTCGATAGATTCGGTAGAGCAAATACCGGAACTACATTTTTACCTAGTCTTTCGCTCCCAAAGAAAAGAATGGGTCGGCTGCTCATATCGTTATAAGTGGGTGTATAAGTATATATATACATGAAGTCTCCTAGCTTGTTCACTCAATCAGGATTTGTTTCACTTCTTAATTTCTCCATAGTATCTTACTTGATCGATTGATTAATATCTAGCTAGCATTTAAGGATGAAGACTAATCATCATCCTAATCATAAGTTATCAAATCTAATTTCTTGCATTTGCGTCGGAGTGATATGCTTATTCTCAGGTGTTCATGGAAACGATTATAGTAATAGTAGTAGCCACAAAAATGCAGAGTTTATCGTAGATACATCAAAACTCCGACTTATGCCCAGCACACTCTTTGGAGTCTTCTTTGAGGTAGGTTGAGTTGAATTGGTTTGGTTTGGGTTAGGTTGGGTTTGGTTTAGTTTGGTTTATAGTGTGTGTATGTGTGTGTAGGAGATTAACCATGCAGGGAATGGTGGATTGTGGGCTGAGCTTGTCTACAATAGAGGTGAATTAATGTTCATTCCCTAACAATTGATAATATTGATTGCAATTGCTTTATGATTACTAAGTATGCATAAATGTTTGAAATTAGGGTTTGAGGCTGGAGGAAGGCATTCTCCATCATGGATTGATCCATGGGGAATTGTAGGAGATGATGATTCCCATATAACAATTATGACAGAATTGAACTCCAAATTTGAAAATAATAAAGTGGCACTTAGGATGGATGTGTTATGTGATCACAAAGATTGCCCACCTGGAGGAGTTGGAGTCTACAACCCTGGTTACAAAGGAATGGTAAATACATTTGTTTATTTCCAGTTTATATTATTTAATTCAATTCATTACATTATAAAGTAATTTTGTAATTAACTATTGTCCTGCAGAATCTCAAAAAAGGAAAGACATACAACATAGTATTCTATGTGCGGTCTGAAAATGGTGACTTAGATTTGACAGTATCATTTACTGACCATAATGGAACAACTGTGCTCGCTTCATCAAAAGTCAGTAGTAGCAATGCTAAAGAATGGACAAAGAAGGAACTTGAGCTTATACCTGAAGCAACAGAGACAAATGGTAGAATTCAAATAACAACTACAAAGAAGGGTACAATTTGGATTGATCAAGTTTCAGCTATGCCAGCAGATACTCATAAGAATCATGGGTTTCGAACTGATCTATTCAAAATGATTAAAGATTTGAAACCCAAGTTTTTGAGATTTCCAGGTGAGATAGATCTATATAGCTACTTAACTTGATATGATATGATATGGTACTATAAGCTATGATATACGGTAGAGAATATTAATTACTTGTTTGTGTGTGTGTGTGTCTTATTAGGTGGATGTTTTGTAGAAGGTGTTCATCTAAGAAATGCTTATAGGTGGAAGGAAACAGTAGGTCCATGGGAAGAAAGACCAGGTCATTTCAATGATGTATGGGGTTATTGGACTGATGATGGACTAGGTTTCTTGGAATATCTACGAATGGCTGAGGATTTAGAAGCTGAAGCAGTTTGGGTTGTTAACAGCGGTAATTATTATTTGATTATATATATATATACATATAACCTCAAATTAAACTCTATTAATCTAATTCGATATATTATTATAATTACAATTACAGGTACTAGTCACAAGGATTATGTCAACACTTCTCTTATCCAACCTTTTGTACAAGAAATGCTAGACAGTATTGAATTTGCAAATGGTAAACCTGATACTAAATGGGGTTCAGTTCGTGCTAAAATGGGTCGAGTTGAGCCTTTTAATCTCAAGTATATTGCCATTGGGAATGAGGATTGCAATTTACCACACTATAGAAGTACATACTATTCTTAATTTCACTCACTCTCTTTTTCTATCATATATATAGAAGTTTGTTTTGTTAAAAGGTTGTTGACTCTTTTATTTTACCAGCAAGCTACAAAAAATTCTATCAAGCATTGAAGAAAGATTATCCACATATTAAAGCTATCAGCAACTGTGATGGATCACCAAATATGCCGTTGGATCATCCAACTGATCTCTATGATTATCATATTTATACGGATCCATCCAGAATGTTTGCTCATGCTAATGCATTTAATCACAAACCTCGAAATGGTCCAAAGGTGCTGCTATCTATTCATCTTATATTTAAGATAGCGTTTTGGGTTAATGACTCTGAACTATATATACAATGTAATGTAATGTAGGCTTTTGTGAGTGAATATGCTGTTACTGACCCCGGTGACAAGAATGATAATGGAACTCTTATTGGTGCTCTATCTGAGGCAGCATTTCTTCTCGGAGTTGAGAAAAATAGGTAAATACTTTCTTCTCCAGCTTAAAGAAGTTTGCACCAAAAAATTTATTTTTATATGCTTTATGTTTCACTTTGGACTAAATTAATAATTTGTTAATCAAATATGCAGTGATGTAGTTGAAATGGCATCTTATGCTCCACTCTTCAGCCATGAACCAGGATCACAGTATGATTTGTTTTACCATTTATTACTTTCTTTCTATACTCATACATTTTTAATAGTACACTTGTAGTCCTAGCTAGATCATACTGATTCGGTTTGATTTTCTAATGACCTTCTTAATTTAATTTATAGGTGGAAACCCGATGCCATTTTCTTCAATTCATTCGAAGCATATGGAATCCCAAGCTATTGGATGCAAACCTTATTCAAAGAATCAAACGGTGCAAATCTTATGTATTCAAAGTTTACCTTGAATCCACCGAATCAAGTCATGGGATCAGCTATCAATTACCATCATCAGGAAGAAAAGAAGAACTATATCAGAATTAAGGTAATTAACTCCTTTCAGTTTCTCTTTATTCATTTTTAAGCTTTGGTCATAATAAGTTGGTTAATTATTCTTCTCGAATGGATGCAGTTTGTAAACATTTTTAACAGTACTGTGGATGTTAAAGTACTATTAGAGAGAATCAACCCAAAGGCTTTAAGAGGTTCCACTATTACCATGATGACTGGGAAGCCAGATGATAAGAATTCTTTTGCAGAACCACAAAAGGTGGCACGGCAACATTACTCTATTTTGTACTTTGATCATAAATTTACATTAATGTTTAACCAAAAGCCCTTGATTTCTCTATTTGTATACAGGTTTCCCCAAAGACAACACCATTTGATCACAAGGGAAATAAGTTCACTGTTCAGCTTCCCCCTTATTCTCTAGTGGCTGTTGATTTGTTGAATGACTCCAAAGCTGCACGAGTAGTACCACCTTCGCGACATCACCCGTAGGTTTAGATTGGGTGGAGTAGTCAGTTTTTCGAAGATCAAGAGCAATGATGGAGTTGAAATATTGTAGATGTCGTTTTTGTGTTGAGTTTAGTCGAAAATGTACTGGCTGAATCAAAATAGAGCCATTTTTCTTTATTCGTTCTAGTTTATTGTCTTCTCAATTTAATAAGAAAGGGAGTTTTTTTTCCAAGATCTTTGACAATATTTTGGTATTCTTCTTTTTCTTTTAACTTGCACTATCCCCTACAACCTCTTGGTTATTGGCATGGACAAGCTTTTGCATTTCTTGATCACCTTTACCACTCCCGGCACTTCCTCAAGCTACAACCTCCCTTGTAAACCCTTGCATATTTTGTTGCTGATGCCTGTTTTGTTGCGAAGATAGGGAACAACCTCTCTTGTAAACCCTTGCATATTTCGTTGTGGATGATACACTCCTATATATGTTCTTTGCAAAGTTAGCCTCTTCTCTAAGGCCCCACTCGGGGTTTAAGCTTAATCTATCCAAATATGCCAAACAACTTCTACCATCCTTCAATCAAATGATCTATATATTAGTACTTTCCCTCAATAACTAGGTATTCTAATTACGGTCATGCCACCCAGAATTACATATTTCAACACACTTATTGTTGTGTCAATGAATACTATTGTGACATATAATTGAATCTTTACTGACATTGTTTGTGTGTTAATAAAAAACTTTAGTGACTCATAGTTATATTTGGTTAACACTTTTATATGTCTATAAAAGGTTCTTTTGGCTTTTCTTTATAACTGACAAGTGTCATTGAAAATCATATAAATGTGCCAAAACACATTTTATATAATTTCTTCATTATGAAGAAATTAGGTATTAATTACCTTTATATCATACTAAAGTGAGAGTATATTCATTGAATACTTCAATAAAAATAGTATGTTTCAACTTCTTTAATACAATTAAACTTAAAAAAAAAACAGACGTGTTACAAAAACCATCAAAATACAATTGTATTCTTAACATTAACTTTGATATTTAAAGTATGTAGAGAAACCCTTGTCTCTAACTAGGATAAAAATATAAAAGTACAAAACATTAGAGAATATCTAGCACAATCCGGAAACTAAAACTAATTGATGAAATTCAGTTTTAGAAGATTCTTCAAGAAAGCTTCATTCAATCACCCCGATAGTTCATGTCCGTGAAGAACCTGCATTATCGTTTGCAAATATTTTAGCAAATGAATATATAGTTATGTGGTCAAGAGAACAAATAAGAGCAACAATAGCAGTAGCAGCAAGACAATAGAAAAGAAATAATAAGCAATAACAATTTGCACAAGAAATATAAAAGACACCACAAAGAAATAAGCAGTAAGGAAGACAACACAAAGAAATAAGTAGCAAAAGGAATAAGTAGAGCAGCAATAGCATTAACAAAGGTATAAGCAGCAACATAAATAGGTAGAAGATTCTCCAGAAGAAATAATCAGAGTGCAACTTTAAATGGAAAAAGATGCAGCTCACTTACACCTAGATGCGCATGTACTTACACCTAGATGTCAAAAATAAAGAAAATGCACATAAATGGAAAAGGAAGCAGCTTGCTTTCTATTTACACCCTTTCGTGCATTCTCAACATGTCTTATCATTTCATTATTTTGCACTCGTTTACAGGAAAAAAAGCATAAAGGAAAAGCAGTAGCAACAATCAAGCTGCAGGGAAGACAACAGGGGGTCATGATCAGCAGTGACCCACAACAGTAGTGAAGCAACATGAAATAAACAAGTAGTAGTAACAGCAGCAAAGACAATAAACAATAGCAGCAAGCAACAGCAATAGTAGCACCAAGGAAAATCAGCACCAGCAATCAAACAACTGTGAAAGAAAATAAGCAGTGCAGCAGCAATAGTAGCAGCAAGGAAAATCAGCATCGGCAATCAAACAATAGTAGCAGCAGTGTGTAGAAATCGAAGAGCTAAAGGGTGCTGGAATTAGTGTAGAAAGTAAGAGAAATGATGCGCAAGAGAACAAAGAATAGAAAATGAGTTTCTGTTTTATTTCACTCAGTAGTTTACATCAGGAGATACTACTCATATTTATACAAAGACAATTATGTACGTAAGGACAGCTTGGTAATAGTAACTAAGTTACTACTAATAACAGAGAATTAAACAATATTCTATCATCCTCCCTCAAGCTGTGCTGGAGTATTACGAATGCCCAGCTTGGATCTATGAAAGACAAAGCTGTTACAAGGTAGACTCTTGGTCAGAATATCGGCTGGTTGTAGAGCAGATGGAACATATTCAGTAACAAGTTGCGCAGCTGCAACTTTCTCCCGGATAAAATGATAATCGAGCTCTATATGTTTAGTACGGGCATGTAAGACAGGATTGGCTGTAAGATATAGAGCACTTCGATTGTCACAACAAAGAACAGGTGCGCATTGGGGTCGAACACCGATTTCTTCTAACAGATAACAAATCCAGGTAACTTCTGATGTTGCTGCTGCCATTGCACGGTACTCAGCTTCCGTGCTAGATCTAGAAACAGTTGGCTGTTTCTTAGATGCCCATGAGATACAGTTGGCTCCAAGAAAAATACAGAAACCAGTGGTGATAGAATATGTTTAATTCTCTGTTATTAGTAGTAACTTAGTTACTATTACCAAGCTGTCCTTACGTACATAATTGTCTTTGTATAAATATGAGTAGTATCTCCTGATGTAAACTACTGAGTGAAATAAAACAGAAACTCATTTTCTATTCTTTGTTCTCTTGCGCATCATTTCTCTTACTTTCTACACTAATTCCAGCACCTTTAGCTCTTCGATTTCTACATGGTATCAGAGCTTGCTTAACGCTCTTGATCTGCGTAGCCGATAGATCTAAACTCGTTTTTCTGCAATGGCATTAGAAGATTGTAAACTCACATCAGCAAATCTGCACCAGATGGTAGGAATCTCCACGATCAAGCTTCTTGGAGAAAAGAACTACCTCAGCTGGCATACTCAGATGCTCAACTTGTTTGAGTCTACGGGCGTTGTAGAGCTAATCAACACCGAGAAGAAACAAGATCCAAAGATCTTGAAGGATGATCAGGAAGTTGACAATCCTGAGTTCAAGAAATGGAAGGAAACTGACGCCTTAGTGAGAACTTGGATAATTGCAACATTGTCTGAAGATTGCATCGCTCTGACGATTGGATGTCTTTCAGCCAAGCAAATCTGGGATGAACTCAAAGGTGAATTCCTTCAATCAACTAAGGACCGAGAATTCCAGTTGAAGAATCGACTGCGATCTCTGAGGCTTGGAGATACACAGTCTGTCAAGGACTACGTGAAGGATTTTAAGCAGATCTGTGATAATTTGTCCGCAATCGGCAAACCTGTCACGGATGAAGACAAAGTGTTAACTCTGGCTCAAGGATGTGGATCAAGATACAAAATACTGAGATCAATCATGCTCAGTAAAGCTCCCTATCCAACCTTGAAGCAGTTCGTCACTGCTTTGGAAGATTACGAGGCTCGAGAAGGTGAAAGTGTCGAAGTTCATGTTGAAGAAAGCCAAAGAAACCTCTTATCCAATGCGGCTTTCGCGGTGAATACTGCTGTACCTCAGTCCGCATCTAGTCTCCATCAAGAACAAGCATATGGACGAGGTGGAGGCGGACGATATGGAAATCGTGGTCGAGGACGCTCTGGAAGAGGAAGGTACCAGAATGAAAATCAGAGTAACTACTCTAATCAAACTTATCCCAAATCACCCTGTCAAATCTGTGGTAGAACAAATCACATCGCCATTAACTGCTTTTATCGTTGGGACCACTCATACCAAGGCTTTAATTCAAGAAACTTGTCCAACATCGATCCAAATCAGTTTGCAACAGCTCAGTCTCACGGCGGTAATGTCACACCTCAAGCTCTAACCACTGTCACCTACAATCCGACTGAAGAACCCTATTATGTCGATTCTGGAGCAACAACGCACATGGTAACCACACCAGGTATGTTATCTTCCCTAGTTCCCTATAATGGAAGGGAGAGTGTATTTGTTGGGAATGGAAGTGAAATACCGACCTGTTTCACTGGAAAAGCCAAACTAAAGGGAGAACAGAAAGAGCTGAAACTAGATAATGTCCTGGTTGTTCCCGATCTTAAGAAGAATCTTATTTCAGTCAGTAAACTAACCAAAGATAATTTTTGTTCTGTGGAATTTGTCGACTCTGGATTTGTGGTTAAGGATCGAGTGACAGGGGAGATTCTTGCAAGGGGCAGTAAAGAGGGTGATTTGTACTCTTTTCGCAAGTCTGCATTTGAAGCCTTGCAAGCTGTTACAAGCGGAAGAACAACAGACAATATTTGGCACCAGAGGTTGGGACACCCAAGCTCTCAGGTGTTGAAACTTCTTTGGTCTCAGAATAAAATTGATGTGAAGTCTTGGAATAAATTGCCTCTGATTTGTAATAGTTGTCAGATGAGCAAGAGTTGCAAATTACCTTTTAGATCAGTTGAAACTAGAGCATCTGTTGTTCTTGAAAAGATTCATTGCGATCTATGGGGGCCAGCTCCTGTCGCATCAAATCAGAATATGAGATATTATGTAGTGTTTGTGGATGATTACTCACGTTTTACCTGGTTTTATGCAATAAAGAAAAAGTCTCAGTTCTTTGATGTATTTGTTCAGTTTCAAAAAATGGTGGAACTACATCTTGAGAAGAAAATTAAATTTTTTAGATGTGACGGTGGAGGAGAATTTGTGAGTCATCGGTTTGTTAATCTGCTACAGCAATGTGGCATTGTTCAGCAGTTGTCATGCCCTCATACTCCTGAGCAGAATGGAGTGGCTGAGAGGAAGCATCGTCACATTGTTGAAACTGGACTCACTCTACTCTTTCAAGCTGGTGTACCCTTATCGTTTTGGACAGAGGCATTCATGACTGCAGTTTTCTTGATCAATCGGCTTCCAGCTGCTCCTCTACAGTTTGAGATTCCTTTCACAAAAGTGTTTGGCCAAGATCCTGATTATAGCAGCATCAAGACTTTTGGATGCTCTTGCTATCCCATGCTGCGTTATCAAAGTAAGCACAAATTGGAGCCTAGATCTCTTCCGTGTGTGTTTATTGGATATAGCATCTTACATAAAGGGTATAGATGTTATCATGTTCCTACTCGTAAAATCTATATCTCCAGGCATGTTGTTTTTGATGAATGTGTCTTTCCTTATCTGGTTAAACCTACTGTCGCATCTGTTAAGGAGCAGCATGAGTTATTTGTAACATCTTTCCAGATGTTTACTAGTGATAAACATGAAGATGACAGCACAGGAAGTGCATCTCCTGTGATATCACTCACAGTCCAACTTACATCCAGCTTTTCGTGATCTGAATCAACTTACACTATTAACTCCCACTTCTGTCAATCCTACACACACCACAAACAATGAAACTCCAACATTTTCTTCAAATCCCACTACCATTCCTACAGCACCAACACCTGAACAGCACCACTCTCCTACTAATACCACTCCTACAGCATAAACAGATTGCATAACTATTATTCCTATTCATGACCTTATCATTGATCTCCACATTCCACCAAATGCTAACCCAAATCCTACACTCCAGCCTGAGCAACATCCTGACCCGAATCCTACATCACAGTCTGCTCAGAACCCTGTTACAAATCTGAAATCATGCTCAAATACTCACTCTATGATTACACGCTCAAAAGGAAAGACTCAGAATACTACACTCTTAACAGAAGCGGGTGTGGAAACAGAACCAAAAACTGTTAAGCAAGCTCTTAAAGACCCAAAGTGGGTAAGAGCAATGGATGAAGAAATGGAGGCACTGCAGAACAATCACACCTGGAAACTTGTATCTCGGGAACCAGGTATGAATGTTGTTGGATGCAAGTGGGTTTTCCGAATAAAACGAAACCCAGATGGCACAATTGAAAGGTACAAAGCTCGACTTGTTGCAAAGGGATTTCATCAACTAGAGGGTATTGACTTTAGTGAGACATTCAGTCCAGTAGTCAAAAGTGCTACTATCCGTATTGTTCTGTCTGTTGCTGTTACACACCATTGGGAAATTCGACAATTGGATGTCAAAAACGCATTCTTACACGGTGAATTAAAAGAAGTTGTGTTCATGGAACAGCCCCCTGGTTATCATGATAATTCCTCTTCTGATCAGGTGTGTTTGCTACAGAAATCGTTGTATGGTCTGAAACAATCACCGCGAGCCTGGTTTCAAAAACTTAGTACTCTTCTTACTGAAATTGGCTTTAAAAGCAGTCGCGCAGACACTACTCTTTTTATCTGGCATTCTCCCCGGGGAACTGTTATTTTGTTAGTTTATGTAGACGACATTATAATAACTGGGAGTTCTACGTTCTTGGTAAAAGAAGTTATTTCTCAGCTGAGCAACGGGTGTGCTCTAAAAGACTTGGGAAAACTTCGATTCTTTCTTGGGATCGAAGCTGTTTTCACACCTGATGGTTTACACTTGACACAGGCAAAGTACATCCGTGATTTGATTCAGAAAGCGAATTTGGAGGAAGCAAAATTTGCTCGCACACCGTTAAACCAGAAAACAGACTTTCATGATGATGATTCTCCCCTTGTTGAACCTACACAGTATCGAAGAGCTAAAGGGTGCTGGAATTAGTGTAGAAAGTAAGAGAAATGATGCGCAAGAGAACAAAGAATAGAAAATGAGTTTCTGTTTTATTTCACTCAGTAGTTTACATCAGGAGATACTACTCATATTTATACAAAGACAATTATGTACGTAAGGACAGCTTGGTAATAGTAACTAAGTTACTACTAATAACAGAGAATTAAACAATATTCTATCACAGTGTAGCAAAAAACTGTAACAACAGGGGTCATGATCAGCAGTGACCCACAGCAGCAGTGCAGCAACAAGTAACGAACAAGTAGTAGTTATAGCAACAAAGAAAATAAGCAGTAGCAAAGAAAATAAGCAACAACAGCAACAAGAATTAGCACCAGCAATCAAGCAACAGTGAAAATACAGAGGTGAATAATGATGCCACAGCATGTTCAAATGAACAGATCAATCAAAGTCCTTATAACACCACCTCTTGCATTTTTTTAAATCAAAGTTCTGACCTTGGCCAACTCCTCCATTCAAAGCAGCTGCTTGATTTACATTGGATGAATAATTTGTACCACTAGCAAGGTTGTTTATCCCCTAAAATTGAGAAAACAATTGATGCAAGTTTAAGTCACCATTCAAACTAATGCAACCGAGACAACTTTTATATTGTACAACAATAACTTTACTATAACATCAACATTACCTGTAAGTTTAGGTGGTTGATGACAACTGATAAATTATCTTCTGGTATATGTGATTTCATAGATTCTATGACACTACTCAATAACCATTGTGTTTGTGCAAGGACCCATTGTGTTTGGGCAAGATTTGCCCTAAGTTCATCAACTGTTGCTCACAATTCTTGTGAGTCTTTTGAAGGTGCTACACCGCTTTCCTTCACTCTTGGAATTCTCCCAATGCATCTAATATACCCCATTTTCAGGTCCTTCGGCTTTGGAGAGATCATCATTTTTCCAATCATCTTGCCCCGCTGACCCAGTTGGGTTGCTAGAATCATCGATGTGTTGTTTCAAATTTTCCTAATAGATGAATGTGTTAGTAGGAAACCAACATAGAAATTGTTAAAGGTTAGAATTTAGTATCAAAAGGTTACCATCACTTTAGCAGCTTTGGCATTCACAATGTTCCCATTTTTCTAAGTGCGACTTTTCATATATAGTTGAGTACGAGAAGGTGGGATTCCATTATTTTTTCCCCTGCAATAACAGATTAAATTATGTAAGCATTAAACTCCAAAATGTAAGCAGCAAGCAATAGGTTTTGTAATAGCCAATAAGTATCACAAAAAATTATTATATAAGTTTACCTCTTCATCCCTAAGCCTTGCAATATACTTGGTTCCAGTGCAATGGGGTTCTTCCAATTTAGAACGGTTGTTTTTCTTTTGTTGACAAAGGCTCTACAAGTTATGAGTTAAACAACACAACTATTAAAAGTACACGTCAAATAAATGTAGGACATATTTGTGTAATAGTTACCTGAAATTCTGGTTTGACCTAATGGGTTGCGAGATCCTTTAATTGTTCTTTATTAACTCTCCGGTCTGTTACTTTTGCAAGAACTTCATCAACAGTATCACTCGGTTCAAAGTAACATAATTTCAATTTATGTTTCCAAGACTTCCACTTTTTCCTCATGTCAGAGATGACCCATTTTTTTGTAGCTGCAGTCTCATGATTGAATGTAAACTTCTCCCAAAAGACAACGATATTAATAACATGAATCACATATATTATTTTACTTTATAAAACTGGTAAATGAAATTACCTTAACAATGCTCCACAAGTCATCTCTTACACCTTGTGGAACCTAACGCCAATCAGAATAATTTATAGGAAGATGCTGAGGCATTTTCACGAGTTTGCCAAAAAAATCTTGTTAGTACGCATCCTTCATCTCCAATTGGTAGGCCAAAATCATTAAGCTTGGCATTAACGCGCTGCCCGCTTTCAAGATTCCATATATCATCCATCCGGGTAGGACCTCTAACCTTCTTAGCTTCTGTATGCCACATGTTCATAAGTTCATCAAGACTAAAATGTTACATAAGAAGCAAATAACATGTTCATAAGTTAATAAGTAATTAAAGCCATACCAACCTGGTTCACGAACTTCTGTGTCATTTTCTTCTTCATGAGAAGCTTGAGAACCTTCTGATTCCGCTAAATCAGCAGCAGTAGACAGATTGGGATGACCAGATTCTACAAATGGGACAAGGTCTTCTTCACTAGTAGGTGCTTGTTACGCTTCATTGTTAATAGAGATAACTCTAATGCGTCTCCTTTTAGCCATTTTAAAATTTAAAACACGCACCCAACAATACTACATAAAACACAGAAAAGAAAATCCAAGATGCAAGTCAAAAAGTTCAAAATGACGATAAATATGAATTATGAAAGACCATAAGCAAATCAAACACCAAGTTAGAGACTATATATATAATTTTTTACAAAAAGAGTCAAATATTAACCTATCAGTAATTCCATATGTAACACCCCAACTGTAAACTTAACAATAAGTAGAAACTGTAGCGGAATTTATAACTTAACCATTAACTAAACGAGTCGGTGTTACACGCCGTTAGCCACCCACGTGGCTAACAAGGCAGAATACATACATTGGTATCGGTCTGATGCGCAGACTCCCGAGCATAGTACTAACATCTATAAATACAACCAACTATACCGAGTATAAATATTTACAAACCATCACTGTAATCCATTACTACCAAAATATACCACCGCGGGAGCACAGGCGCATCTCGGGTCCAACATCCAAACTAACAAAAGTATTTCATACGCCTAGGACCTAAAGCCACACCGCTTCCTCGATCCTCATCCTGCAAAATAAAATATGGTGCCCCAAAGGGGCTCAGTAACCCATGGCTGGTATGGTTAACGTGCAGCCCATCGGCTACCGGGATACACGCAACCAATTGTCATGATAACATGGCATTCATTTTAACATACAACATACAAGGGCATAGCAAATAACATTGCATAGCAACAACAGCAACACATAACATAACGGAATTGTTTCACTTTAGGAAACAACCCAACATCAGTTAGTCAACTTGGTAAGCCTAGAGAATGAACTCAATCTCATGTTAAGCTTGTTACATAACTCGTTACCGTTCTGTTTGTCGAACGAATAACTTAACCCAAAGATGTGTCGGATATAGTGATCCGAGCACACCGTACATATAATCCCTCTAGTCCGATCAATAGTCAGATAGGTAAGCCTTGGTTAAGCTTGTGGGTGATTGTAATCCAAGAAGGAAAAACAACCATAACATAAAGAGGGTCGAATCTGATTCAGATATCGACTCCCGTACATACACGCGTGACCGGAACGACCGGATTCCTCACTCCCCTGTTAATCACTTGTTAGTAGTCCCATTGTTGGAACTTAACACAATAAATCACAAGTAAGTGTTTAGGCCCAGTTAGGCATACAAGGGAGATGGGATACACTTAATAACACAAACCACAACCAACTCATACATAGCCGTAGTTAGAACGTTCCTTAAGTCGAAACGTTAAACCGAGTACCGCTCTCTTACGTATCCTAGTTTGGTTAACTAACGGGTTAGCACGTATTCGAGGTTAACGGTACCGGTACACTCTCACCACAATAATAACAACGACTGTAAACTCATTTCATGATTTAAGTCTTACAAAGTCGTAAACATTCGGAAAACAAACAACACACAAGCCGGTGTAAACCGGTAGCAAACAGACTGCAAGAAAACCATACCTTGGTCCCTGCTGCGTTCGAGTTCCACCGAATGCAACTCCTATACATAATTAATAAGGTCGGTTAATTACCTTATTAAACTTTCGATTTCACTAAGTGTTTTACATACTTACATGACATGTTTTACAATTAAACTTACACTTGATTATCCTCATTATACCCACTAGGGTTTACTACATAAGCCACATTCCTTTTCTTCTTTTTTTTATATAAATATGGGCCGACCGACCCAACCCCTGGGTCGGTCCGTTCCAGTAATAATTCCAGGTTTGAAAATTCTACTCCGACCGACCTTGACAGGGTCGGTCCCAAGGTCAGTCCATTCCAGAAACATTTTGGTTCTTTGTTTTTAGCCCGACCGACCCACCGACCGACCCAACCCCCTAGGTCGGTTAATTCTAGAAACATTTCCGCCCAGTGTATTACAGTCCGACCGACCCAGCTAGGGTCGGTCCCCTAGGTCGGTCGACTACAGAATTTACCCAAAATTTGTCAAATTTTCTCCAAACTTTTCCTCAAATCTCCTAATGTGTTCTAACATCATTTGGCACACTTAAACCTTCATATATCATCCAAAGTGTTCTCCACAACATGATAACCACTCCTAAAGCATTATTTGCATCCCAATCATTCCCTTTTTACAAGTTCATGCTTAACCCTTTACAATACATTATGTTCCCCTTGTTTTACAAAATTTGCACAAATCTTAAACACACTCCCACCATGACCTTGGTGTATCCAAATCACCCTTTTGATCTCTAAACTTCCATGAACAATGCCTAAGTCATTCTAACACTTATAACACTTTAATTCCCATTTCTTTAACCAAATCAACCCTTAACAATTCCTAGTACAACCTAGGTCACCAAACTTCATTTAAACACCTAAGATTCCTTATTTACTCACCAAATTTTGACATAGTTTCACTATCACTTTCTTACACCAAAACACATAGTTTTTCACCTTTAAACAATCAAGAACATTAATCCACACAAGAAATGTTCTTTACACACAACTAAACCTTAAACTACACCATTTTACAATATAGTGCATAATTTAAATTGCTTGGCACTTAGGCCCTTAAATAACATGGCTCTTAGGCCCTTAAATTGCATTAATCTTAAACACTAAATTTCCCACATAATAATTGCCTTTAACCTGCAAATACATACAACATCACATATGTCTTTAATAACCTCCTTGAGGATAGTTTTCTAGCTCATTTATCATTGGCTCCTTAGGTAGTTTATTAAGCATTTAAAGCTCAATTTCCTAAGACACATTAACCACATTTAGTTAAGTTATTTACATCTTTTCTTCAAGATTTCTTTCTTGTTTTCTTGGATTGAAAATCAGCAAGGAACTTGATAACTTGTCAATCTTCTAACCATACACACACATATAGGGGTAATGAGCTTTAAGATTCATACTTAAACTCATATATAAACCCTAGATTTACATAAGTGTTTTAAAACATGAAAATGGGAATTTACCTTGGAATTGAATGAGAATTGGGTTAAGTAGCAAGAGAGGACTCCTCCTAGTCCTTTGAATTTTAAAATGAAGCTGAGCAAGAGCAAGAGAAGACACCATCAAGAGGTGATTCTCGGTCATGAATAAAAACAAGAGGAAAAGTAGATTTTCTTTGGTTTTCCTTACCTTGAAGCAAAGGAGAATGACAAGGTAGAAAAAGATGAGTTCTTGCTCCTTCAATGGTGGATCCCCATGGCACCGAATGATGTTTTTGAAGATTTGAAAAGACAAGGTTGAAGAGCTTGCTCTAACTAGAAGATTGGTGGTCTTGAAATTGATTTTGGAGCATAGAACTAGGAGTTACAAGCATATGAAGATGGAGAATGGTATAGTTGCTGTAGCAAAACCGATGGAGAGGGAGGAACAAGGTTGGAGACGGTGGGAAATGGAGGGAATGAGGGAATGAGGTGAGAGGTATTATTTTTGTGAGATATTTTAACTTAAAGTAAATAGTTACTTGCTTAGTCATCTTTCCTTCCCTTAATAAAACTAGCCAAGTGTGGTGTGTCACACTTAAAAACCGGCCCCCTTATCCTCCTAGGGATATTTGTGGTCTTTTTTGACCATTTAATTGACTTATGTTGACTTAATGCTAAACTAGCACTATTCACTAATTAGTGCACATAATTGTGCAATTTTTGATTTCCCATTGATTTTGACTTCCTAATGTGATACTAAGTAGTAAAAATGTTGATTAAAGATTAATTATGGGCATTTAGGCACTCAAAACCCATTTCCAAGACAATTTTTCAAAAATGTGCTTTAAGACTCCTTAAAGCACATTTTGTGTTTTAACTTGTTTTCAAGCTTGGTTTTGTTTAGTAATTGGTTTAACATGTCCATTAGCATGTTAATAAGGTCTTGATAAGCCCTTTGAGTCTTAACCAAGGTTATCCCAAGCTTAGAGCATGTTTTTGCTCAAATTGTCTTTATGGTACTCTATTGTGTTTTCTATGGTTTAAATTGTTTACCAATGTTTCTAAGGCACTTTTTAGCCTTAATATACCATATTTTAATATTTATACATCATATAAAGGTTTGGGGTATTTCAATCTACCCCCTTAAAAGAACTTTGTCCCCAAAGTTCACACTTCCCACGCATCATTTAAATTAGAACACAGGGATTACTTGTAGAACAACACTTCCATAACAAACATACTTTACATAAAAACCCTCGGACTCAAGGTCCGGGTAAAAAAACAACATTCAGACTCAAAGGTCTGTAACATAAGAACATAGACATTGTATTTCTATACATGCAGTACATACATAACCGAAACGGCTCTACCCACCTTAAAAAGGGGTACGCCCCGTACCCTATACATACGAAAACTAGTGAGTAAACAATGACGGGTACTTCGCCCTCATTCTATCTTCCAGCTCCCAAGTGGCCTCCTCGACTTCCTGGTTAGACCAGAGGACCTTCACCAGTCAGACAGACTTATGACGAGTGTCTCGAGTCTTAGTGTCTAGAATCCGTACGGGAGTCTCCACTGATCGCATGGTTGGCTCTAACGTTCGGCTTTTGGGCTGAAGTACATGAGATGGATGAGACATATATTTCTTCAACTACGATACATGAAATACATCATGTACCTTGCCCAGCTCAGTAGGAAAATCATGCCTGTAAGCAATCGGGCCTATCCGCTCTGTCACAACATAAGGCCCCACATATTTTGGGCTCAACTTGCCTTTCTGGCCAAAACGAAACACACCCTTCATGGGGGAAACTCTAAGAAATACCTGGTCACCCACGGTGAACTCCAGGTCATGTCAGCGCACATCGGCATATGATTTCTGCCTATCTTGAGCTGTCTTCATGTTAGCTCGTATCTGGCGTACTTCTGCTTGTGCTTGCTCCAGATATTCAGGTCCTATAATGACCGTCTCACTCGACTCATCCCAGCATAAAGGCGTGCGGCATGGTTTACCGTACAAAGCCTGGAAGAGAGACATCTTGATCGAAGCATGGTAACTGTAGTTGTAGCTAAACTCGATCAAGTGCAACTTATCAATCCAGCTGGTCTGAAAGTCAAGTGCACATGCACGTAACATATCTTGAGTGTCTGGATGGTGCGCTCACTCTAACCATCTGTCTGAGGGTGGAACGCTGTACTCAGCTTCAGCTCGGTACCAAGCGCTTCCCGTGTAGCTTTCCAGTACCTCGAGAGGAATCTGGTATCCCTATCAGACACAGTAGTCTTTGGTACCCCATGATGTCGTACAATCTCTCGGTCGAAGAGCTCTGCTAGCTTTGCCACTTTCCAAGTGTCCTTCATCGGTATGAATCGGGCCACCTTGGTAAGTTGGTCAACAATGACCCATATCATGTTCAGACCTCCCCTTGTAGGCGGAAGCCCTACTACGATGTCCATGGAAATGTCATGGAACTTCCACTCTAGCAGTGGCATTGGCTGCACCATACCACCAGGCCGTCGGTGCTCAAACTTGACCTTTTGACAATTGAGACACTTAACTACATAATCATTAACATCCTTTTTCATTCCAGTCCACCAAAAATACCGTTTCATGCCCTTATACATCTTTGAAGCTCCGGGGTGAATCGAAGTAGTAGAACAGTGGGATTCACTCAGTATGCGCTCTTTCAGCTAGGCACTACTTCTCGGAATACATAGTCGGCCATTCAGCCTAATCAGGTCATCATCGTGAAGTCGGAAGTCATACTTCTGACCCTCGAATGTGCCATCAATAAGCTTCTGCCTGATCTCTAGCATGTACTGATCCGACATCTGAGCACTCCACACCTCTTCAACCAAGCTAGAATGAGAAACTAGCGAATGGAGAAAGTGTGCTCGGTGACTCAATGCGTCAGCTACCACATTTGCCTTACCCTCTTTGTACTGAAGGTTGATGTCGTAGTCGTTTAAGAACTCGACCCACCTTCTTTGCCTAATGTTCAACTCTTTCTGAGTGAACATGTACTTTAAACTCTTGTGATCCGAATAAACTGTCATGCTTACCCCATACAAATGATGTCGCCATATCTTCAAAGTGAAGACTATGGCACCTAATTCTAAGTCGTGGGTAGGGTAGTTCTCTTCATGCTTCTTCAGTTGTCGGGAGGCGTATGCTACGACCTTCCCGTGTTGCATCAACACACAACCCATACCTCTTCCGGATGCGTCGCAGTAGACATCAAAACCATCTGTACCGTCTAGTATTGTCAGGACTGATGCAGAGGTAAGAGCATCCTTGGGACTCTGAAAGGAACTCTCGTAGTCGTCTGTCCACTCAAATGGTGCATCCTTCTTCATTAAGGAAGTCATCGGCTTCGAGACACTGGAGAAGTTCTTCACAAACCTCCTATAATATCCTGCCAGACCGAGGAAGCTCCGAATGTCGGTAACCGTCTTCGGTCTTGGCCACGTGTGCACTGCCTCAATCTTGGCCAGATCAACAGTGATCCCAGCCTCAGAAATAACATGACCAAGGAATGAAACTTGGTTCAACCAGAATTCACACTTGGAAAATTTTGCATACAACTGATTTTCTCTCAACGTTTGCAACACACTTCTCAGGTGGCGTTCATGCTCACCCTTCGACGAATACACAAGAATATCGTCGATGAAGACTACCACTAACTTGTCCAACTGATCTTGGAACAAGCGGTTCATTAAGTCCATAAACTTGGCTGGTGCATTGGATAAACTAAACGGCATGACCGTGAACTCGTAGTGACCGTATCTGGTTCGGAACGCGGTCTTCTCAATGTCGCCTTCTCGGATAGCAATTTGGTGGTAACCGGATCGTAAATTGATCTTGGAGAATACTGATGCTCCTTTCAACTGGTCAAATAGATCATCTATGCGTGGTAAAGGATAACAGTTCTTCACCGTAACGACATTCAGCTCTCTGTAGTCGATGCAGAGGCGGAGGCTACCGTCCTTCTTCTTCACGAAGAGGACCGGCGCTCCCCATGGTGAAACGCTCGGGCGTATGAATCCCTTGTCGAGTAGGTCTCTCAGCTGCTCTTTGAGCTCAGTCATCTCAGCTGGAGCCATACGGTAGGGCGCCTTCACTATTGGTCTGGTTCCCGACACCAATTCAATCTCGAACTCCACTGCCCATGCTGGCGGCATGCCCGACAGTTCCTTAGGGAAAACATCAGGAAACTCCGACACTACCGGCACATCTGGGCTAAACTCCGGATCTCTCTCTATGTCATGGACATAGCAGAGGTATACATCATTCTTCCTTCGCAACTCACGATACACAGACATAGCGGAGATAATCTGAGTCGAAGGCTCCCTGGGCCTCTGCCGGTATGAAATGGTAACCCCAGTCGGACTCCGAAGAAGCATACAATGCTCGTCAAGAGGACCGCTTGTACCGCTCACAACCAGTTCATCCCCACAATAACATCGAATCCGAGTCCCTATCATGTCGATCGGAAACTCTTCATCTTTGATTCGTACAATGGCATCTCGGTGATAGCGGGTACACTTGATCCGCTCTTTCGACGGGAGAGTGACTAGAAAGTCAGGTATCTCTTCACCATCTAACCCCTGCCTCTTCACAAAAGAAAGCGAGATAAATGTGTGTGAGGCTCCAGAGTCGAACAAGATCGATGCGTCCACGCCATTAACTGGGAAGGTACCGGTGAGGATAGTGCCGCTTTTGCCGGGTTCTGCCTCATTACATACATTCAGTATACCTCCCGTTCCGAGTGCACGACCTAATTCAGTTCACAAACTTTATAAGTACACAATAACAACATGGTTGACATACTTCAAAACAACGTCGTTTTATTCATTAACATACTCCTTACACCATAAGTTGGTTTACATTACGTCCACATAGCTAATATATAACATCCTTAACATACAACTGGTTCACACATTACATGGTTACACATGGCTTTAGAATTGCCTAAAGGTCAAATTCAAACGTCCGGATTTCATGTGTGTGGCATTGATTACTGTCGGAGGTGCCATATTCAGTTTGATCTTCTTGATACCCTGATATAGCATCCTCGACTGCCCACCCATGATTAGTACATCTCCTAACTTTAACACCAATTTCTTTGCGAGATCAACACGCTTCTGGTCGCCATACACAAACACTGCGGTATCACCAATGGACCAAGACACCACGGGCACTCCCTTACTTAGAGACTCGGGTGTTTCGTCCTTATCTTGGTCTAACCCTAACCGTCCACCTTTCTGGTAGAAGTTCATAATACACAAATCCGCTTTAACACTCGGAATTGGATCTGATTCAACTCGCTGAGCAATTCCCACAGCGTGGTTAACGACCACAAAAAACTCCTCAGGTATCCTTGGCACGGTTGCTCCATCTTCCGCTCGCACGTCCTGATATGTCTTGGTGTAAGGATTCCAGTCCTTACCCATGCACATCATATTCAACTTCATTTTTGATCCGCTCGGGTACTCGGGTGTGTAGAACCCTCCAGGTGCTGCTCCAAGTTTGTCGCATCATCGGATGATGTGGATTTGTGCTTCGGGTGTCAGGTATCCATTTAATAATATCATACCTAGCTGGATAACCTGACATTGCTCCATCGGGAATTCGGTGATGCTGATGGTGGTTTCTTCGGGATTCGGTGTGGGAGGGATTGGATAGCAAATATTGAAGGTTCCTAAGGTTTAGAATTATCTAACTTAGGTGAATTATACATTATACTTTAACTCATTACTTATGTAGCTGTACATTTAGACTTGCTAACACTCATGCATGAAATGCGGTAAGCAGTCAATTATTTCACTCAACGGTTTAAGTAGTACCTGGTCTAGAAGAGGGTCCAGCGGCCTCTGACCGGTCTACCACATTTAGGGCGGCTTTGCCAGCTCCCGGCCCTTTCCCCTTCTGGGAGTTAGTGCTCCCCTGATATGAGGATGGCTGGTTAGTCGCTTTTGGGCCTTCAGTGGTCGTGGCAGCCTTTCCCTTCCATTGTCCCTTAGGCCTGTAGTTTCTGCCGTTGGGGTTCTGGTAGCACTCGTAGTCACGGTGCCCCATCTTCTTGCAGTAGCAACACTGCACATCATTTCCTTTGCAGTCCTTGCCAGGGTGGTCTCCATTACACCACTTGCAATAGTAGTGGCACTCGGATCCAGAACCCGCACTAGCAACACATTACACATTCAGTACACACTTCACAACTTAACAACACACACTTAAATTCGGTATTCGGAATTAAGTAGTTACCCTTGGGCGGGTGAGAGCGTAGGGGCTTTGCCGCATAGGCATAGGTGAGTTGCAGTGGCTCCTCAGCGGTGGTGGTCTGAGCTTGGCCTTTGCCACCCTGTTGCTGGCCTTTCTAGGACTGGGGATAAGGCTTCTTCTTCTTTCCTCCCCCGTACCCTTGCATGCTTTGGCCCTCGCTCGAAGCCTTACGCTTGTACGCATTCTCCTCGTCCCTCAGTCGGACGGTGATCTCGACCTTAGCAGCGACATGATAGCACTTCTGCAAGGTGGTATATTCAGCTGGCCCCATCCCGTAGCGTAGGCGGTGGCTGAGTCCGTTGTAGAAACGGTTTACCAGAACCCGGTTTGAGTAACCCAGGTCTGGTAGCATGTGGATAATGTCGGTGAAGGCGGTATAGTACTCGTCGACCGACATCTTGTCCCCTTGCCTTAGACTGTCCAGCTCAAGGCGTTTAGCCTCTTGTACATGCACTGGGTAGTACTTGGCTCGCAGCAGAGCCGTGTACTCCCTCCATCCAAATGCAGGATCCGCAATCTTGTCATCTCGCACTAGCTTCCACCAACTTCTTGCCGAACCCTTCAGGTAGTAAGCGGCAAGATGAACCTTGGCACCAGCAGGAACATCCAAGGTTTCGTAGGTGGTCTCCAGTTCGGAGATGTACGCCTCCAACTTACTAGGGTCGGTCTCCCCGTGAAATGACGGTGGTCTCAGATCTGCTAACGCCTTGACCCAGTTGGTCTCGCGCGGCTGTGGCTGTGGCTGAACCTCGGGCTGCTGCCCCTACTGCATCGCAGCGACAAGCTGAGGCACCATCTGGGCTACGGTGGCCGCCACTGCGTCGGCCATCACATGTGCCGTAGGGTTATCCCCCGGTTCTTCCGTACCGCGCCCGTGGCCTCCTCCCCGTGGTCGGCTTGCCATCTGAATTCACACGAACATACATTAGCATTGTGCTTGCAAACTTATCGGTTCCAAAGGTTGTAACACCTTTCTGCCTTCAAGGTAGATCCACACTTAGTTAGTGGTTAATCGTTCCATAACTGCTCACTCACATTACTAGGGTTAGATTTCCTAACTCGGTATGTTCCTAAGCTCGGTATTCCGGTCATCAGGGCAATAATTCGCTCTGATACCACTTTTTGTAACACCCCAACTGTAAACTTAACAGTAAGCAGAAACTGCAGCAGAATTTATAACTTAACCATTAACTAAACGAGTCGGTGTTACACGCCGTTAGCCACCCACGTGGCTAACAAGGCAGAATACATACATTGGTATCGGTCTGATGCGTAGACTCCCGAGCATAGTACTAACATCCATAAATACAACCAACTATAACGAGTATAAATATTTACAAACCATCACTGTAATCCATTACTACCAAAATATACCATCGTGGGAGCACAGGTGCACCTCGGTCCAACATCCAAACTAACAAAAGTATTTCATACGCCTAGGACCTAAAGCCACACCGCTTCCTCGATCCTCATCCTGCAAAATAAAATATGGTGCCCCAAAGGGGCTTAGCAACCCATGGCTGGTATGGTTAATGTGCAGCCCGTCGGCTACTGAGATACACGCAACCAATTGTCATGATAACATGGCATTCATTTTAACATACAACATACAAGGGCATAGCAAATAACATTGCATAGCAACAATAGCAACACATAACATAACATAATTGTTTCACTTTAGGAAACAACCTAACATCAGTTAGTCAACTTGGTAAGCCTAGAGAATGAACTCAATCTCATGTTAAACTTGTTACATAACTCGTTACCGTTCTGTTTATCAAACAAATAACTTAACCCAAAGATGTGTCGGATATAGTGATCCGAGCACACCGTACATATAATCCCCCTAGTCCGATCAATAATCAGATAGGTAAGCCTTGGTTAAGCTTGTGGGTGATTGTAATCCAAGAAGCAAAAACAACCATAACTTAAAGAGGGTCGAATCTGATTCAGATATCGACTCCCGTACATACACGCGTGACCGGAACGACCGGATTCCTCACTCCCCGGTTAATCACTTGTTAGTAGTCCCATTGTTGGAACTTAACACAATAAATCACAAGTAAGTGTTTAGGCCCAGTTAGGCATACAAGGGAGATGGGATACACTTAATAACACAAACCACAACCAACTCATACATAGCCGTAGTTAGAACATTCCTTAAGTCGAAACGTTAAACCGAGTACCGCTCTCTTACGTATCCTAGTTTGGTTAACTAACGGGTTAGCACGTATTCGAGGTTAACGGTACCGGTACACTCTCGCCACAATAATAACAATGACTGTAAACTCATTTCATGATTTAAGTCTTACAAAGTCATAAACATTCGGAAAACAAACAACACACAAGCCGGTGTAAACCGGTAGCAAACAGACTGCAAGAAAACCATACCTTGGTCCCTACTGCGTTCGAGTTCCACCGAATGCAACTCCTATACATAATTAATAAGGTCGGTTTATTACCTTATTTAACTTTCGATTTCACTAAGTGTTTTACATACTTACATGACATGTTTTACAATTAAACTTACACTTGATTATCCTCATTATACCCACTAGGGTTTACTACATAAGCCACATTCCTTTTCTTCTTCTTTTTTGTATAAATATGAACCGAACGACCTTCCGACCGACCCAACCCTTGGGTCAGTTCATTCCAGTAACAATTCTGGGTTTGAAAATTCTACTCCGACCGACCTTGATAGGGTCGGTCCCAAGGTTGGTCCATTCCAGAAACATTTTGGTTCTTTGTTTTTAGCCCGACCGACCCACCCACCGACCGACCCAACCCCCTGGGTCGGTCGATTCCAGAAACATTTCCACCCAGTGTATTACAGTCTGACCGACCCAGCCAGGGTCGGTCCCCTGGGTCGGTCGACTACAGAATTTACCCAAAATTTGTCAAATTTTCTCCAAACTTTTCCTCAAATCTCCTAATGTGTTCTAACATCAGTTGGCACACTTCAACCTTCATATATCATCCACCAAACTCATTATCTAGCTCATTCCTAAGTTCCTCAAACACTTACTCATTTTCTTGCAAAAATCTCCTAACACTTATAACATTTTCCTTAGGTTTCTAAGTGGTAGTTTTATACCTATTACATCTACTAACCAAAGTGTTGTCCACAACATGATATCCACTCCTAAAGCATTATTTTCATCCCAATCATTCCCTTTTTACAAGTTCATGCTTAACCCTTTACAATACATTATGTTCCCTTTGTTTTCCAAAATTTGCACAAATCTTAAACACACTCCCACCATGATCTTGGTGTGTCCAAATCACCCTTTTGATCTCTAAACTTCCATGAACAATGCCTAAGTCATTCTAACACTTATAACACTTTAATTCCCATTTCTTTCACCAAATCAACCCTTAACAATTCCTAATACAACCTAGGTCACCAAACTTCATTTAAACACCTAAGATTCCTTATTTACTCACCAAATTTTGACATAGTTTCACTATCACTTTCTTACACGAAAACACATAGTTTTTCACCTTTAAAATCATCAAACATTCATCCACAAGAAATGTTCTTTACACACAACTAAACCTTAAACTACACCATTTCACAATATAGTGCATAATTTAAATTGCTTGGCACTTAGGCCCTTAAATAACATGGCTCTTAGGCCCTTAAATTGCATTAATCTTAAACACTGAATTTCCCACATAATAATTGCCTTTAACCTGCAAATACATACAACATCACATATGTCTTTAATAACCTCCTTGAGGATAGTTTTCTAGCTCATTTATCATTGGATCCTTAGGTAGTTTATTAAGCATTTAAAGCTCAATTTCCTAAGACACAGTAACCACATTTAGTTAGGTTATTTACCTCTTTTCTTCAAGATTTCTTTCTTGTTTTCTTGGATTGAAAATCAGCATGGAACTTGATCACTTGTCAATCTTCTAACCATACACACACATATAAGGGTAATGAGCTTTAAGATTCATACTTAAACTCATATATAAACTAGATTTGCATAAGTGTTTTAAAACATGAAAATGGGAATTTACCTTGGAATTGAATGAGAATTGGGTTAAGTAGCAAGAGAGGACTCCTCCTAGTCCTTTGAAGTTTGAAATGAAGCTAAGCAAGAGCAAGAGAAGACACCATCAAGAGGTGATTCTCGGTCATGAATAAAAACACGAGGAAAAGTAGATTTTCTTTAGTTTTCCTTACCCTGAAGCAAAGGAGAATGACAAGGTAGAAAAAGATGAGTTCTTGCTCCTTCAATGGTGGATCCCCATGGCACCGAAATGATGTTTTTGAAGATTTGAAAAGACAAGGTTGAAGAGCTTGCTCTAACTAGAAGATTGGTGGTCTTGAAATTGATTTTGGAGCATGGAGCTAGGAGTTACAAGCATATGAAGATGGATAATTGTATAGTTGCTGTAGCAAAACTGATGGAGAGGGAGGAAGATGGTTGGAGACGGTGGGAAAGGGAGGGAATGAGGTGAGAGGTATTAGTTTTGTGAGATATTTTAACTTACAGCAAATAGTTACTTGCTTAGTCATCTTTTCTTCCCTTAATAAAACTAGCCAAGTGTGGTGTGTCACACTTAAAAATAGGCCCCCTTATCCTCCTTGGGATATTTTTGGTCTTTGTTGACCATTTAATTGACTTATGTTGACTTAATGCTAAACTAGCACTATTTGAGCACTATTCACTAATTAGTGCACATAATTGTGAAATTTTTGATTTCCCATTGATTTAGACTTCCTAATGTGATTAGAAGTAGTAAAAATGTTGATTAAAGAGTAATGATGGGAATTTAGGCACTCAAAACCCATTTCCAGGACAATTTTTCAAAAATGTGCTTTAAGACTCCTTAAAGCACATTTTGTGTTTTTACTTGTTTTCAAGCTTGGTTTTCTTTAGTAATTGGTTTAAAATGTCCATTAGCATGTTAATAAGGTCTTGGTAAGCCCTTTGAGTCTTAACCAAGGTTATCCCAAGCTTAGAGCATGTTTTTGCTCAAATTGTCTTTATGGTACTTTATTGTGTTTTCAATGGTTTAAATTGTTTACCAATGTTTCTAAGGCACTTTTTAGCCTTAATATACCATAGTTTAATATTTAAACATCATATCAAGGTTTGGGGTATTTCACCATCATCCATATAGTACATTATCTTCTTCCATAACTTCTATATCTTCTAGTTCCATCGTTGGTGTCACATCATCCCCATCATCACCATCAGGCCCAACCCAGTGCAAATTTACATCATTGGCATCACGGTCACCATGAAGTTGTGGCTTATCCCCCATATCATAAACATCTCTCACTTTCTCTGTAACACCCCTCTCCATAAACACGTAATAATCTCTCACGTAGCAATAAATAAAACGTCTTACAGCGGAAGAATAAATAATAAAACAATACTCACTCGGGTGTCACCGGCCATTACCCGCCCATGCAAGCAACGAAGCCAAACTACATCCAACTTCCAACATAAACAAACTGCTAACCGCCGTGATAACGAGAATAACTCCTATACATCATACTAAGTCCATAAATCATAAACATCGACAAGTGAGCATCTACCCAAACCTGAATATACATAACCTTACCATAATACAATTCACCATCTTCATTGTCATATAGACAAACTCCATGTGCAGTAATAATTAAAGTAAAACTCCAATTACCCTGTTCCCGCTCTTCGGCTTCGACAATGATCAACAACCTGTAATGGTGTAGTATCAGCGATAGACGCTGAGACGCTGGGCCGGGCCTGGACCCTATTGGTCACTTAGTCATTTTAACCATCTTATTATTAGATTGCTTTCATGCTTTACCACTTTACAGTTACAACCAATATTGTAATATAAATGCATAAATATACATAAACATCCATCCAAATAATCATAAACTTAACCATCCATCCAATCCAAACATTCATTTAATATCTCAAACAACATTTGTATATCGAACGTATCGAGTAATAACAATTTAATGTACAATGTACGATCGTCGTAGCGTATACCATCCTTTATTAGTTTAATTTAATTTGGCCTTCAAGGCCCCATCCATATGTACAATGTTTAATTAATACCAGTTGGGCGTCATGTTAGGACAACCCTATAACCTCACCATGGACAGTAGTCCTCCCGTACACACAAAGGTGCTCATTTCGCCAGAGGTCCGGAGGCCCCTGACTCTCTTATGTCTCGTAAGACGTCCATATAAAGGCCGTAGCCACCTGACCCACGATCCAGTTTGGGCTCGTTGGGTATAACCTGGAGCGGAATCCAATTAGGAAACCCCTCAGTGATCACAAATGCGCAACCAAGTAGTTCGTAAACTACCGGGATTCCTCACCTCAACTCATACCATCTCTCTCTCATAATGTTTAAGATCTGCTCTTAGTCTTATGGAGATTAATTATTAATTAGCTGCCCAATGGGTCTCACGCATACCTAGAAGTAATCTAGGTTATATTCATGTTCGAGATCCATGCTCTAGTGACCGACAATGTCGTGACTCGCCCCTAAGTGTTTTACTTAGGTTACCATATACTTAATATTAATACTATGGTATTATATCAAGTAACTGTCATGTCATCACAATAACGTATATGTATGCTTATATAAGTTGATTTATAGTCGACGTAGTGTTAGTCCTGTAGGACGCTCGTGCATAAATAAAAAATGCAGTAACACTTAATCACATACATGTATCCACACACATAACACCAAGTTATATCAACCAAATCCGAGCCCAAGGAGCTTCCTTAGGACAACTCGGATCAAACCCCTTTACATACCGTTCACCAAGACCTAAGATGCGCAGTGTAGTCCACTAGCTCGTCAAGCGTCCTTGTCTGAAGTATGATCTAAACGGTAATAAACTATAAGTCAGTCTCCATGACTAACTACATCCGGTATTTTGAATAATAAGTAACCCCGACAGTTCACCCCTGTTTTCTATAGTTGTTTTTACGGGTTCTCTAAACCGGTCGGCTTTGTTACTAAAATTCGTATGTCAAAACATTTCGACTGTTAAGTTTAATTCCTTATATTTCTTTTAATCTTACCCCATCTAGTTTAGGTACATAACCTATAGTTGCATGTATGCATGCATTATTATATTATATTGTATTATTTTCCACCATCCATTATAATACATTGTATTATATAATCTATTATCTTAGCAAATTATATTTGCATTCAAAAACTCATAACATATAGTTTGTAACTATTTTTTTTAAATAACCACCACCCTTATATTATGGTTTCCAACCATAATATATATCCATCCTTATATACATTATTCTTGTGTATGTATGTATTTACCACGTAGGTAATTCCCATGAGTTTAATAAACTCTTATATTTTATGTTACTTTTTATCATCTTTTATTAGATGATTATTCCCATTAGTTGTATTATATTACAACTTATATTAAGATTATTATCCTAACATGAGTAACATTTTATGTTGTATAATTACAACTCCTAAGGTTTATTCCATAAACACCTTAGTTTATAAATCTCATTTATTTATAGTTTGTCACATTATTTAATGTGGATATTCTCACCTATATTAATCCCACCTAAACCATATAATTGTTATAACATTTATGACATTATAGACCATAGTCTAAAATTCATTTTCCAACCTTTAATAATTCGGTACAGCCCTTGAATTTATTTAAATTCTATTTTGGCCACAAAACATTATGTAATGTTATACCTTATACTAATATCATTTGATATGATATTCTTATTTCCTTTAATTTATAACCTATAATTTTTATACTAAACTATTTTATATTGCCGCTTAGGCACCATAAGAAAATTTATTCTTTTCCATAATCCATAGTTTCCTTTATTTACAAAATCATCCCATAATTTATACCATGTTATATATTCCATTTAATATAACATTCTAACCTTAATATATATCCTATGGTCAATATCTATAAAAATACCGAACAAACCCAAAACTGTTCAATAATTGCATTTGGCCCTATTTATAACATATAGTTTTATAATCTCATTAAACTATATATTATACACATATCTTAATAAATACTCTTATATAATTCTAAAACTCTCCAAATTTCACCAAAGGGTTATTATTACCTTATTAACCCATATATTTCGGTATTTGTTATACCACCACCTATATTTCTCCAAAGTGTCATAATGACATAATAACTATATATTATACATATATAGTTTATTTTAATTCCAAAACCAACCAAATAAATTCCTAAAAATTCCTAATAGCCCATGGGTGTTATAATACCATTTTACACCCTTTATTTCGGTAATAACATATTCACCACATATGTTATAAAATTGTTACAATTAATACACTTATTATAAAACCTTAAATAAGCTATTTAACTTATCTAATTTGGTCAAAACCTACCATATGGTCAAGGTTGACCTCCTTAATATTTCCTTGACCACCAATTCCTTATATTACGGTTTATAACCCATACTTTTTAGAAATTACCATTTAACCCCCAAAACTTTATAAAATCTTATAAACTTTATTTTCAGCCTCTAATTTTCGGCCTTATTTTTATAAAGCCCCCAAATTTAATTTAATTACACTTTAACCCCTTATTCATTTCGGTAATGTATAAATATCACCTAAAACCAACTTTAAACTAAATATAAACAAATAAAATGGCCTAAAGTACATGACCTTATTACAAACATTTGCTCACAAAATAAATTACACATAAATGTCCCAAAAATGCTTATAAATCTCGGCCTCACCATATATTTTTCATTAAATTACCAAACTTCCACATAAAGTCTTTATTTTGACATTTATGCTTGTTTAATTAGTTATAAAATTTACTAAATCATTTCCTTAATCATTTTAAGGTCAAACATGACCATACCACCTTGTTCTCTCATGACAATTAAATGTTCACAAGTTTAAACTTGTATTAATGTATCAAGTTAAGGTTTAAATGATTTATACCTTGATTTAGCAAGGTTAAGACCTTGTTTGGTCTTGCCACCTTAAGGAGAATTTCTCCACAGCTTGATCTACTTGTCTTCATGTAGAAAACAAGACATGATTAAACTCCAAACATGAGCTAACCATGAGAAGTAATTTAAGTCATGAAAATCATGGATTTTTACCTTAGATCTTCAAGTTTGTTGGAGATCTACCTCGGCCCTATTTTTCCAGTAGAGAAAGAGTATCAAAACACTCTTAAAAACAAGGTATAAAACTGTGGGTAGCTAGCTTGGAAGATGGCTAAGATTTACGTTGTTTAAGATGCCAAAAATGGTGTTTTTTGGCTTGGATCTAGCTACTCCTTGTAGATCTTGGTATACCAACTGAATCCACATGAAAGGAGAAGAAAATAAGGCTAGGGAACCAAGGTTTACAACCGAAATTCACAAGGAAGAAGAGATATGTGCTTAAAGCACATTTTTACCTTAAATGGTCAAGACTTGAACTTTACTCCTTAGATCTTGTTACAGCCGAAAATTATCCTTCCTTTAACCTCCAAAACACTCTACATAAATGTATAGAAATGGTTGGAGTCTAGATCAATGGAAAAAGGAAAGAAAGATGAAGAAAATGGGCATTTTTATGCCTTAGAAGCTTACCTAGAGCAAGAGCTCTCATCAATGGAGCTTGGAAGCTTACCTATGGTCAAGGAGGAGCCAAAGAGAGCATTTGGCAAGGAGTCCCACGGCTGGAATGAAGACTAATGAAGAAAGTAACCTAAATTGTCTTAAAACACATTTTTTTTGCTTATTTTATGATTTTAATGACTTGATGACTCACCAAGGATTGATTGGTGTTGCTTAATCGGTGGAGACAAGGAGCATAGGCAGTCGGCCATGATTGTAGTAGTGGGTGAATAATTTGTACATAATTGATTAAATAATGGAGTAATAATGTTACTTTAACCAATTATTGAAAGTGAGTCATCATCCATTGCCTTTGTTGGCTTGGAGACAACCGTATAACAAGGAGAAAGGGGGCTCCAAATCGGCAGCATTCACATGGGTAAGCAAGTGGTAAGCTCACTTTATATTTTAATAAGTTAAAGTGTACTTTTTCTTATTTTATGTAAAAGTAAAGTGGTATATTTAATTGTCACATGGGAATTGTCACATGGTCTGTTAGGAGGCTTACTCCACCGATTTTATGTAGTACAATTCGTGGTCAATGGTCAACATTGACCAACTTAGTCAATGTTGACTCAAACGGGCCCCCTTTTAGGGTTTTATTAATATTTTAATATTAAATTTGTAAAAATTTGTAAATTTCTGGAATTAAATTCCTAACATGATATAATATGATATACTATCATATTTAAAGGTAATTATAACCTTTTAGCCCATTTAAATCCAATTTAGAAGGCAATTACACAAAAACGTGCTTTAAGGAGTTTTAGTGCACATTTTGTGTCACAAGGTGTTTCTGAGCTTGGTTTTCTTTGAAAACGGTTTTTTTGTGTTCCTTACATGATATTTGATCATGGTATCCAATTTTATATCATTTAGAGGTCATTAGACCTTTAAGGTATTCTTAGAGCACATTTTTGCTCTACTTGACCTTGAAGCATGTAAATGCTTGTTTTTTTGTGTTGGAGTGTTGTCCAACAATTTTTATATGTTTAGTAATGTGTTAATATTCTTAGGACAAATTTTTAGGTCCTAAGTAGTTCATTTGGGTATTTATTTACCCTAAACAGTCAAAGGGTGCAACATCTTATTTTGTGTTGACCACTGTTGTTCTTAGTTGACTTTTAAGGCATGTTTAGGCCTTAATTAATGTGATTAGATATTTAATCCATGTTTTATTAGTTTGAGGTATTTCAATCTACCCCCCTTAAAAAGACTTCGTCCCGAAGTCTCTTAATCAAGTAGGTAAGTATATATAAATGTATAACTACCCATTGTTCCCATAATGTATATCTATGTGATATATCATTTACACACATTGTATTGCGCTTATACAGCACATAGCCATCACTTTGTGGCGTTAGTTCGATCATATATGGATATAGGTGATCCATCAGCACCATCATTTCCTATCAGTTCTACAAGCCCTGACAACCTCCCTGAGGTGTCCATAACATACCATCGTTCCAAATTCCATATCTAATGATTCATTTCGTATCTAGGTGATACCATATGTAATCATTCTACAAAGCAATATAGATATATATATATCACAAGTAGCATAAGAAAAGTGTTACACACATGGTTGTAAACACAACATTCATACAGGTATCTCATAAGATACATACATACAAGTGTACATTACACACCAACAAACCAAACAACGCACGCCCCGCGTACCAACCATAACCAACCAAACCAATTCACTGTATGCCATGCATACAAAACAATTTACTGTATGCCATGCATACTAAACAAACAAACCTCGTATGCCCCGCACACCACCAATTCTTTGTATGCAATGCATACTAAAAAACCAAAACTTAGTGCACACACGTGCACAGCCAAGAGGCTCTACCCCCCTTAAAAGGGTTACGTCCCCGTACCCCACAAGTATACAACAGCCGCTCAACAAGGAGCGCTGGATACTTGGCTCTCAAAGAGTTCTCCAACTCGTGGATTATCCTCATATCAGAGAGACGGGTATGACTCTAGCCCTTCCGGGCTCCACAATAGTAAAGGGTGAGGCACTGATCTATTTGTGCTCTCTCCCACGTTCGTTCTAATGGGCCCACTCGCTCCGTATTGAGGTGCAGACCCATGAACATAGGCTCAGTTTGCCTCCTTCCATTGTTGTGTATCCCCTCATTGGGATCACTAGCATACATGCGTGTGTCTTCTCTCACTGATATTCTGCTTGAGATGTAATATGACATTGGCTATTTTTAGTACTTAGTGCTCTTTGCACTTGTCTTTGTAATACTAAGACGTACCAGCCTATATGTCCACAAAGATGATGTTTGTCATCCATGTCTCCTGGTGGTTTTGTTCCGGAGTAACACACCATTGTAGTTTATCTTCTTTTTTTTTGATACACACTCGTGTTGATATCCATTATATCTTCTCGTATTCCCACTAGATTACTAACTGCACAAGTGCAATACCAAAACACTCAGTCCTACAGAGTGCAGAGGCGTTAACTCTCAGCAGCTAATATCTCATGAGTCCAACAGATAAGATGAGCGAATTATCCTGTGAGTGGCACATTCCAAATCCACTGTTCCTTAAGCAAGGTAACTGCTAGTATATTAGCTTTGTCTTTTATCCTTGCGTAATCACGCGTTTATGTCCAAATCATCTAGTAGATTTCCCGATTGCAAAAGTTTGCTCGATCCTTAAGAGGGTTCTACATATTTTCATCCACAATGGGTTTCCATGTTTCTATCCTTAGTGTTCACGTCCTTAAAAGGTTCCCTTGTCTTCACTGTATACTGTCTACTGCTCTCTGTTGAAGGTTCATGATTTCTTTAGCCCGTTGGTTCAACTGCGGCTCTTCTCGTCCATCTTCGAGGTAATCTGTCTTACTGTCCGTAGTATGGAGTTGACTACTTCTCGTGTTCCTAACACTACTTGTCTACTTGCATGGGGTACCGTACTGATACATTACTACTTACCCAACTAACTCATAAATAAGTCTGTCAGGCCCACATGCTCCTATCGGAGTGCGGTCGTCCCATGTCTCGTTTAGTAAACTGGTAATGTCCGTCACATGGTTATTGTGAAGTATTCTGTTATCAATCTCCCTTTGATGGATATCCTTTTTTTTTTTCTTTTCTCTTTCTTCTACTTTTTTTTATGTTATCGGTTATCTTGTTGTAAGTGCTATTGCCTTTGTGGCATCAGTGGTAATTCGTGCCATAAGCCATAAGCCATAACGCCAGCTTGTAAGTGCAGTCTGTGCTATATTTAGCAAACTTGGTTCTCTTAATTGATCTCATTGAGTACAATACACATTCCTTTTCTCCCTGTTTATCCTGATCATATCTCATCCATAGTTCACATTCGTTCCCTCATCCGTTTAATTGGATGTATTGCAGATTGCACAATAGTTTGAGCAACTTGGCCCTTCACTTCCCAACCATCCTCACTGACGGTGGTGCATCTACAAAGGGTATGCTTGTCCATAAGGACTAAACATTTATCACTAATAGTGATTAACATTAAATGTGGGTATACACTGATGGTATTTGGCTAATAAGCCATGTCTGAAAATTCCCAAATAATTTAAACTGGTGTGGTTTACAAACACAGTGGCTGTATAATTCTCCAGTTGCAGTGGTCGGACTAACGGTTCTTCCATAGTTGCATAGGTTTCTAACCTCAAGGTTTGTATGAAAAAGTTTGAAAAACATTTTTTTTTTTTGTATATATATAATAAAAGACTAAAAAGTAGTTGCAGTTGCAGTAGCAGCACTTGCTCTGTCAAGTGCGCAAGGCGATGGAAATTTCAGTGGTTACTTGTCATAGCGCTTGCAATAGCAAGTGCGCCATGCAGATGGAATTCTGGTTCAGTATCACTGGTCTCATTGACTCTGTGTCGTTGAGTATGGGCTACATGATAATGTAAGCTTTAACATCCTGTTCATATATGAAATACCCCAAACTTAGATATGGTGTTTAAATGATAAACTAAGTTATAAGGAGGCTAAATAATGCCTTAGAAACATTAAGAAACATTTATAATCAAATAAAACATAAGGAAACAACAAAAGAGCAGTTTAGGCAAAAACGTGCTCTAAGCTTGGAGAGACTTGGGTGAGTACCCAAATATTGTTCTAAGACCTTAATAATATCCTAATGGTCATTTTAAATCAATTACCAAAGAAAACCAAGCTTGAAAACAAGTTAAAACACAAAATGTGCTTTAAGGAGTCTTAAAGCACATTTTTGAAAAATTGTCTTGTAAATGGGTTTTGTGTGGCTAAATGTCCATCATTGCTCTTTAATTAACATGTGTACTAATTAGTATCACATTAGGAAGTCTAAATCAATGGGAAATCAAAAATTTCACAACAATGTGCCTTGTTTTGTGAATAGTAATTTAATTAAGCTAGTTTATAACATAAGTCAATATAAGTGAGATATTTGGTCAACAAAGACTTAAGTACCCCTTGTTACTTAATGGGGGCCGGTTTTTACAAGGTGAGTCACCACCTTTATTAGTTATTAAGTAAACAAACAATTATAAAGCAAAACTACTATTTACTTTACAAGATAAATATCTTACCTTTAATCACCTCTCTCCTCATCTCTTCATTCTCTCTTGTTCCCACGGTTTCTCTTGCTCTCTCCCTTATCCATTGACGTGAAGAGCAGCCCCATGCTAGCTTCAACTTCCTTTGTACACTACTTACTCATTTTAGCTCCAAAACCAAAACAAATTACATATTCTTCTTAGTTAGCTCAAGCTCTCTCTTTCTATCTTTTCAAAACTTCAAGAGCTTTGATTTGGTGCCAAGCCAAACCACCATTAGAGGAGGAAACTCAAGTTTGGAGACTCCATTGGCTTCTCCATTCTCTTAAGGTAAAGAAAGTGTAAGAAAATCTAGGTTTCCATCACTTTTTCTTCATGACCGAAAATACATGCTCATGAGGCTTCATTTTAATGCCTTGTTCTAGCTTGTTTTCTACTCTTCAAAGGATAAAGGAGGTCCTTCTTGCTTCATATCCAAGCTTGTCTTGAGAAACCAAGGTAAAACAATCACCTTAATACCTTAAAGCACATTTTGACCTAGGGTTTGTTCCTTAGGGTTAATGTATTATCTAGTACTCATTGGAGTCATTGGATATTGGTTAGAACATTGGCAAGGAGATATATATTGGTGACCGAGATTGCTCAAGGAAAAACCTAAGGAGGAAAGTTTGTGAGCTTGTGAAAGAATAAGGTAAATTACTTACCTTAAGGTGTTTATTGTTTAAGGGAATGGGATTTAGATATGTGATGAGCTTAGTGTAGAGTTTACATTAGAAAAGAACTATATATGACCTAGGGAAACAATGATCATGTTTGTGAACTTGTGATTAAGGAGCCAATGAAAAAGAGATAGTTTAAGAATATCAAGGTGAATTGCAAGAAGCATTTTATTTCAATGGGAGCCTTGTTGTGTGTATTCGCAGGTTAAAGGCAATATATGTGGAAATTCAGTGGTTAAGATTATTGTCATTTAAGGGCCTAAGTCCAAGCATTTAAGTTTATACACTATGTAATGATGTGGTGTAGTTTTGGTGTAAATTGTGTGTTAAGGTGTTGTGATGAAATTTGAGTGATATTGGTTGTTTGATGTGAAAAGCCAAGTGTTTGGATGTAACTATATACTAGAGAACCCATGGCAAAAATTTAGAGGAGAACCTAAGTGTTTGAGATGTTCTAAGGAGATTTCATGACTAAGGAAGTACTAGGAAGTTCTAAAGGTTGTCTTGATGAAAAAGGGTGAGTTTAAGGGTGTGTAGTGAGTTATAATGACCTAGACATGATCATGAAGGATTTAGGAATCAAAAGAATGTACTTGGGTATCTAGGACTTAGGTAAATGTTGATAAAAGAAGCTAGGAAACTTTAGTAAGTTTGATGAAAAAGGGCATAAAACTTTTAGATGGTTTAGGTAGAAACTAGAGTATAGAGTTTAAGGAAGGCTTGGAAATTGTAATAGGGGTGGAAAGTAGTGTATATGTGTGGTCAAGTTCTTAAGGAGGGAACTTTTGGCTAGTAGAAGTTCTAGGTGAAAGGGATGTTGAAATGTAGGAAAGAGATAAGTGTTAAGTGTTAGTAGTTGTTGTAAGAATTGAGTAAAGGATTGGAATGATTTTTGAAGGTTGTTTTAATGAGTTTGGAAGATGGTTTAAGGTGGGTTTAAGGGTCTAAATGATGTTAGAACACATTGGAAGGCTTGAGGAAAAGTTTAGTGAAGATTTGACAATGTTTGGGCATGTTTGGTGGCGTCCGACCCAAGTTTGGGTCGGACGCCTCTGTTAGACGCCAGTGAATGGTTCTGGAATGGTCCGACCCAAGGATTTGGGTCGGACATGGGTCGGATGGGTGTGTTTTAAAGGATGAGAAAATTTCTGGAATGGTCCGACCCAGTTGGTTGGGTCGGACATGGGTTGGACGGATGAGGTTTAGAAGACGGAAAATTTCTGGAATGGTCTGACCCAGTTGGTTGGGTCGGACATGGGTCGGACAAGTGGAGTTTTTGCAAACCCGAAAGTTACTGGAAGGGTCCGACCTAGTTGGTGGGTCGGACGGTGGGTCGGACGACCCTTAACACTTAAAAAAAAAGAAATCTTGAATTCTAAGGATGATAATTGGTAATAAGGTATGCCTTTGGTAGGATGGTAATGATTAGGACCCTAAGAACTTAAGGGATTAAGTTAAGTTAAGTAAGAACCATAATGTTTTAAGTTAAGTTTATAAGGTTAAGTGGCAAGGATTTAAGAGGATATCCAATGGGAATCTTTAGGGACTAAGTGAGTTAAGTAAGGTGCAAATAACTAATGGCTTAAGAATGAATCAATGTTTTAGGTTTGTGAATTGGGGCCCCGGAGAAGGTTAACGAACAACGATCAACGGTGAACGGTACAATCTTCTTGTGACCTGCTTGCTAACGAGGTGTCCCTCGGCTTGTGTGCTATCTGTTTACTTGCTATGACTAAGACAAGATAAAGCATGCAACCGGTTATATTTGTTCTCGTTGTGTATGTGTTTTCTTTACACTAACCCACGAGACTTGAGATTGTTACTAACCAAGTTTAGTACTTACTGAGTTAAGATAAGAGTTAAGTATTGGTGATTGTTGGTTAATACCCGTTGCAAGGTTTTCAACTAAAACAGGGTGTTTAAGATTTCTACTAACTAAACTTGAGTGAGGAAACCCGGGAATGACTCCGGTCATGCATGCTAAGGAAAGGGGGACGGTATCTGAATCAGATCCGCCCTCCGCTTAAGGACTTGTCTTCGGACTTGTAGCCTAGGGCCAGCTGCCGGCTCAGCTACGCTGGACTCCCGTCCAGGGTAGGTGGCATTAAGATGGTGCGGTGGGATCACCTAAATCCCAGGTTTGAAATTAAGCTACAACCATTCCCTTCCAGGAACGGTTTGTATACTGAGAATAAGTTGAGGTTAAGATTAAGGTAAGGTAAGGAACTGAGGTTAAGGAAATCAGGACTAAGGAGGGGGCTACTAACCCGCTTGATAAGGGAACGCTTGTGTCGTTCATTGTTTGTGAACTAAGTATGTTCATCTGTGGATTGTTGTTTATTGCACTTCATATCATGCTTGTGTATGTAATCAATTTCCATGCTATCGACAATTAGTCGTCGTAGCCCCGTTAGCTTGGGGGCCATGAGAGGGAGTACCAGCATTCGTGCTGACCCCCTTTGGGGGCTGTTTTTACACTTGCAGGTAAGAGACCCATGAAGTCGCACCACGAGAGTAGGAGCGGTTAGACTTAGGATGGGTTGTTTATTTTGAGCACGGGTTGCGCTTGTGCTCCCGTCTGTTTATATTGAAACTGAAGTAAGTTTGTAAATATGACTTGGATACTTAAACTCGGATGGTTGGTGGTATTTTGGATGGTGATGTTTGGGTCGGTTGTTATTTTGGATAAGTGTTGTAATTGATAAGGCCGGTATATTCTAACGATCAGACCGTGGCAAGGTCCAGGTGTTGTTATTTCCGCTGCGACGAATTCGATTAAGTGTTCAGTTTTGTGATAACCACGATTGGCTTTGGATGGGGTGTTACAATATATATAATCCATCAAGATTTCAAGGTTACTCGTATCGAGTCCACAAAGCTCAAAAGTCATACACAAAAGGCGAGTGGTCCCCGACACACTCCCATATACTAATAACATAAGTCTGTTTAACATCCAAGGTGAGTACATAACAAAGTAAGCAAAGTCTTTCACCAGCGGTCTCATGGAGTCAGGGTACTCAAGCCCTATCTACTCCCTTGCCTCTATGGGCTCCAGCATCAGCAGATGTCTGGCCATCTTGACCGCCTCGTGGTACTCCAGATCCTCCAACTGAGGCCTTTTGAGTATTCTTTGGTGGCCTGTTATTACGGCTCTCAGGGTTCATCCAGCACTCGAATTCCCTGTGGCCCTCTTTCTTGCAGCACCGACAGACAACTTTGCGGCCTTCGCAGTCGACCCCAGGATGGTCCTTCCCACAACGCTTACAGTAAAAATGGCGCTGGGGCTGTCCGGTGCCTAATCGTATTATTTAATTTGAGTTAATATCTGATGATATAAAGGTTAAGGTTACAATTTAATTTAGGAGGTAGGTGTTCTCACCCTTAGGAGGTGCAGATCTCAGAGGCTTAGCATAAATAGCTGGGCCGGTCAACCGAAGGACGGGCTCTTTTCTCTTTGCTCCCTGGTGACCCTGCTGCCCTTTCTTTGGAAAGAATTTCCTGTTCAAGGTTTCGGGTCAGCATTCATAAGGTATTTAATATGATAAATAATTTAGAATGGGATAAGTCCTTACTTCCCCTTTTTCTGGCCTTCGCCTGGAGATGCTCCTCCACCCTCAGACTCTCCCTCAGGGTTCTTCCTTTTCTCGGCCCAGAGAGTCTCTTCCCGAGTCTGGAGCATTAGCTCCGTCCTCGAGGCAGCTTCATAACACTTCTGAAATCTCATTGATAAGTTCTCACAACGTTAAACGGTACTGTAGTAAGTAAAGAATTTATGGCTTTCATGTTAATACCTGGATGGTAGTGTAGAGGGTAGCACCCATCGCCATCTTGATGCGAAACAATAGTCCTCCCCGGAACTTCTCGATCTTAACGGTCTCTGAGTATTCAACACCGGGGATGAAATCCAGCAGACCAATGAATCGAGCGTAGTACTCATCCACGGTCAGACCTCCCTGAGACAATGTCTCGAACTCATGGCGCTTCTTCTGTTTAAGAAGAGCTGGGTAGTACTTCCCTCTCAGTAACTCTACAAAGGCAGCCCACGAAAAGTCGGGCGTGGCCAGGTGATGGTCCTTGACCAACCTCCACCATGTGCTGGCTGCATCCTTCAGATGGAAAGCAGCAATGACAACCTTCTGGTTGGCCGGTACCTGTAAAGCTTCATATGCTTTCTCATGTTCAACAATGTAACGCTCCAAAGCTACGAGGTCTGGTTCCCCAGAATATGTAGGTGGTCAGGTCTCGCTAACTGACTTCAGCCAGTTTGTTTCCCTGGGCTGTGGCGGGTGGGCTGGTGCTCCTCCAATTTGAGTACCCAGCTGTGCAAGAACAGCAGCAATTGTCTCTGCCACTCCTGGATTCGCGGGGTCACCGCCTCCACCTCTTCCAGTACCACGCCCTCTAGTTCCCCCAGACATCTGTAGTGCAGTATGTTACATAAATACTCGGTATATTACCGTACACAACCAGTATATATTGAATTGCCTTAAAGGCTAACCTATCATGCAATTTGCGTTTCTAAACCCAATATCTTTCTAAGACGAATCGTCTTGTACCTCATAAAAGTTTCCCGTAATTTCCCAAGTCCTAAGCTCACTGTCTTAACCTACTTCCTCGTCATCAGAGCGGTACTCCGCTCTGATACCACTTTTGTAACACCCCTCTCCATAAACACGTAATAATCTCTCACGTAGCAATAAATAAAACGTCTTACAGCGGAAGAATAAATAATAAAACAATACTCACTCGGGTGTCACCGGCCATTACCCTCCCATGCGAGCAACGAAGCCAAACTACATCCAACTTCTAACATAAACAAACTGCTAACCACCGTGATAACGAGAATAACTCCTATACATCATACTAAGTCCATAAATCATAAACATCGACAAGTGAGCATCTACCCAAACCTGAATATACATAACCTTACCATAATACAATTCACCATCTTCATTGTCATATAGACAAACTCCATGTGCAGTAATAATTAAAGTAAAACTCCAAGTACCCTGTTCCCGCTCTTCGGCTTCGACAATGATCAACAACCTGTAATGGTGTAGTATCAGCGATAGACGCTGAGTATGCCGGGCCTGGACCATATTGGTCACTTAGTCATTTTAACCATCTTATTATTAGATTGCTTTCATGCTTTACCACTTTACAGTTACAACCAATACTGTAATATAAATGCATAAATATACATAAACATCCATCCAAATAATCATAAACACTTAACCATCCATCCAATCTAAACATTCATTTAATATCTCAAACAACATTTGTATATCGAACGTATCGAGTAATAACAATTTAATGTACAATGTACGATCGCCGTAGCGTATACCATCCTTTATTAGTTTAATTTAATTTGGCCTTCAAGGCCCCATCCATATGTACAATGTTTAATTTATACCAGTTGGGCGTCATGTTAGGACAACCCTATAACCTCACCATGGACAGTAGTCCTCCCGTACACACAAAGGTGCTCATTTCGCCAGAGGTCCGGAAGCCCCTGACTCTCTTATGTCTCGGAAGACGTCCATATAAAGGCCGTAGCCACCTGACCCACGATCCAGTTTGGGCTCGTTGGGTATAACCTGGAGCGGAATCCAATTAGGAAACCCCTTAGTGATCACAAATGCGCAACGAAGTAGTTCGTAAACTACCGGGATTCCTCACCTCAACTCATACCATCTCTCTCTCATAATGTTTAAGATCTGCTCTTAGTCTTATGGAGATTAATTATTAATTAGCTGCCCAATGGGTCTCACGCATACCTAGAAGTAATCTAGGTTATATTCATGTCCGAGATCCATGCTCTAGAGACCGACAATGTCGTGACTCGCCCCTAAGTGTTTTACTTAGGTTACCATATACTTAATATTAATACTATGGTATTATATCAAGTAACCGGCCGTCATGTCATCACAATAACGTATATGTATGTTTATATAAGTCGATCTATAGTCGACGTAGTGTTAGTCCTGTAGGACGCTCGTGCATAAATAAATAATGCAGTAACACTTAATCACATACATGTATCCACACACATAACACACAAGTTATATCAACCAAATCCGAGCCCAAGGAGCTTCCTTAGGACAACTCGGATCAAACCCCTTTACATACCGTTCACCAAGACCTAGGATGCGCAGTGTAGTCCACTAGCTCATCAAGCGTCCTTGTCTGAAGTATGATCTAAACGGTAATAAACTATAAGTCAGTCTCCATGACTAACTATATCCGGTATTTCTGAATAATAAGTAACCCCGACAGTTCACCCCTGTTTTCTACAGTTGTTTGTTACGGGTTTCTCTAAACCGGTCGGCTTTGTTACTAAAATTCGTATGTCAAAACATTTCGACTGTTAAGTTTAATTCCTTATATTTCTTTTAATCTTATCCACCATCTAGTTTAGGTACATAACCTATAGTTGCATGTATGCATGCATTATTATATTATATTGTATTATTTTCCACCATCCATTATAATACATTGTATTATATAATCTATTATCTTAGCAAATTATATTTGCATTCAAAAACTCATAACATATAGTTTGTAACTATTTTTTTTAAATAACCACCACCCTTATATTATATGGTTTCCAACCATAATATATATCCATCCTTATATACATTATTCTTGTGTATGTATGTATTTACCACGTAGGTAATTCCCATGAGTTTAATAAACTCTTATATTTTATGTTACTTTTTATCATCTTTTATTAGATGATTATTCCCATTAGTTGTATTATATTATACAACTTATATTAAGATTATTATCCTAACATGAGTAACATTTTATGTTGTATAATTACAACTCCTAAGGTTTATTCCATAAACACCTTAGTTTATAAATCTCATTTATTTATAGTTTGTCACATTATTTAATGTGGATATTCTCACCTATATTAATCCCACCTAAACCATATAATTGTTATAACATTTATGACATTATAGACCATAGTCTAAAATTCATTTTCCAACCTTTAATAATTCGGTACAGCCCTTGAATTTATTTAAATTCTATTTTGGCCACAAAACATTATGTAATGTTATACCTTATACTAATATCATTTGATATGATATTCTTATTTCCTTTAATTTATAACCTATAATTTTTATACAAAACTATTTATATTGCCGCTTAGGCACCATAAGAAAATCTTATTCTTTTCCATAATCCATAGTTTCCTTTATTTACAAAATCATCCCATAATTATACCATGTTATATATTCCATTTAATATAACATTCTAACCTTAATATATATATAACCTATGGTCAATATCTATAAAAATACCGAACAGACCCAAAACTGTTCAATAATTGCCATTTGGCCCTATTTATAACATATAGTTTTATAATCTCATTAAAACTATATATTATACACATATCTTAATAATACTCTTATTAATTCTAAAACTCTCCAAATTTCACCAAAGGGTTATTATTACCTTATTAACCCATATATTTTCGGTATTTGTTATACCACCACCTATATTTCTCCAAAGTGTCATAATGACATAATAACTATATATTATACATATAGTTTATTTTAATTCCAAACCAACCAAATAAATTCCTAAAAATTCCTAATAGCCCATGGGTGTTTATAATACCATTTTACACCCTTTATTTTCGGTAATAACATATTCACCACATATGTTATAAAATTGTTACAATTAAATACATAACTTATTATAAAACCTTAAATAAGCTATTTAACTTATCTAATTTGGTCAAAACCTACCATATGGTCAAGGTTGACCTCCTTAATATTTCCTTGACCACCAATTCCTTATAATTACGGTTTATAACCCATACTTTTTAGAAATTACCATTTAACCCCCAAAACTTTATAAAATCTTAGAAGCTTATCTAGAGCAAGAGCTCTCATCAATGTAGCTTGTAAGCTTACCTACGGTCAAGGAGGAGCCAAAGAGAGCATTTGGCAAGGAGTCTCACGGCTGGAATGGAGACTAATGAAGAAAGTAACCTAAATTGTCTTAAAACACATTGTTTTTGCTTATTTTATGATTTTAATGACTTGATGACTCACCAAGGATTGATTGGTGTTGCTTAATCAGTGGAGACAAGGAGCATAGGCAGTCGGCCATGATTGGAGTAGTGGGTGAATAATTTGTACATAATTGATTCAATAATGGAGTAATAATGTTACTTTAACCAATTATTGAAAGTGAGTCATCACCCATTGCCTTTGTTGGCTTGGAGACAACTGTATAACAAGGATAAAGGGGGCTCCAAATCGGCAGCATTCACATGGGTAAGCAAGTGGTAAGCTCACTTTATGTTTTAATAAGTTAAAGTGTACTTTTTCTTATTTATGTAAAAGTAAAGTGGTATATTTAATTGTCACATGGGAATTGTCACATGGTCTGTTAGGAGGCTTACTCCACCGATTTTATGTAGTCCAATTCGTGGTCAATGGTCAACATTGACCAACTTAGTCAATGTTGACTCAAACTGGCCCCCTTTTAGGGTTTTATTAATATTTTAATATTAAATTTGTAAAAATTTGTAAATTTCTGGAATTAAATTCCTAACATGATATAATATGATATACTATCATATTTAAAGGTAATTATAACCTTTTAGCCCATTTAAAATCAATTTAGAAGGCAATTACACAAAACGTGCTTTAAGGAGTTTTAGTGCACATTTTGTGTCGCAAGGTTTCTGAGGTTGGTTTCTTTGACAACGGTTTTTTGTGTTCCTTACATGATATTTGATCATGGTATCCAATTTTATATCATTTAGAGGTCATTAGACCTTTAAGGTATTCTTAGAGCACATTTTTGCTCTACTTGACCTTGAAGCATGTAAATGCTTGTTTTTTTTTGTGTTGGAGTGTTGTCCAACAATTGTAATATGTTTAGTAATGTGTTAATATTCTTAGGACAAATTGTTAGGTCCTAAGTAGTTAATTTGGGTATTTATTTACCCTAAACAGTCAAAGGGTGCAACATCTTGTTTTGTGTTGACCACTGTTGTTCTTAGTTGACTTTTAAGGCATGTTTAGGCCTTAATTAATGTGATTAGATATTTAATCCGTGTTTTATTAGTTTGAGGTATTTCATTCTCAATTCTGGCAACCAACCACTCATTAGACTTTTCGTCTTTAGCGTAGTATACTTTTTCTGGTTGAGAAGCTAGAATGTACTATAATAGTTTCAGCGATGCCACAGACCAAGAACTGGATCTTGCCCAGTTACCAACTTGCTACAGAAAGGACAAGAAAGTAACTCACAAGACAGAAAGGAGAACGGCACTATCGATAACTTAATTAAACTAGTGTTTACGAAAACTTAACACACCTAACACTGAACAGGGACTAAACTTAAATACTCCTAGTAGTCCCACTAGGCCCCAACGGTAATATGTCTTTCTGGGCATAAAATAAAACATAACAGCCTACTAACTTAAAACAACTATAACTTAAACTTAATTTAATTCTTAAATAAGTATCCCATACATTAACATGCCCCCTCAAAACACACATTACATGTTTGTTTTGAAGTTGCACGAACTGTGTTCATTTCTGTCACACTCAGATCCTGAAGGAGTGTAGGATATCTCTTCCCATGTAGCACCTTAGTCAGCAGATCGAGTAGTTGTGAATTGGAAGGAACAAACTCTACACTGATCAGCCTTTTCTACAGTTGTTCCCTCACGTAGTGAATGTCCAACTCCACATGCTTCATTCTTTCGTGAAGGACTGGATTTTCGGCAATATAAATTGCTGATTGGCTGTCTAACTTAATTGGTACCGGTACAATTCCTTCAACTTTGAGTTCAGACAGTAGCCTTGTCAGCCAGGCTATCTCCGCTGTCACTTGCCTCATCGATCGATACTCAGACTCAACTGATGATAAGGCTACCGTCATCTATTTCTTCGATTTCCAGGAGAGTGGGCTCCCCCCGAGTTGGATGAAATATCCGCTGACTGATCTCCATGTGTTTGGACAGCTTGCCCAATCTGCATCACAGAATGCAATAAGATCAAATACCTTTCTTTTGTTGAACAGTAAGCCATAACTTAATGTACCTGAGACATAACTAACTGTATGTAAAGCAGCATCAAAGTGTTCATCAGTGGGGTTTTCAAGAAATTGACTTAAGACTTGTATAGAGAAACATAAGTCAGGTCTGCTGCGTGTTAAATAACTTAGCTTCCCTACCTATCTTATATAGGCAGAAGGGTCAGCAAGTGGTTCACCCTGATCCTTATACAACTTTCTGTTTAGTTCTAACGGGCCAGTAGCAGTCTTGTTGTTATTGGCATCATTAAATTCTCTAATTAATTCCTCTGCATAACCTCTTTGCGTGAGAACTACCCCCTGATCTGTATACAAAAACTGCATTCAAAGAAATAATGACATATTTCCCAAATCTTTAATCTGAAACTTGTTGTTCAGTTTTTCTTTGACTCCTTTAATCAAGTTATTGTTGTTGCCAGTCATCAGAATATCTTCCACATACACTACTAAGAAACAAACACCATTTTTACATTTGTTGGTAAAAAGAGAATAGTCATTAAGGGATTGAACAAAGCCTAGATCTTTGAGAAATGTACTAAGCTTTTGGTGCCACTGCCTTAAAGCTTGCTTCAGGCCGTAGAATGACTTCTTAAGCAAACACACCTTATTGGTGTCTCTCACGTCATATCCCTCTAGTAATTCCATATACACCTCTTCTTCCAACTCACCGTGCAAGAACGCGTTATTTACATCTAATTGATTTATCACCCAAATTCTTTTGACTGCAATAATTACTAAGGCCTTGATGGTCGTAAATTTAACTACAGGGGAAAACGTCTCCTGATAATCCACTCCATGTTTCTGAGTAAACCCTTTGGCCACTAGCCTTGCCTTACACCTCTTCAAACTACCATCCCCTCTGTATTTGTATTTAAATACCCATTTACACTTAACAGGTCTCTTCCCTCTTGGTAAATCTACTACAACCCATGTCTGATTTTTATCTAATGCTTTAAACTCTTCCCTCATGGCATCTCTCCACCTAGCTTCCTTCACAGCTTGGTTCAATTTCACTAATCTGTTTATCATTACTACTAAGCAAGCAAACAGATTCTACAGGACACAGAGACGAAAGCAAGCTCTCACTGTCATCAGTTAACAGAGTTCAGATTATCCAAACAACCAGAATCATGCTTAACAGTTATATTAGCAGCAATATTAATTCTTTCAGATAAAATACTGGTAAAGGGATCAGGTGTGGACTTCCCTTTCACGTTACTTGATGCTTGTCCCACTTCATACTCCTTAAGGTATCCTGGTGGGTGCCTTTATCTCTGTGACCGCCTCAGATGAATTTCTTCTGATGATTGTTGTTCCTCATTCAAGTTTTCTGTTTCTTCCTAAGCAATATGTTGTGTTTCTTCTCCACTGTTGGTGTGATTCTCTTCATCATGATTCTGTGGTGTTGTATCAGATTCCTGTGAAACTTCAAGAAACTCAAGAGGAGCCATTAGTTCATCACAAAATCTGTAATCTACAGACGGTAAGGGATGTGTGCTCTGTTTGGGGCCATCACTCCTTGTTCTCATCAAGATTCTTAAAAGGGAACACATTTTCATGGAATGTAGCATCTCTGCTATATATTATCTTATTGTTGTCCATGTCATATATTTTATATCCCTTTTTATTGTGGGAATAGCCAATGAAAAAACCCTTTATACATCTAAAGGCAAATTTATCATGCTAGTTATGATTAATCTTAGCAAAACACAAACATGCAAAGCATTTCAAGTAGGTGTAATCGGGCTTATCTCCAAACACAATTTCAAATGGTGTTTGACCCCCCAAGGAAGAGAGGGGCATCCTATTTATTAAATAGGTTGTTAAGATGCTATCTATCCAGAATTTCTTAGGCATACCAGAATGAAACATTAAAGCTCTTGCGGTTTCCACTATGTGTCTATGTTTTCGCTCCACAACACCATTTTATTGTGGAGTATGGGGACAGGTTGTTTGGTGCATTACTCCTTTTCCTTTCAGAAAATCAATGCCGAATTTAGAACTTCCAAGCTCGTAGGCATTGTCCGTTCTAATGCACTTAACTTTCTTATTAAATTTTCTTTCAGTGAATTAATTCAAGAAATTCAGCAATAATCTGGAAAGATTGAGACTTATTAGTACACAAGTGAACCCAAGTGGCCCTACTTTTGTCATCAACAATGGTGAGAAAGTATTGAAAGCCATCGTAAGATTTTTGAGAGTAAGGTCCCCATAGGTCAACGTGTATCAATCTAAAAAGGTCATTCAATCTCTTATTACTGCTACCAAAAGACAACCTATGATTCTTGGCTCTATGACAATGCTCACAAATAAACTGGTTTGCCCCCTCTCGTTTTATAAGACCTAATTCCAGCATTTTCTTCTAGGGCAAATGCCCCAATCTAAAATGCCATATATAAAAAATGTCATCAGAACTAAAACTGGGACTTAAACTACTTCCTACATTTACAGTGAGAACATTTCCATCTAAACAGCCTGTAGTCCTTCTTTTGTCACATAAGTTGTCAAGGATATATAGACCCTTGTGAAGGTACCCAATTCACACAATATTCTTCAAGCTAGAGCCCTGGTACATACAATTTGCAGAATCAAAATATACTCTTCCACTTAAATCATTTGCTAACTTACTGATGGCAATTAGGTTAAATCTGAATTTGGGAACAAACAGAACATGATTAAGAACTATCAAAGAATTTATTCTAACCATGCCCATTATTCTAACGTATTGTGGATGGCCTTCAGGCATCCCGATTCTATGAGCTCGATCAAGAATTCTATAATGGCTAAACAAAGATAGATCGCAACACATATGATCTGTCGCACTGGAATCAAGAATCCAACCAGACTTATCCATAACATTATTATTATCATCATTTAGATTCGAGTTCAGGGTTCTAGCTAAATGTCTATTTTGTTGTGTCTAAAAACTAGGGCTAGTACCAGATATCGAAGAAATAATGCAAGAATTGGGGCAAAAATTAGGGTTTGAAGAAATAGTGCAAGAGTTAGGTTTAGGAGAAATACCGACGAACCCACAATTGGGTTCCTCTTCCGATTGCGCCGCTATTTCTCTGTATTCCCTTGCGATATGCTGATGTAGGGGAGTAGCTGGCTAATTTGCTCCTTGGTGAGCGTCTCGCTGAGAGGGTCTTCTTGCCCTTGGTCGACATGGTTGGTTTCACCTGCGTAGTTGCTCACCACTGGTTTCTTTTATTGTCTATTATTCCGCCACCCTTGGGGAAACCCATGTTTTTGGTAGCATTTGTCTTCCGCGTGGCCAACCTTACCGTAAAAGGTGCATACGGTGGTGTTGCGCCTTCTAGGTCCCGGCGCTTGACTCCAAAAGTTCTGTCGCCACCTTTGGTCGGTGGCAAAAGACATGGAGCTTTTGTCACTTGCTGTTGAAGAGTTTGTGAACCCTGTGAGGTTTTTCTGGCGCTCTTCTTGAATAAGTAAAGCGAAAACCTTCTCTACGTCCGGCAAGGGGTTAATCATCAATATGTTGCCCCTCACGATCGTGTATCTCTCATTAAGCCCCATGAGTAGTTTGATAACTCTTCTCTGTTGAATGTAGTCCTTAAAGAGTTTGGTGGTCTCACAATTGCAGGTAGGGATGACCTCGGTAGAGTCGATCTCATCCCAAAGAGTTTGGACTCGGTTGAAGTATTCACCAATTGTGTTGTTGCCTTGCGTCACGGTATTAAGTTGGTGATCCAATTGATAAATTCTTATCGCATCGCTATGCCCGTAACACAGATCTTTCCACATTCTTGCTGCAGTTGTCCTGAAGATGATGGTGTCCACAATTGTCTTCTCCAAGCTACACAGTATCCACGACATAACCATTTTGTTACATCGATCCCAAGCTTGAACTTTTGATGCAGGACCCGTGGGGCGTGCAAGAGTCCCGTCGAAGAAACCCATCTTGTTTTTTGCGTTTAGGGCTATATCGATGTGCTGCCTCCAGGCTGGGAACCCCGTTCCGTTGAATTTGCCAGCAATCGACACTCCTGGTGGGTCTGCGTTACTGAGGTAAAGTGGGTCGCCAGTTGCAATTGAATCGACTTCGCGTCCTCCATTGGACTCGACTCCATTGTGAGGCTCGGTAATCACGTCCTTCCCCTTGCCGTTGTATTCCTCAGTCATTTCGGGAGCAGATCAAGCAGAGAAACTACAAGAAAAGAGAGGGGCAGAACCTTCCCTGCTCTGATACCATGTAATAGTTTCAGCGATGCCATAGACCAAGAACTGGATCTTTGCAGACTGTTGTAACACCCCAACCGCTAATCCTATGCTTACCGTCTAATCGTCCTATTAATCCTACGAGTTCGCAGTGGAATTATTGCATACTTACTACGGCGGGTGAAACAATGCCGCTAACCGCCCATACGGCTAGCTAGGCTACTAATACTTACAGTCACGGTCTGATGAACATAACGTACCGAGCTACTAAATTAATTGCCCAATACCATACACCAATTACTTACATCAATGGATCACCGAGTATTAGAGTATATTCGATTACAACCTTTCCAAACTTACCAAAAGAATGAGTTTCTAAAGCTACTCATCTATACCAATCCAATACTCCCATTATCCAAAAAGGTGTACCCCATGGTACACCGGCTATTCAAAAACTACAGCCATGTACTACTTAGTACACCCATCGTAAATTCAATGTTTACATTCCAAAAAGAAGATAAAGGAAATGAAACTAGATCTTCACATCTTCATCCCTCGCGGGTACCTGCGTGTAGTAAAAATGGTGCCCCAAGGGGCTCAGCAAACGCTGCATATGGACTCCGCATATACCGCGTGCTAGCAAGGGCACGCCGACTATTTGACGTCCACTAAACATGCTGTTCATTTATTTCATACATACATGCTTTTCATACAACATACATGCCATACGATTCATTACACAATTCAAGGCAACAATATCAAAGCATACATCTCACTTACCTTCACAAGGTTAGCCAAATTATGCATCCGGGTTAATCGGAATGCTTTTACTCTTTTACTCATCACTTACTTTCTCTTACTTACAACTACTTACTTTCATTTGCTTTACTTACTCATTCTTACTTACTTACTTATACTCAAGTTAAGTCGTCGGGACCTCCGGCCTTGGGGACTACACCGTCCCACATCCGGGATTTACTTGACTCACCAATCCGGGATGCTACCCACTTAAGGGATTTGGGCCGCGGACCAGTTTAAGAGTCAGGAATTGGAGCCAACCTCTCGTGACTCCGCATCCTCACGCGTGGCCGAAACTATATCGGACTTCTACTCATTCCAATTTAATTACCAATTTAAGTTAGGATGGTTAGCTTGTTAGGAATAAGTTAGAAGTCCAAACACAATAAATAGCGGTCACGGTACAATACAACATTCATACACACATTCATTATCATCCATACATTTCATGAATTATACAAACTAAGAGTTAAAGAAAATATACAACATCATACAACACTACATATTCACAAGTATGCATATTAACTCCGATTCGTGCATTTATCTTATTTGGTGATCAATTAGCACACAACACACAAATCAGAGTAACCAAGATAGCATACGGGGCATGAGGAATCCATACCGTTCACCGTCGTATGTGTTTCCAAACGTGCTTCCGGTGTCACAAATCAAGTCCTATTATCTACATACAATTAAATGATTAATCTAACTATCATTACTTAACTCATACTTACTATGTCCTTATTCTTCCTACACTTACACATTACTTACTCATTTTTCCTTACTTAAGTTTTTATTTTCTTACTTAAGGTTTGCATGCTTACATACATGTAGATATACATATATGTATGGGTATATATATATATATATACAATTATTATTTAGATTAAAATAATTTTTTTTTTTGACCGGACCGGACTTGCGACCGACCTTGCAAGTCCGGTCCATTCCAGTAGCTCAGATTACCGAAATTCTTCTGGCCGACCGAACTTGCAAGTCCGGTCGCAAGTTCGGTCGATTCCAGTAGCTATCCTCGGGAAATTTTTCTGGGCCGACGAACTTGCATGTCCGGTCGCAAGTCCGGTCGATTCCAGTAGGTATCCTCGGAAAATTTTCTGGACCGACCGAACTTGCATGTCCGGTCGCAAGTCCGGTCGATTCCAGTAGGTTACAGGATGGAAATTTTTCTGGCCGACCGAACTTGCAAGTCCGGTCGCAAGTTCGGTCGATTCCAGTAGGTTACAGACGGGGAAAATTTCTGGTCCGACCGAACTTGCAAGTCCGGTCCCAAGTTCGGTCGATTCCAGTAGCTCACCCGTCTTTGTAAGTCTGGGCTCGACCGAACTTGCAAGTCCGGTCGCAAGTTCGGTCCGGCCCAGTATTTGCATTTTACTTTCTGTTTTCAGTCCTCTCTTTTACCCAATACTTCCCCATTGTTCCTACACTTAATCCCCCATGTTTTAACACTATTTAAACCTCCTAACACACCTTAGTTCATTTCCTAACTCCTTACACACTTTTATACTCATTCACTCACCTAATTTTTCCAAGTTTCAACTCAACACTCTCACTAGTTGTTTCCTAGTTGTGTTTTGCTACAGATTTTATTCTAACTCTCTCCCAACACTAGCTCCCTCTTCTAATGTCATTTCTAGCACCTCAAATACACTACAACTATATTAACTATCTCTCCCCATCTTCCCTCTATCTATCTATCTCAAAATCTGTTACAACTTACATTTCTAACCCAATTTCTATCTCACTAAGTGTTCTAATCCTAGACAAATTTTGCCATAGTCTCCCTTGTATTTTTATACACTCACCACATTGTTTTGCTCACATTATTATCAACATCTCACCTGTTTATACAACCAAAACTATACAAGCTCTCATATACAATACCAATACTAAAAACGCTCATAAAAATTCCTGCACTCAAACAACTAAATCCCAATCTGTTTGTAACAGTTTTTAAATTGTTTTCAAAGACTTCAAAATACTTATTTTCCTCTTACTCATTATACTACTAATGCATTACCATTTTTCAATACACATTTTTACTTCTAAAAATCTGTTACACATACATATTCAAGACTACACAAAGGTGAGCTTATTTACCTTGCTTCTCTTCTAGTTTTTCTTTCTCTTCTTCCTTCTTCCTTCTTTCTCTACCGGTTTTGTAATCTCAATCCTCTAGCACTACAACCATTCATATACACCATTCAATACTTAGAACTAACCTTAACCATTAATCAAGTTCTAGTCTAGGTTTTAGGGTTTAGAAAATTTATTACCTTCCAAGAGCACAAGAGCTGTTTGGGATAGCTCAAGAACAAGGTTTCTCACACCACCAAAATGCCAAAATCGGCTGGGTATAAAAGAGCAAGCAAGAGTTAAGCTTCAAATTTCGTTTTGCCCTTAAAGGCTAGAAAAAGATGGAGTTTTCGAAATATTTTTACCTTACTAGAACAAGGAGAACAAGGGCCTTCTAATGGTGGTGTTGAAGCTCCAAATGGGGTATACCCATAAAATCGAAAGTGCTTGTTTTTGGATTTTGGAAAGATGGAAATGTAGCTCTTGAGGAGAGGAGTACAATGGTGGTGTTTTTATAATTTTTGGAGAAGTTTGGAGAGAGTTACAAAGGAGAGAAGTAGAGGTTTTTAGTGGTTCTTTGCTTCCTCCATTGTTATCGGTCAAGAGGAGAAAATAGGGAGGAGGATGGTGAGCTTTACGTGAGAGAGGGAGTAAAATGAGTGTAGGAGAGAGAGAATGTGAGAGTAGAATAAAGTAGTGAGTGTTGTTTAATTATTTTGTTTGTTTGTAAGTAAAAGAGAGTAAAGAGAGAGTGAGAGGAGGGGCCAAAATCGGACAGCCCACACAGACCATGAGGGTCTTAAAATTTTATTTACAAAGTTGGACACATAAGTTTGTGTTAATTATATTTCTACCCCACAACTTCCCGTTTTTGACAGTTTTTTACTAATTTCTCGTTTTCTTGATTTTATTTGTTCTAAAGCCTCACTAATACTTATTAATGATTATTTAGTTGACTAAAATTGTTACGAGTCTATTAGACCCGCTTAAGGACACGTTTTCCCCGGTTACCTCGAAAAGCGTGCTTTAAGATTCGGTAATGCTTTTAATCCATTTTAAGGATCCGTTTTCTTCGGGATTTGTTCCCTAATAATTATTTATACTTAATTAAGCCTCTAAATTACTTATTAGCCTAATTAATCACTATTTTTAATTACGGGGTATTTCAATCTACCCCCCTTAAGAAACTTTGCCCTCAAAGTTGCTCAAGGTTAATGGTTTATTGCAAATCTACTCATTATGCAAACCAATTGCCATAATGTATCCTCCTACACCTATGAGGTGTTTACTTCTTTCACACTGCAAGCATACACATTTCAACATCATACACAATTCACATACACAATACATCATTTCCATTCATACCATACCACAATACACAATACACCATTACCATTCACAATACACATTACACCAATACACCATACATTGCACATACACATCATTCATTACACATTACACATACATACACATCCGTACTAAATTCACTTGCACTACATGTGCCATACAAAATGCAATGCTTACCCCGAAGCAATGCTAAAGCGAAAGGGTTCTACCCCCCTTAAAAGGGGTACGACCCGTACCCGTATACTAAATGCTAGACTAACTAGTCTATGAATAACTGCGGGTATTTAGCCTTCATGGCATCTTCCAACTCCCATGTCGCTTCTTCGACATCATGGTTAGGCCATAGGACCTTCACCATTCGTATAGACTTATGGCGAGTGTCTCTGGTCTTCCTATCAAGGATTCTCACTAGGGTTTCGGCATACCGCATGTTTGGCTCAATGGATAAGTGCTCGGGCTCCAACACATGAGAAGGATCAGCAATATACTTCTTGAGTTGTGACACATGAAATACATCATGGACACGCCCCAAGTCATCAGGTAGTGCTAACCTGTAGGCTACGGATCCAACTCTTTCGGTGATAGTGTACGACCCTACAAACTTTGGGCTTAGCTTGCCCTTCTGACCAAATCTGAAGACACCCTTCATAGGTGAAACGCGCAGAAACACTTGGTCGCCCACGGCGAACTCAAGGTCGCGTCGTCTCACATCCGCATAGGATTTCTGTCTATCTTGGGCTGCCTTCATGTTAGCTCGGATTTGTTGCACTTCAGCTTGTACTTGCTCAAGATACTCCGGTCCTATTATGACCGCTTCACTTGACTCATCCCAACACAAGGGTGTACGGCAAGGTCTACCGTATAGAGCTTGGAAGGGCGACATCTAATCGAGGCGTGATAACTATTATTATATGAGAACTCGATAAGATGAAGCTTATCTAACCAACTCCCCTGAAAGTCCAAGGCACATGCCCGAAGCATGTCCTCCAGTGTCTGGATGGTCCTTTCTGTCTGACCGTCGGTCTGAGGATGGAAGGCTGTACTCAACTTCAGTTCTGTACCCAACGCTTCCCTTGTAGCTCTCCAGTATCTCGAAAGAAACCTGGTGTCGCGGTCAGTACTATGGTCTTAGGGACTCCGTGGTGCCTGATAATCTCCTTATCAAAAGTTCAGCTAGCTTTACTACCTTCCAGGTGTCCTTCTGGTATGAATCTGGCAACCTTGGTAAGGCGATCTACTACACCCAGATCATGTTGAGTCCTCCCCTAGCAGGTGGGAGTCCTACAACAAAATCCATGGAGATATCATGAAATTTCCACTCCGGAATTGGCATCGATTGTACCATTCCACCGGTCTACGGTGTTCAAATTTTACCTTCTGGCATGTCAAGCATCTCAATACAATTCCGTCACATCTGACTTCATCCAGACCACAGAAGTACCTCTTCATGTCTTTGTACATCTTGGAGGCTCCCGGATGGCTTCCCCCGTGGCTGATATGTAGAACTATGTGACTCTCGCAGGATGCGATCCCTTAGCTCAGCATTGCTTCGGGGGACGCATAGCCTGCCATTCAACCGAATCAAACCATCTTCATGAGCTTAAAATCATACTTTTTCTTCTCAAATGTACCATTCTCGATCTTGTGTCTGATTCGGTTAGGTAAGGGTCGCTCAACTGAGCGTCTCGCACCTCTGATAAGTGTCCAAATGAGCATGATTTATAGGTGTATTTCATATTTAATATCAGCACTTTCTTGCTCATTTCTCCACTTCGGTTGATTTCCTCTAGTTTATGTTTAATTATTTATCTCACAAAATTATTGGTTTAACATGAGGAAAACCAAGCCGGAGTAAAGTAGTACGAAGAGATGAACGCGTAGGCGCAGACGGCTCAGAAAACGGAGTCCAAACGAAGAATCTAGAGCCGGTCAAAGTCGAAGGAAAATAGGTCACGGTCAAGGTGTAACCGCCCATATTGGGGCGGTCCTCTCTATGGGCAACCGCCTGTATTTGGGGCGGTCCTCTCTATGGGCAACCGCCTGTATTTGGGGCGGTCCTCTCTATGGGCAACCGCCTGTATTTGGGGCGGTCAAGAGTAATGCAACGCCTGTATTTGGGGCGGCGGTCAAGAGCAACAGAACCGCCTGTTTTGAGGCGGTCAGAAACAACAGAACCGCCCAAAATGGGCGGTCAGCACAAAGGGAACCGCCTCTTAAAGAGGCGGTTAGGGCTAAAAAAACCAACCGGACTAGTTTTCTTCTTCGCGCACGTCGTTCCTGCAAACTTGAAGCCTTTCTATCTACTCCGCCCACTGTCTGCATTAATGAGCCTCTTATCCCTGACGCGTTTATCTTCCTGTCCCCTGCGCAATCAATGAATCAACAGTTAAACAAAATCGTACGGACCTTCTTCTGCTCTGTTTCTATATAAACCCACGCCCTTCTGCAAATAAAATAACTCCCTTCCTCGAATCCAAAATTGTTAGTTGTTAGTTGCATTGTTAGTAGTTATTTATTATCGTTAGTATAGACCACACCACGACCACCACCATACCTCGTATCCTCCACTTCTCCATTTTATTTTCTACATTTCCCCACGAAGCAGCAGAAACACGATAAGAAGAACAGAAGAAAAGGGAGCTGGAGCAGAAGCGAATCGCAGTCCAGTCTCCGCCAGCAGTCTCCAAATTAATGGCTATTTCTGTTCCCTTTTTTATTACTGTTAATGTCTAAGTGATTTTATTTGTATCCTAGGATGTGGTTTGATCCTAAAATAAATCAGACTTATTATTAAAACCAAGTTTGCTTATAAATATTTGTTTGTCTCTCTAAATTATTAAATGCTTAAGAACTGATCATTTTTATGCATTTACGGTTTCTCTTATTTCAATGATTTTGTAAATCTGAGAATAGACCACAAAGAGAGATAAAACGTTAGATTTTATACTCCTTGATTAGCAGATAAAATCCATCGCGTGTTATTAAAGAATTCTCGTTTAAGCTAATTAATGATTTTAGACTTTTTCTGATTGTAAAAAGTCTACTGAATTAATTAAGAGTTGTCCTTATCTATGATTTAGGAAGGCCACAAGATAAATTCTTAACAGACAAATAAAAGCAATTAGGATTATAATATTGTCTGTACTTAAAAAATATTTATCACTGTTTCACTTTAAACTTGTTTTAATTTCCTTTCAGCAAATATTGTTAAATGCTTATTCTGACAAAATACTGCATTTATTTGGTAGCTATCAATATATGATTTTGAGGATAGTAAAGTCCACCAAAGGAATTTAAATCTTGGTATTTACACTCCGGATTGAGCAGGAAAATACTAAGGCTATTAATAGGAGTTCGTACTGACAATATTAACTCTAATAGACAATAATATTTGAGACAGGTTTTATAAAATTGTTTAAGTAATTTAGGAATTCCCCGCTATCCTAGGATACCTTTTTCCATCCATTTACTTATTTCACTGTTTGTATTATTTTGTACTAATCCTAAAAATCAAGCTTGCCTCCGGCTAACCCACAATTTACATTTTATGCACTTTATTTATCTTTTTGTACAGTTACTAATCTGGATAATTAATTAGATAATTGCGAAGTCTCTGTGGATACGACCTTGTTGTACTACAAAGATGGGTTCATGCCCATAGTTAGCAAGATAGTTTAACTACTATTTTGCCCAACAACCTCGTCAACCAGCTAGAAGAAGCGAGTAGCGAATGGAGCGAGTGTGCTCGACGGCTCAGGGCGTCGGCTACAATGTTTGCCTTCCCTTCCTTATACTGCAGGTTGATGTCGTAGTCTGAGAGAAATCCATCCACCTTCTCTGTCTCAAGTTGAGTTCTTTCTGAGTGAATACATACTGTAAGCTCTTATGGTCGGAGTAGATGGTGATGCTTACCCCATAGAGATAGTGTCGCCATATCTTCAAGGCGAAGACAATGGCTCCTAACTCTAAGTCGTGAGTCGGGTAATTCTCCTCATGCTTTTTCAGCTGGCGGGAGCATAAGCAACAACCTTGCCATGCTGCATGAGTACGCATCCCATTCCTTTGCCTGATGCATCACAGTATACCTCAAATCCCTCTGTGCCCTCTGGAAGAGTAAGGACAGGCGCTGAGTCAATGAGTCTTTCAGTTTCTGAAACGATAACTCGCACTCGTCTGTCCATACAAACGGTGCATCTTTCTTCATTAATGTAGTCATGGGCTTGGCGACTTTCGAGAAGTCCCTTACAAATCTCCGGTAGTAACCGGCTAGACCAAGAAAGCTCCTAATGTCGGTAACAGTCTTGGGTCTAGGCCATGATCGTACAGCCTCTACCTTAGAAGGGTCAACCGAGATACCTGCGCTCGAGATGACATGTCAAGGAATGATACCTGATCAAGCCAAAACTCGCATTTGGAGAACTTCGCATAAAGCTGGTTCTCGTGCAGTGTCTCTAGCACTTTCCTCAAGTGGGTTTCATGTTCCTCTGGTGATTTGGAGTATACAAGAATGTCGTCGATGAAGACCACAACCGAAGTGTCCAACTGCTCACTGAATAGTCGATTCATGAGGTCCATGAATTTTGCCGGTGCGTTTGACAAACCGAATGGCATCACTGTGAATTCATAGTGGCCACATCTGGTACAGAATGCCATTTTCTCAATGTCTTGCTCTTTGATTGCAATCTGATGATACCCTGAACGGAGGTCGATCTTGGAGAAGACCGAGGCTCCTTTCAACTGGTCGAATAGGTCGTCAATACGTGGTAGTGGGTATTTGTTTTGACTGTGACCACATTCAGCTCGCGGTAGTCAATGCAAAGTCGGAGACTACCGTCCTTCTTCTTCACGAAGAGGACCGGTGCTCCCCAGGGTGATACGCTCGGGCGTATAAACCCTTTGTCTAGAAGATCTCTCAACTGTTCTTTTAGTTCGGTCATTTCTGCAGGTGCCATGCGGTACGGTGCCCTAGCAATGGGACCGGTACCTGGCAGTAGATCAATCTCAAATTCCACTGCTCTCGGTGGTGGCATGCCGGGTAGCTCCTTAGGGAATACATCGGGATACTCGGATACAATGGGTACTTCATCACTGAACTCTGGATCTCGCTCCAGGTCTTGTACATAACAAAGATACACCTCTTGGCTCTTTCTGAGCTCCCGGTACATGGCCATGGCAGATATAAGGGTGGTCGAAGGCTCTCTCGGTCTCTGGCGGTAAGATACTGTAACCCCAGAAGGACTCTTGAGCAGCAAACGATGCTCGGCGCAGAGGATTCTACCCTTGTGCCGCTCCAGCCAATTCATCCCAATGATCACGTCGAATCCCAATCCATTGAATTCGATGAAGGAAAGGGGGAACGATTCTCCTTTGATTTGGATTGTGGCTGATTGATAATATTTGGTGCACTTTACTCGCTCCTTCGATGGGAGAGTAACCATGAAGTTCGGTAGCTCATCCGCATCTAGCTTCAACCTCTTCACGAAGGATGGTGATATGAAAGTGTGAGAGGCGCCGGAGTCGAATAACACATTGGCATCAATGCCATTTACTGGGAAGGTTCCCGTTAGAATAGTGCCGCTTCTGCCGGCTTGTGCTTCGGTGAGGATGCTCAGGTTACCTTCGGTACCGAGTCCACAACCTATTGGATTCACAATTGGATAAGTATTGATGGTGGACACAAGTGGAATTAAATCAACACTGCTCTTTATTGATAAACCAACCATCATACATACCGTGTCTCTAATACACGTTACTAATAGATTACATGATACTAGGAATTTAATACTTTCTAAAGGTAAGGTTCAGGCGTCCTGGTTTCATGTGTGTGGCATTGATTATTGCCGGCGGTGCCATATTCAACTTGATCTTGTTGATCCCGTGATACAGCATCCTAGAGTTTCCACCCATGATTAGGACATCTCCTGATCTCAATACCAATTTCTGTGCGAGGTCCACACGCTTCTGCTCGCTATACAAGAATACGGCGTCATCACCAATGGACCAAGACACTACGGGCACTCCCTGTTTGAGAGATTCCGCTGTCCGTCCTTGTCTTGGTGTAACCCAAGTCGTCCTTCTTTCTCGTAGAAGTTGACGATACAGAGATCCGCTTCAAGTGCGGGGATCGGTTCAGGTTCACATTGTCGTGCAAGTTCTACTGTGTGCGATGAGTGTCTGAAACTCTGGTGGTATTGTCGGTGGCGTCGCTCCGTCTTGTGTTCGTGTCTCCTGGTATGTCTTGGTATAAGGATTCCAGTCCTTTCCCAAGCACATCATCTTCAGCTTCATCTTCGCTCCACCGGGGAATTCGGGTGTGTAAAATCCACCTTGACCCGTTCCTAGCTCGTTGCATTGTCGAATGATTGAAATTTGCGCTTCGGGTGTCAGGTATCCCCTTAATAAGATCATACCTGGGCGGATGACCTGACACTGTTCGTGGTGTAGTCGTGGTTGGTGATGTCGATCCCTTCTTGATTCAAGTTTACCGGTATCGGGTAACAGATACTAAAGTTTCCTATGGTTACAAATTTCATCTATGGTGAGTACTAGTTTCAACTACTTCATTTCATGCTTAGCATACACTTCATTTATTTACTCATGCATTCACTCATACAGTTACTCTACTACTAGGCATGCTATTTCAAGGATTAAAGGTTTAGGTGATTACCTTGGCCGGATTTCGAGCCGGGCCCATCACGGTCAATAACATGGAGAACAGGCTGCCTCTGTGGTGCGCCCCTCTGAGGGCCCCGGGATCCCTGTCCCTGAGGTGCCTGCTGGGCCGGTGCATCGCCAGATGCCACCTCCTTGCCCTCTCTCTGCTTATAGTTCTGAAAGTTTCCCTTCGGCTTGGTGCTCTCTGGGCATCTATTAGCTGTGTGTCCCAGCTTCTGACAGTTATAGCATTTGATGTCTCTCCCAAAGCAGTCCTTACCAGGATGGTCCTGGTTGCACTTCCTGCACACATAGGTGCGGCCGTCGGAGAAGGTTTTGGCGGCACCGGGGCTAGAACCTGAGGTTAGAGGGTTAGCACATGTGTGCGTGGATATACTAGACGATACTTATACGAATACAAATTGGATTAGGAATTTACCCTTAGGTGGGTGTGATCTCAGTGGCTTTGCTGCCACCGGTGCAGAATAACCAAGCTGAAGAAGCTCAGCTGGTTTGCCCTGCTCAGCATGGCACTGCTCTCACCCTGGGTTTTTGTGGGGTTGCTGAAAGAAATTCCCTTTTTCTTTTTCCAGCTCTTCCCCTGGTTCTGCTCCTCGGTGCTGGTGTTTTTGTTGTTAGCTTTGCGCTTCAGCGCAGTCTCTTCATCCCTTAACTGGCAAGTGATCTCAATGCGAGAAGCCGCGTGATAACACTCCTGAAATTTCAGGTATTAGCCGGGATTCTCATTTAAGGAAAGGATAAGGGAAAGATTCAAAGAATTCAAGGAATTTAAGGAATTGAAATGATACTAAGGGTTAACCGTTATTTACCTGAAGGGAGGTAAACCTGGTATAGCCCATACCGTACCGAAGGCGATGGCTCAGACCGCCATAGAAGCGATCGACCAACACATGGCCGGTGTATCCTAGATCGGGGAGAAGACGGAGAATGGAGGTGAAGGTGCGGTAGTACTCATCGACAGTCATCTTGTCTGTCATCTTTAAGGCGTCTAGCTCTAGCCTTTTCTTGGTTTTCACGTGCTCGTGGTAGTATTTGGAACGGAGGAGTGAGGCGAAGGAATCCCAATCGAATGTGGGGTCGCTGACATGCTCATGCTTGACCAGCTTCCACCAATCCATTGCAGCATCCTTTAAGTAGTACGCAGCAACTCTGACTCGAACTCCAGCAGGAGCTTCGAGTGTTTCGAAGGCCGTCTCCATCTCGGAGATGTAGGCCTCGAGCTTAGCCGGATCACTCTCGCCCCTAAAGCAAGGAGGGCGGAGCTCCGCTACAGCTTTTACCCAGTTTGCTTCTCTGGGTGGTGGGGGAGGGATTGGCCCCGTTTGAGTTTGTTGGTTTTGTTGGGATTGTTGTACAGCTTGGATTACTTGAGGTAGCATCTGCGCTACCGTGGCGGCGACGATCTCAGCTATCGTCTGCGCGCCGGGTCCGTCATTGCCCCCTCCTCTGGGGCGACCTGGACCTCTGCCTGACATCTGAATATTTAACAGTTACGTTAGGCTTTGCAAGATATGACTCAAAGGTCTTGGAATTTAAGCAAGGTATCGTTCATAAGAACGTTAAGGGTATCCGTCGTTAACACGGTAGTTCCTAGTTAGGTTTCTAAATATCCGTCTTAAGACGGTTGAAATCCTAACTCGGTAATCTCCTATGCTCGGTACTATGGACATCAGAGCGTAACTATGCTCTGATACCACTTTTTGTAACACCCCAACCACTAATCCTATGCTTACCGTCTAATTGTCCTATTAATCCTACGAGTTCGCAGCGGAATTATTGCATACTTACTACGGCGGGTGAAACAATGCCGCTAACCACCCATACGGCTAGCTAGGCTACTAATACTTATAGTCACGGTCTGATGAACATAACGTACCGAGCTACTAAATTAATTGCCCAATACCATACACCAATTACTTACATCAATGGATCACCGAGTATTAGAGTATATTCGATTACAACCTTTCCAAACTTACCAAAAGAAATGAGTTTCTAAAGCTACTCATCTATACCAATCCAATACTCCCATTATCCAAAAAGGTGTACCCCATGGTACACCGGCTATTCAAAAACTACAAGCCATGTACTACTTAGTACACCCATCGTAAATTCAATGTTTACATTCCAAAAAGAAGATAAAGGAAATGAAACTAGATCTTCACATCTTCATCCCTCGCGGGTACCTGCGTGTAGTAAAATGGTGCCCCAAGGGGCTCAGCAAACGCTGCATATGGACTCCGCATATACCGCGTGCTAGCAAGGGCACGCCGACTATTTGACGTCCACTAAACATGCTGTTCATTTATTTCATACATACATGCTTTTCATACAACATACATGCCATACGATTCATTACACAATTCAAGGCAACAATATCAAAGCATACATCTCACTTACCTTCACAAGGTTAGCCAAATTATGCATCCGGGTTAATCGGAATGCTTTTACTCTTTTACTCATCACTTACTTCTCTACTTACAACTACTTACTTTCATTTGCTTCACTTACTCATTCTTACTTACTTACTTATACTCAAGTTAAGTCGTCGGGACCTCCGGCCTTGGGACTACACCGTCCCACATCCGGGATTTACTTGACTCACCAATCCGGGATGCTACCCACTTAAGGGATTTGGGCCGCGGACCAGTTTAAGAGTCAGGAATTGGAGCCAACCTCTCGTGACTCCGCATCCTCACGCGTGGCCGAAACTATATCGGACTTCTACTCATTCCAATTTAATTACCAATTCAAGTTAGGATGGTTAGCTTGTTAGGAATAAGTTAGAAGTCCAAACACAATAAATAGCGGTCACGGTACAATACAACATTCATACACACATTCATTATCATCCATACATTTCATGAATTATACAAACTAAGAGTTAAAGAAAATATACAACATCATACAACACTACATATTCACAAGTATGCATATTAACTCCGATTCGTGCATTTATCTTATTTGGTGATCAATTAGCACACAACACACAAATCAGAGTAACCAAGATAGCATACGGAGCATGAGGAATCCATACCGTTCACCGTCGTACGTGTTTCCAAACGTGCTTCCGGTGTCACAAATCAAGTCCTATTATATACATACAATTAAATGATTAATCTAACTATCATTACTTAACTCATACTTACTATGTCCTTATTCTTCTTACACTTACACATTACTTACTCATTTTTCCTTACTTAAGTTTATTTTCTTACTTAAGGTTTGCATGCTTACATACATGTAGATATACATATATGTATGGGTATATATATATATATACAATTATTATTTAGATTAAAATAATTTTTTTTTGACCGGACCGGACTTGCGACCGACCTTGCAAGTCGGTCCATTCCAGTAGCTCAGATTACCGAAATTCTTCTGGCCGACCGAACTTGCAAGTCCGGTCGCAAGTTCGGTCGATTCCAGTAGCTATCCTCGGGAAATTTTTCTGGGCCGACCGAACTTGCATGTCCGGTCGCAAGTCCGGTCGATTCCAGTAGGTATCCTCGGAAAATTTTCTGGACCGACCGAACTTGCATGTCGGTCGCAAGTCCGGTCGATTCCAGTAGGTTACAGGATGGAAATTTTTCTGGCCGACCGAACTTGCAAGTCCGGTCGCAAGTTCGGTCGATTCCAGTAGGTTACAGACGGGGAAAATTTCTGGTCCGACCGAACTTGCAAGTCCGGTCGCAAGTTCGGTCGATTCCAGTAGCTCACCCGTCTTTGTAAGTCTGGGCTCGACCGAACTTGCAAGTCCGGTCGCAAGTTCGGTCCGGCCCAGTATTTGCATTTTACTTTCTGTTTTCAGTCCTCTCTTTACCCAATACTTCCCCATTGTTCCTACACTTAATCCCCCATGTTTTAACACTATTTAAACCTCATAACACACCTTAGTTCATTTCCTAACTCCTTACACACCTTTTATACTCATTCACTCACCTAATTTTTCCAAGTTTCAACTCAACACTCTCACTAGTTGTTTCCTAGTTGTGTTTTGCTACAGATTTTATTCTAACTCTCTCCCAACACTAGTTCCCTCTTCTAATGTCATTTCTAGCACCTCAAATACACTACAACTATATTAACTATCTCTCCCCATCTTCCCTCTATCTATCTATCTCAAAATGTTACAACTTACATTTCTAACCCAATTTCTATCTCACTAAGTGTTCTAATCCTAGACAAATTTTGCCATAGTCTCCCTTGTATTTTTATACACTCACCACATTGTTTTGCTCACATTATTATCAACATCTCACCTGTTTATACAACCAAAACTATACAAGCTCTCATATACAATACCAATACTAAAAACGCTCATAAAAATTCCTGCACTCAAACAACTAAATCCCAATCTGTTTGTAACAGTTTTTAAATTGTTTTCAAAGACTTTAAAATACTTATTTTCCTTTACTCATTATACTACTAATGCATTACCATTTTTCAATACACATTTTTACTTCTAAAAATCTGTTACACATACATATTCAAGACTACACAAAGGTGAGCTTATTTACCTTGCTTCTCTTCTAGTTTTTCTTTCTCTTCTTCCTTCTTCCTTCTTTCTCTACCGGTTTTGTAATCTCAATCCTCTAGCACTACAACCATTCATATACACCATTCAATACTTAGAACTAACCTTAACCATTAATAAGTCTAGTCTAGTCTAGGTTTTAGGTTTAGAAAATTTATTACCTTCCAAGAGCACAAGAGCTGTTGGGATAGCTCAAGAACAAGGTTTCTCACACCACCAAAATGCCAAAATCGGCTGGCTGGGTATAAAAGAGCAAGCAAGAGTTAAGCTTCAAATTTCGTTTTGCCCTTAAAGGCTAGAAAAAGATGGAGTTTTCTAAATATTTTTACCTTACTAGAACAAGGAGAACAAGGGCCTTCTAATGGTGGTGTTGAAGCTCCAAATGGGGTTATACCCATAAAATCGAAAGTGCTTGTTTTTGGATTTTGGAAAGATGGAAATGTAGCTCTTGAGGAGAGGAGTACAATGGTGGTGTTTTTATAATTTTTGGAGAAGTTTGGAGAGAGTTACAAAGGAGAGAAGTAGAGGTTTTAGTGGTTCTTTGCTTCCTCCATTGTTACGTCGAGGAGAGGAGGAAAATAGGGAGGAGGATGGTGAGCTTTACGTGAGAGAGGGAGTAAAATGAGTGTAGGAGAGAGAGAATGTGAGAGTAGAATAAAGTAGTGAGTGTTGTTTAATTATTGTTTGTTTTTGTAAGTAAAAGAGAGTAAAGAGAGAGTGAGGAGGGGCCAAAATCGGACAGCCCACACAGACCATGAGGGTCTTAAAATTTTATTTACAAAGTTGGACACATATAGTTTGTGTTAATTATATTTCTACCCCACAACTTCCCGTTTTTGACAGTTTTTTACTAATTTCTCGTTTTCTTGATTTATTTGTTCTAAAGCCTCACTAATATTTATTAATGATTATTTAGTTGACTAAAATTGTTACGAGTCTATTTGACCCGCTTAAGGACACGTTTCCCCGGTTACCTCGAAAAGCGTGCTTTAAGATTCGGTAATGCTTTTAATCCATTTTAAGGATCCGTTTTCTTCGGGATTTGTTCCTAATAATTATTTATACTTAATTAAGCCTCTAAATTACTTATTAGCCTAATTAATCACTATTTTTAATTACGGGGTATTTCAACTGTATATTATGAGTGGTTGGAAACTTGTGTAATTAAAATAATTGAGAAAGAAATTAATACTCAAATTAACTGTCGGGCTGCAACAAATCCCGGTCGTAGTTGTATAGTAAAGTGGAGGCGACCGAATATCGAACCGTGGGACTAAGGGGAATTATTAAGTACCTAAGCTTTGTCACAAAAAGGGGGGTTAATGACTTGTTTTACAAATAAAAAGGAAAGATAAAAAATATAAGTAAAAGGTAAATTAAACGGGACTCTGGGTTCAGGTTTATAAGTCTGCTCTTTATAATGTTCTACCGGTTTTTATAATAGTTTGGCAAAATTCCTGTTAATATCTTAAGGACTAAATCATAGACAAAAGGACTTGTTTACCAGAAAATGCTTAGTCTAATATAGATTCGAGCACAAAACACATTTAAACGGACATTAATGCGAGAAATTATATTTGCGTCTGAAAATACTAACTTCTTAAAAAGCTTTCTCCAGATTTACGGCTTAATTAACCTGTCTATTTATCACGGTCTGATCAAAATAGACTTAGTAAAGCATTTTAATAAATTCATGTAATTTATTAAAAAGGCGAGAGATAAGCTTTAATCGTAACAAACTGTATTAAAACTAAACCGGTAAAAACATATTGATAATTAATACAAACACTAATAACCATTCAGAGTATAAATATTCTAGCTAACATATTAAATAGATAAACAAAAACAAGAGTAGTAGAAATCATCGACTCCTGGATTTGTTCTGCTATTTGTATACGTAGGACTAGAGGTGAATATGGTGGAATGAAAAGAAAACAAAATGGAGAAGACGGGAGAAGAGAAATGGGATGAACGTGTGATTTGTGGTGTAGTGGATCGATGATGGATAGATCATCGATAGATGAGGAGGAATGGGTTTATATAGCAGAGGAATTTGAAGAAGACGATAAGGATGGCGATGCAGTAGATGAGACCATGCAGAAGTCTCATGCATTAGGTGAGATTAATCTCGGTGGAATAAACAAACGGTGCATATTTGAAGAAAGCAGTGCCGACATGTGTCCGGCCTGCGTCCGTGTTTTAATCCCCGGTCCTCTCTAGCTCTTGTCCGGCCTTTAATCCACGGACGGGCCACGGTCATCTCTTGCGTCCGTGTCTTGTCCGCACAAAAAAGACCGGACGTCTCTATCCTGTCCGCGGTTCTGTCCGCCCAAATATGGCCGGACGTCTCTGTTAAAGTGGCGCGCTGTTTCTTCTTGTGCGTCCGCGGTTCTGTCCGCCCATAAAAGGCCGGACGTCTCTAATCCTGTCCACTCAAATGTCCATGGACGTGGCACGGTAGTAAGGTTTAGCGTGTGCATGTCGTGTGACTTATTTTAATCATTAATATGGTTTTACTTCCTACATTTAACACATATAATACATTAGTTAATATCAAAACATAATTCTAGGAAAAAACGCAAGATAAGTGAGAAACATTACTTAAAATGCTGCAAATTATAAGGTGATTAAACCTTAATAAGTCTATATGTTTTGCACTTATCAAACTTCCTCACACTTAAGCTTTTGCTTGTCCTCAAGCAAATAAGGAGTGTAACTATCTCTAAGCCGTAGTATAAAACAAGATTAAATAAGTGTAGAAGGGAATTTAGACAAAGTGACAATTGAAATAATAATTCTGCTCTCAGAAGTAGGTTTTTGCAAACAGTGAAAAAGAGCAATTTTATAAAAGCATAGAAAAACTAGATTGCAGAAAACAAGTTAGATTAACCTGGGATTTTCCTCCAATTTCTGTTCTCTAACCCGGGATGACAAGGGGTGTGAAGTAATGCCTTATTCCGCAATACCTTTCAACACCACGTACTCATGTTTATAAATAAAAATTGCAATTTATTGCTTTCATTTTTTTTGAATGCAGAAATGTATATACTAAACAAACACATTTTTTTATATTGCATTATTTTTCTGTACCCCAGACTTTTCTCTCTATCCTTGTAGCGGTGTTGGGTCTTCTATCCCAGATCACGAGACCTTAGGTAGATAGGTGTTAAGGCACCCCGGAGGACTTAATAACCGGATAGACGAGGCCTGTTTTTGGTTTAGAAAAATTTATAAACAGCGGAGTACCTTGTCTTTATCCTTTTCTTTCCTAACTTTGCAATCATTTCCAAAATCCCAAGCTAAGCTAAATTGGTTTTTACAATTAGCAGATCTATCGTATTTTCAGTGAAAATAGAGTATTTTGATTGAAAATAATTTTATACAAACTCCTTTAAACAAAACAACTCTTTCAGTTGTCACTTGGCTTAATTTCAAACACTTCCACAATTATTTTATCTTATTTTTTCCAAAATGTTGGCACTTAGAGTAGCAAAAAGCGAGTGTGGCATTAACGAACAACTGACATATTTTCAGGGAAAGGTCTCTACTTCCTCACACTTGAGAGGAGCAATGTCCTCATTGTTCACAATAAAATCAAGAAAAGAACCTTCCAAAATATGCTAGACTCATAAAGGATTAAATTAATAAAGAAGCTTAAACGTAAGGTAGGTTGAACATTAATATAATAAAGAATAAACTGAGACTCCCCTTGTATCGTAGATTGAGGAAGGTGCCCTTCCTCACACTTAAAGCTTTTGTAGGGGTGAAATGTTCCTCACACTTAAGTTCACGCAAGTGTCCAACTGGGGAGATATCAAAATTGCTAGAACAACTGAGGTTGCTTTCCATATGTGAGTTCAGCTATATGTTGAATATAGAATTTATTTGGAAAAGAAAAACCTGTATAGCCAGCAGAACTCAAGTGGCACCATAAATAGCATGTAAAATACATAAAATAAAAGCATTAACAAGAAAAATATAAGATGTAGATAGAGTAAGAGGAAATTCATATATAAAAATGCATTAAAACGGTACGAGTCTGCAATAAGTTAGAGAACAAGAGAGATATATAAAACTAAATAAAAGGAAAGAAAGATCACTGTGGTGGCTGTGGTGGCTGCTGTGGTTGAAATACCCCAAACCTTGATATGTTGGTTAAACATTAAAACATGATTTATTAAGACTAAAAAGAGTCTTAAAAACACTAGTAAACAAATTTAAACAAAAGCAAACACAAAATGTGCTTTAAAGTCAATAAGAGCTAAAATGTGCTCTAAGCTTGGAGTAGGCTTGGGTAAGACCTAATGAACTTACCAAGACTATATATATGTATTAATGAACATATAAAATCAATTACTAAAGAAAACCAAGCTTGAAAACAAGTTAAAACACAAAATGTGCTTTAAGAAGTCTTAAAGCACATTTTTGAAAAATTGTCTTGTAAATGGGTTTTGAGTGGCTAAATGTCCATCATTACTCTTTAATATATATGTGTACTATATAGTATCACATTTGGGTGGCTATATTAATGGGAAATCAAAAATTTCACTTCTAAGTGCCTTGTTTAGGTGAATAGTGATTTTTATAAGCTAGTTTATAACATATGTTGTATTAAGTAATTAAATTGACAAACAAAGACTAGAATGCCCTCATACTAATAAAGGGGGCCGGTTTTTATAAGTGTGGTGACTCACCACTCTCTAGTTAATGTAATAAGTAAGTAAAGCAAACTAAGTAAACTTACTTTTTACTTTATAAGTATAAATATCTCTTAAAAGCAAACTCTATCTCATTCTCTCTTTTCCTTCCTTCATTTCCCACGGTCACAATCTTCTTCTCCCTTCCTTCTTGCTGTTCTTCCACGGTAATACTACTACCTCCATTAGAACTCCCACTTTGACCTCTTGTAAAATCTTGCTCACTTGTTCAAATCAAAAACAAACACCACCAATCTCTTCCTCTCATCAAGCTCTTCATTCCTATCTTCTCAAAACTCCAAGAGCTCCATTTCGGTGCCAAGGTGTTCCACCATTGAAGGAGCTTGGGCTTGTCTTATGACATATTGTTGATCTCCTTTGCTTCTAGGTAAGGAATCTCAAAGAAAAATCATGTTTCCTCCATGTTCTTACCTTGACCGAAAATACACATTGATATAGCTCTTTGTGTGACTTTGTTCTAGCTTCATTTCAACTCTTCATGGACTAGGTGGAGTCCACTCTTGTTATATATTCAAACTCCCTTCAAAGATCAAGGTAAAACAACTACATTAATGTTTTTGAAACAATGTAAAATTAGGGTTTACAATGAGATGAAGCTCAAAGCTTGAATACTCATTATGGTGTTTGTATATTGTCTAGAACTTGACAAGGAATCAAATTACCATACGGTTTTTTAAGGAATCAAGGAGGAAGTGTTTTGGAAAAAGAGGTAAATCTACTAACTTAATGTTGTTTAATGCCTTAGGAGAAATGAGCTTATAAATGCTTATTAAAACTACCTAAAGAGCAAATGGTGAATGACTTAGCAAAGTGTTCTCAAGAGACTAGTAAAGGGCATATGTGTGTGTTGAGTGTATTTGCAGGTGAAAGGCATATATATTGTGGAAATTCAGTGTTTATGATTTAAGCACCTTAAGGGCCTAAGAGCCATGCATTTTAAGGGCCTAAGTGCCATGCAATTTAAATTATGCACTATATTGTAATGTAGTGTGAATTTGGTGAAGTTGTGTATGAGAGTGTTCTTGGTGATTCTAGATGTTCTTGTGTGTTTAATGGAGAAAGCAAAGTGTTTAGGCTTAGTAATGTTCTAGGGGAATCCATGCCAAAATTTAGGTAAGAAGTAAGAAGTTCTAAGTGTTTACATAAGGTTTGGTGAGTTAGAAAATGTAGAAAATGAAAAAGGAGTTCATGATGTTTTAAAGGAATTTTGATGAACTAGGAAGTACTCTAGAGTGTAATAAGGACTTAGGCATGATCTTGAGATTTAGTAAGTACCAAAGTCACTTTGGGACTTAGGTAAATACCTAGGCAAACTTTGGTAAAATAAGGAGAAGTGTACACTAGGAAAAGAGTTTCAAGAAGGATATAAGGAATTAGTTGTGAGAGATGATGCTTGGGAGATGATGTTAAAATAAGGAGGAAGCTTTTGGGATAGTAGTTATCTTAGGTGTGAAACACCACTTGAAAAACTAGGAGAAAACATTGTAAGTGTTAGGAATTTTGTGAAGATATAAGTGAAGACTTAAGGAATTAGAAAATGAGTTTTATGAGTGTTTAAGGATGTCTTAAGTTGTGTTTGAAGTGCCCAAATGAGGTTAGGGGGTACTAGGTTATATGGGGTGAAGTTTGGAGTTGAATGTAAAAAGGAAAACAAAGATTTAGGGCAGACCGGACTTGCGACCGGACTTGCAAGCTCGGTCGGGCCCAGTTTACCCTGCGAGAATTGGCTTCTGGAATGGACCGACCTTGGGACCGGACTTGCAAGGTCGGTCGGGTTGTAATTTCTGTACGGATTGAGTTACTGGAATCGACCGGACATAGGACCGGACTTGGCAAGTCCGGTCGGGCTAAATTTCCGAAGGGGAGAAACTCTCTGGAATCGACCGGACATGGACAAGTCCGGTCGGCAGTCCGGTCGGACCTAAACTTGTAAAAAAAAAAAAAACAGAAAAGAATGTGACTTATGTAGTTAACCCTAGGGTGTATAATGAAGGTAACCTAGGGTAAGATTAGACATTAAAACATGTCATACAATCATGTTGAATACTTAGTAAGTGTGAAGTTAAATAAATAATTAACCGACATTACTAATGTGTATAGGATTCTCTCAAGGTGGAAACGAAACGAGGCAAGGACCAAGGTATGGTTTTCTTGCAGTCTGTTGTCTACCGGTTTACACCGGCTTGGATGTTGATTGCTTTTCTGGGTGTTACGACCTTATAAGATTAAGGCATGAAAAGAGTTTATAGTTGTTATTCATTAAGATGTTGTAAAGTTGTGACTCCTTCCCTTGGTTGTCTAACAAGACCTAAATGTTTGCTTGTTTATGACTTAACAAAATATTGTGTGATCACTAACAAGTGCTAATCGGGGGAGTGAGGAGTCCGGTTGTTCCGGCCACACGTGTGATGGATGGGGGTCGATATCATATCCGGTTCGGCTCTCTTGGTGTATGTATAGGTGGTATTCCAATTTGGTTTCTACCTTCCCTTAGCTTATCCAAAGCTAGTTACTGACTCACGTCGGGCCATAGGGGCATACGTATGTTATTTCGGTGTGCTTGGGATTACTATATCCGACACACCTTTGGTATAAGTTAACCGTTCTATATAACCGGACGGTAACGAGGATGGTAACGAGCTTAACATGGGGTTGGTAAAAACCTCTAGGCTCACATGGTATACTAACTATGGTGGAAGGTTCCTTGTGCGAACCGATTTTATGGTGATGTGTATTGATATGATGCTATGCAATTTCCCTTGCTATGCTATGGTATATGTATATATATATATGTTGGATGTTCTAAAATGAATGCCATGTTATTATGACAATTGGTTGCGCGTATCCCGGTAGCCGATGGGCTGCGCGTTAGCCATACCAGCAAAGGTTGCTGACCCCCTCGGGGGCTCCATATTATATTGCAGGATGAGGATCGAAGAGGCAGAGTGGCTCTAGGTCCTAGGTTGCTGATGTACTTTTGGATATGTTGGTTTTTGAGCCCGGGATGCGCCTGTGCTCCCGAGGCGTTACATTTTGATACCGTTGTTATACAGTGGTGGATGGTTATGGTTTGTAGGTGTGTTGTAAATTAAATACTCGGTATGGTTGGTTATGTTTATATATGGATGTTAGTTACTATGCTCGGGAGTCTGTTCATCAGACCGATACACTTGTATTTATTCTGCCTAGTTAACCACGTGGGTGGTTAACGGCGTTGTAACACCAAAGCGTTTAGTTATTGTTTGGTTGGTTATTTCCGCTGCGATTTCGGTAGTTGATAGGGGCGTTGTTGGGGTGTTACAAAAAGTGGTATCAGAGCGAAGTATCGCTCTGATGACTAGAATACCGAGCTTAGGGATATACCGAGTTAGGAAACCTAACTACAGATACCTAAGTGAACAGATTTGGAAGGGTTAACCACTAACTAAGTGTGGAATTACCTGGTTGTCGGGAAGATGTTATAACCATTGGACCGATAAGTGTGCAAGCATAATGCTAATGAGATGTTCATATGAATTCAGATGGCAGGTAGACCACGAGGGAGAGGCCGCGGGCGCGGTACTGGAGATTTGGGTAACCAGGGCGATGATACTACGGCACAGACTATGGCTGAGGCAGTTGCAGCCGCCGTAGCCCAGTTGGTACCCGATCTGGTTGCTGCTATACAGCAAGGGCAACAGCCCGGAGTTCAGCCACCACCACCACCGCCACGAGAGACCAATTGGGTCAAGGCGTTGGCTGATCTTAGACCGCCATCGTTCAATGGGGAGACTGATCCTCGAAAGCTGGAGGCGTACATCTCCGAACTGGAGACCGCCTACGAGACCTTGGCAGTACCTGCTGAAGCTAAGGTCCGTCTCGCCGCTTACTACTTGAAGGGTACGGCGCAGAGTTGGTGGAAGTTGGTGAAGGAGGACAGGATGGCTGATCCTGAATTTGGTTGGAGGGAGTACACGGCTCTGCTGCGAGCCAAGTACTACCCGGTACACGTGCAGGAGGCCAAGCGCCTCGAGCTGGATAGTCTGAGGCAGGGGGATAAGATGTCGGTTGATGACTACTACACCGCATTTACCGGCCTTATCCACCTGTTACCAGACCTTGGGTATTCGAACCGAGTGTTGGTGAACCGGTTCTACAATGGACTAAGCCACCGTCTCCGCTACGGGATGGGGCCAGCTGAGTATACCACCTTGCAGGTAATTGGAGTACTTTGTTGTGAATCAATCTATGCCTTGAGTGAATGTTAATGTGAGTTGGTAAGTTGTTTTTGCGGGGCATGACTGACATCCTCAATTCAGGAGTGCTATCATGCCGCTGCTAAGGTTGAAATTACCGTCCGTCTGAGGGACGAGGAGAATGCGCACAAGCGCAAGGCCACCAACGAGGGCCAGAGTCAGCAAGGGTATGGGGGAGGAAAGAAAAAGAAACCCTACCCTCAGCCCCAGAAGGGTCAGTACCAGGGTGATAAGGGCCAAGCCCAGACCACCACAGCTGATGAGCCACTGAAGCTCACGTATGCGTATGCGGCGAAGCCTCTACGCTCCTACCCGCCTAAGGGTAATTACTTAACCATGTGTATTTAGTTGAGGTGTGTGTTGTTGAGATGGAAAGTGAGTATTAATTGTGTGTTGTTATAGCAGCTAGCGCGGGTTCTGGACCGGAGCGCCACTTTTACTGTAAGTGGTGCAATGGAGACCACCCCGGCAAAGACTGCAAGGGGAATGATGTGAGGTGCCGTCACTGCCAGAAGATGGGGCACCGTGAGTTTGAGTGTTGGACGAACCCCAACGGCAGGAACTATAAGCCAAAAGGGCAGTGGAAGGGTAATACTACCACGACCACTGAAGGCCCGAAGGCGATTACCCAGCAGACTTCTGACAAGAAGTACACTGAATCCCAGAAGGGGAAGGCTACGGGGTCCGGCAAGGCCGCCTTGAATGTGGTGGACCGGTCAGAAGCACCAGGATCCTCTTCGAGACCAGGTACCGCCTACACTGTTAAATGAAAAAGTGATTGCTTACCGCATTTCATGCATGAGTATTAGCAAGTCTAAGGGTATAAACATATAAGTAAGAGTTAGAATATAATGTGGAAAACACCTAAAGTTAGGCAATTTGAAACCTAGGAACCTTCAATATCTGTTATCCAATCCCGCCCACACCAAACCCTGAAGAAACCGCCATCAACATCACCGACTTTCCATTGGAGCAATGTCAGGTTATCCAGCCAGGTATGATACTCTTAAATGGATACCTGACACCGGAAGCACAAATCCATATCATCAGACGATGCGACGAACTTGGAGCAAAACCAGGAGGGTTCTACACACCCGAATACCCGAACGGAGCAAGGATGCAATTGAAGATGATGTGCATGGGTAAGGACTGGAACCCTTACACCAAGTCATATCAAGAAGTACGAGCTGAAGATGGAGCAACAGTACCGAGCATACCTGAGGAGTTCCTTGCGGTTGTTAACCACACCGTGGGAATTGCTCAGCAACTTGAATCGGAGCCGATTCCGAACGTGGAAGCAGACTTATGCATTGTGAACTTCTACCAGAAAGGTGGACGGTTAGGTATACACCAAGACAAGGACGAGTCACCCGAGTCTCTAAGTAAGTGAGTACCCGTGGTGTCTTGGTCCATTGGTGATACCGCAGTGTTTGTGTATGGCGAGCAGAAGCGTGCTGACCTCGCAAAGAAGCTACTGCTGAAATCGGGAGATGTACTAATCATGGGTGGACAATCAAGGATGCTATACCATGGCATCAGGAAGATCAAACTGAATACCGCACCGTCGGCAGTGATCAACGCCACACACATGAAACCCGGACGTTTAAATTTGACCTTCAGACAGTTTTGAGCTTTGTATAATTGTGTGATGTGATAAACCCGTATGTATTAAGGATGTTGTAAGTGTGAATCATGGCGGCAGTGTAAACCAATGAATGTTGTAAAAAGAGTGTGTTAATGAATAAAGTGGAGTTGTTTGAAGCATATAAACCGTGTTGTTACCCAATACTTATTAGTTTGCCAATGAATTAGGTTGTGCACTCGGAACGGGAGGTATACTGAGTGTCTGCAATAAGGCAGAAGCCGGCAAGAGCGGCACAATCCTCACCGGTACCTTTCCAGTGAATGGCGTGGATGCATCGATCTTGTTCGACTCTGGAGCCTCACACACATTCATTTCGCTATCATTTGCGAAGAGGCTGGGGTTAGACGGTGAAGAGATGCCAGACTTTGTGGTCACTCTCCCGTCGAAAGAGCGGATCAGGTGTACCCGCTACTACCGAGATGCTGTTGTTCGAATCAGGGATGAGGAGTTTCCGATCGACTTGATAGAGTTCGACGGACTAGGTTTTGATGTGATTGTCGGGATGAACTGGTTGGAGCGGTACAAGGGTAGAATCCTATGTGCCGAGCATCGACTGCTTCTTAGGAGTCCATCTGGGGTTACTATATCATACCGCCAGAGGCCAAGGGAGCCTTCGACACAGATCATCACCGCCATGGCCATGTATCGTGAGTTGCGACGAGGAAATGATGTATACCTCTGCTATGTCCAGGACATAGAGAGAGACCCTGAGTTTAGCCCAGATGTGCCGGTAGTGTCGGAGTTTCCTGATGTATTTCCTAAGGAACTGCCGGGCATGCCACCAGCACGAGAGGTTGAATGGAGAAAGTGTTCTTGGTGATTCTAGATGTTCTTGTGTGTTTAATGGAGAAAGCAAAGTGTTTAGGCTTAGTAATGTTCTAGGGGAATCCATGCCAAAATTTAGGTAAGAAGTAAGAAGTTCTAAGTGTTTACATAAGGTTTGGTGAGTTAGAAAATGTAGAAAATGAATAAGGAGTTCATGATGTTTTAAAGGAATTTTGATGAACTAGGAAGTACTCTAGAGTGTAATAAGGACTTAGGCATGATCTTGAGATTTAGTAAGTACCAAAGTCACTTTGGGACTTAGGTAAATACCTAGGCAAACTTTGGTAAATAAGGAGAAGTGTACACTAGGAAAAGAGTTTCAAGAAGGATATAAGGAATTAGTTGTGAGAGATGATGCTTGGGAGATGATGTTAAAATAAGGAGGAAGCTTTTGGGATAGTAGTTATCTTAGGTGTGAAACACCACTTGAAAAACTAGGAGAAAACATTGTAAGTGTTAGGAATTTTGTGAAGATATAAGTGAAGACTTAAGGAATTAGAAAATGAGTTTTATGAGTGTTTAAGGATGTCTTAAGTTGTGTTTGAAGTGCCCAAATGAGGTTAGGGGGTACTAGGTTTATGGGGTGAAGTTTGGAGTTGAATGTAAAAAGGAAAACAAAGATTTAGGGCAGACCGGACTTGCGACCGGACTTGCAAGCTCGGTCGGGCCCAGTTTACCCTGCGAGAATTGGCTTCTGGAATGGACCGACCTTGGGACCGGACTTGCAAGGTCGGTCGGGCTTGTAATTTCTGTACGGATTGAGTTACTGGAATCGACCGGACATAGGACCGGACTTGGCAAGTCCGGTCGGGCTAAATTTCCGAAGGGGAGAAACTCTCTGGAATCGACCGGACATGGACAAGTCCGGTCGGACCTAAACTTGTAAAAAAAAAAAACAGAAAGAATGTGACTTATGTAGTTAACCCTAGGGTGTATATGAAGGTAACCTAGGGTAAGATTAGACATTAAAACATGTCATACAATCATGTTGAATACTTAGTAAGTGTGAAGTTAAAATAATTAACCGACATTACTAATGTGTATAGGATTCTCTCAAGGTGGAAACGAAACGAGGCAAGGACCAAGGTATGGTTTTCTTGCAGTCTGTTGTCTACCGGTTTACACCGGCTTGGATGTTGATTGCTTTTTGGTGTTACGACCTTATAAGATTAAGGCATGAAAAGAGTTTATAGTTGTTATTCATTAAGATGTTGTAAAGTTGTGACTCCTTCCCTTGGTTGTCTAACAAGACCTAAATGTTTGCTTGTTTATGACTTAACAAAATATTGTGTGATCACTAACAAGTGCTAATCGGGGGAGTGAGGAGTCCGGTTGTTCCGGCCACGCGTGTGATGGATGGGGGTCGATATCATATCCGGTTCGGCTCTCTTGGTGTATGTATAGGTGGTATTCCAATTTGGTTTCTACCTTCCCTTAGCTTATCCAAAGCTAGTTACTGACTCACGTCGGGCCATAGGGGCATACGTATGTTATTTCGGTGTGCTTGGGATTACTATATCCGACACACCTTTGGTATAAGTTAACCGTTCTATATAACCGGACGGTAACGAGGATGGTAACGAGCTTAACATGGGGTTGGTAAAAACCTCTAGGCTCACATGGTATACTAACTATGGTGGAAGGTTCCTTGTGCGAACCGATTTATGGTGATGTGTATTGATATGATGCTATGCAATTTCCCTTGCTATGCTATGGTATATGTATATATATATATGTTGGATGTTCTAAATGAATGCCATGTTATTATGACAATTGGTTGCGCGTATCCGGCCGATGGGCTGCGCGTTAGCCAAACCAGCAAAGGTTGCTGACCCCCTCGGGGGCTCCATATTATATTGCAGGATGAGGATCGAAGAGGCAGAGTGGCTCTAGGTCCTAGGTTGCTGATGTACTTTGGATATGTTGGTTTTGAGCCCGGATGCGCCTGTGCTCCCGAGGCGTTACATTTTGATACCGTTGTTATACAGTGGTGGATGGTTATGGTTTGTAGGGTTGTTGTAAATTAAATACTCGTATGGTTGGTTATGTTTATATATGGATGTTAGTTACTATGCTCGGGAGTCTGTTCATCAGACCGATACACTTGTATTTATTCTGCCTAGTTAACCACGTGGGTGGTTAACGGCGTTGTAACACCAAAGCGTTTAGTTATTGTTTGGTTGGTTATTTCCGCTGCGATTTCGGTAGTTGATAGGGGCGTTGTTGGGTGTTACAGTGGTGCTGGCCTTGGCTGCGCGTCGGTGGTGGTGCTGGTTGTGGAGTGTGGTGGTGATCAGCGTCGGGATTGAGGGTATTGAGGAGAAAAACCAGTGTCGAGTTTGTGGAAGAAGAGTAGAGGAATAATAAAAATGGAGTGAATAGAAAATTTTTAGGTGCGTCCGCTCTGTGTCCCTGCAAATATGGGCGGACGTGTTGTTTTTTTTTCGACGTCCGGGTCTTTGTCCGTGTTAATTTGGGCGGACGCTCGGTTCCTTCCTTGCGTCCGGCCTTTTAAGGGCGGACGTGAGTCCCTTTCGTTTTTTTTTTTTTTCTCTTTTTTTTTGATTTTATAGCGTGTCCGTGTTTGTGTCCGGCTTTTAAGGCCGGACACACCTAAACTATCTTTTTTTATAAACCGAAAACAATGAAACAAATAGAAAATAAAATAAAACACAATAAATGCAGTAAATAATTAAAAGAAAAAGGGCAGAACTTAAATGACAAGGGAATTTAATTGACAGTAATTTAAATGACAATAAAATAAAAACTGGAATTTAAATGACAGAATTTAAATGTTAGTAATTAGATTGCAGAATTTAAATGACAGAATTGAAATGTTGAAATTAGATTACTGTAATTAAATGTTAGAAGTTAGATTACTGAAATTAAATGACAGAATTGAAATGTTAGAAATTAGATTACTCAAAATTAAATGACTGGGAATTTAAATGACAGAAATTAGTATAAACAACACAAATAATAATATAAACAAAATATAATAGATAATTAATATAAAAAACAAACAAATAATATAAACAAAATATTCTAATATAGCAAGTGAATTATCCGAGGCTTAGGGACTAGAATAAATCAAGTCCCCGGCAACGGCGCCATTTTGCAGACTGTATATTGTGAGTGGTTGGAACTGGTGTAATTAAAATAATTGAGAAAGAAATTAATACTCAAAATAACTGTCGGGCTGCAAACAAATCCCGGTCGCAGTAGTATAGTAAAGTGGAGGCGACCGGATATCGAACTGTGGGACTAAGGGGAATTATTAAGTACCTAAGCTTTGTCACAAAAAGGGGGGTTAATTGACTTGTTTTTCACAAATAAAAAGGAAAGATAAAATAAACTAAGTAAAAGGTAATTAAACGGGACTCTGGGTTCAGGTTTATATAGTCTGCTCTTTATTATGTCTACCGGTTTTATTATAATAGTTTGGCAAAATTCCTGTTAATATCTTAAGGACTAATCATAGACTCAAAAGGACTCGTTTACCAAAAATGCTCGGTCTAATCTAGATTCGAGCAAAACACATGTAAACGGACATTAAGTGCGACAAATTATATTTGCGTCTGAAAATACTAACTTATTAAATAAGCTTTCTCCAGATTACGGCTTAATTAACCTGTCTATTTATCACGGTTTGATCAAATAGACTAGTAAAGCATTTTAATAAATTCATGTAATTTATTAAAAAGGCGAGAGATAAGCTTTAATCGTAACAAACTGTATTAAAACTAAAACCGGTAAAACATATTGCATAATTTAATACAGACACATAATACCATTCCCAGAGTATAAATATTCTAGCCTAACAATTAAATAAATAAACAGAAACAAGAGTAGTAGAAATCATCGACTCCTGGATTTGTTCTGCTATTTGTATACGTAGGCAGAGATGGATAGGTGGAATGAAAAGAAACAAAATGGAGAAGACGGGAGAAGAGAAATGGATGAACGTGTGATTTGTGGTGTATGATCGATAGATGAGGAGGAATGGGTTTTATAGCAGAGGAATTTGAAGAAGACGATAAGGATGGCGGTGCATAGATAGACCATTCAGAAGTCTCATGCATTAGGTGGATTAATCTCGGTGGAATAAACAGACGGTGCCTATTTGAAGAAAGCATGCTGACATGCGTCCGGCCTGTGGTCCGTGTTTTAATCCCGGTCCTCTCTAGCTCTTGTCCGGCCTTTAATCCACGGACGGCCACAGTCATCTCTGCGTCCGTGTCTTGTCCGCACGAAAAGACTGGACGTCTCTATCCTGTCCGCGGTTCTGTCCGCCCAAATAGGTCGGACGTCTCTGTTAAAGTGGCGCGCTGTTTCTTCTTGTGCGTCCGCGGTTCTGTCCGCCCATAAGAAGGCCGGACGTCTCTAATCCTGTCCGCCCAAATGGTCCACGGACATGGCACGGTAGTAGGTTTAGCCGTGCTTGTTGTGTGACTTATTTAATCATTAATTGGTTTTATTCCTACATTTAACACTATAATACATTATTAATATCAAAACATAATTCTAGGAAAAAACCAAGATAATGAGAAACATTACTTAAAATACTGCAAATTATAAGGTGATTAAACCTTAATAAGTCTATATGTTTTGCACTTATCAATCTTGCCCAGTTACCAACTCGCTACAGAAAGAACAAGAAGTAACTCACAAGATAGAAAGGAGAAGACACTATCGATTACTTAATTAAACTGGTGTTACGAAAACTTAACACACCCTACCTGAACATGGACTAACTTAAATACTCCTGATTAGTCCCACTAGGCCCCACGGTAATATGTCTTTCCAGGCATAAAATAAAACATAACAGCCTACTAACTTAAACAACTATACTTAAACTTAATTTAATTCTTAAATAACTATCCCATACATTAACATGTACAAGTCATCAAGTAGATTGGCTCCCGTGTGAGCCAAAGAGGAGAAATTGACAAGTGTCGCACCAAAATTATCTCGTTTGCAACCTCTATTTATGTCTACCCAATCACATCTGACTAAAACCACTTGAACTTTACCTGGGTAGTTCAATTGAATTATGTCTGTCAACAAGCCATAATACTTTGTCACACCTTCATCACTCCTTACAGTCACGGCCACACCACTATTTTGAGACTTCAGAAATTTTTCATGGTCTTTGGTATGAAAACGATAACCATTAACAAGATAACCTGAGTATCTTTTAACAGAAGTGTTTGGTCCACGAGCAAGCCATTTAATTTCTTCTGTAATTCTTGTATCACCCCCTTCTTCCAAGCGCACAACCTAGGAAAGCTCATATCTGTTTACATTCCATATGTAGCAAAGGAACCAAAATCAACTTTTGTCAAAACAAATTTCTTGAGGATTACCCATTTTCGAAACCAATCACTAAATTGTTCGCAATGGGATTTCTGAATTTCATACTGAGACGACGCCTAGAACGGTTTTGTGCTCGAATGGTACTTAGATGTTCCCTATAATTTCATTAGAAATGAGCGTTATAACCCAACTAGCTAATTGAAGACTCAATGTAGTAAAAGGTAGACCACTTACTCCCGAAATGGTTCAATTGAGTCAAATTGAACAACACATTGATATGCTTGAGCCAACGCTTGGCTATAAATCTCACAAGTTCAGTATCTCTTTCTTTTTCTGTTGGGAAACGTAGTTGAAATTACTCGTAATGGTCTCCCAGGGCAAAAGAAGGTGTAGTTTTCTTCTTTGTGGTAGTCATTATCATCATTTCTGATTGGTCTAGTAAAGAGAGTTTCAACACCCAAAAAATATCGAGAGCAAAATGTTAGACTCTCTTGAGCCATATACCCTTCGGCAATAGAACCTTCAGGATGAGCTCTATTGTGCACGTAGTTTTTAAATGTAAGAAGGTACCTAATATCACCGAGAAAGATTTACACTACAATGTAATTAAAAAAATTAAAATTAAAATTATTTTATTTTATTTTACCTTTCAATAGGATACATCCAACGAAATGTTACAAGACCTCCTAGCTTAATCTCCTCCACCAAATGAATGATCAAGTGGACCATGATAGTGAAAAAGGAAGGAGGAAAGATCTTTTCCATTTTGCACAGAGTTATGATGGCTTGAGATTTTAGATTTTAAAGTTCATGATCTGTGAGAACTTTGCTACAAATCCTCTTAAAAAGTCACATATCTCAACTAAAGTGAGACTTACAAAATCAGGAAAAGTTCCTCTTAAAGCAATTGGCAAAAATTCTTGCATCAACATGTGACAATCATAACTTTTCAGGCCTATAAGCTTTTGGTCCTTTAACTGCACACAACGAGAGATATTGGAGGAGTACTCATCGGGAGGCTTGATAGACTTAAGGACTTGCAAAAAGGCATCCTTTTCAGCCATGGTCATTTGATAGCAAGCTTTGGGTAAATACACTGTTTTACGCCTTGGGTGTCTTTATGGATGAAGCTCACTTCTCAAACCCATTTGTTGCAGATCAAGTCTTGTGTGTAGTTATCTTTAGACTTCCTTTCTTGTCCCATTATAGTCCCAGTAATGTTATCTGCAACATTTTTTTCCAAATGCATTGCGTCAAGGCTATGACGCAACTTCAGATGCTTCCAATAAGGCAACATGAAAAATATACTTTTCTTTTTCCATGGGCCCCCATTCACATTATCTTCAAGAAAATCAATTCCCTCTAGTTGTTCTAGAATCTCTTCTCCAAAAGGCCATACATTTGCATCTTTCAACTCCTCTTTATGATCAAATGACGAAGTCTCAGATCGATATATGTGATTGGGTGCTAGCCATCTACCGTGACACATGTAGCAAAATTTTCTACCATTTTGCAACCATTGTGAGTTAGTGTTAAAGCCACACACCGGACAAGCAAGTTAACCCCTTGTGCTCCCCCCAGAAAGACTAGCATACGTAGGAAAATATGATATTGTGCCAAGTAATGCTGCCTTCAATTGAAAAGTTTCATTGGTAAATGCATCAAATGTCTCAATGCCAGTATCCCACAACTTCTTCAGCTCTTTTACCAAAGGTTGCATATAAACATCCATTTTTTCAGGACTTTTAGGACCAGGAATGATCAAAGAAAGAATGATGTTGGGTTGCTTCATAACCAACCAAGGAGGAAGATTATATGGTATAAGAAAGACCGGCCAAATACTGTAGCTAACATTCATTGTCTTGAATGGATTAAACCCATCACTTGACATGACCAGACGAACATTTCGAGGATCATTCACAAATAATGTATATCTTTCATCAAATTCTTTCAAGTTTTAGCATCATCTGGATGCCTTAGTTTTCCATCTTTGTTCCTATCGGTGTGGTGCCACCTCATAAGACCAGTAGTTTTAGAGCACATATATAACCTTTGAAGTCTAGGCTTCAAAGGAAACCAACATAAAATTTTTGAAGCCTTCTTCTTTTGATTAGCCACAGTTTCATTCGAGTTCTCCTCAGTAACTTTCCGCCTTGAAGCCCCACACTCCGCACAAGTTTCTTCATTCTCTTTGTCACTCCAAAATAACATGCAACCCTTTAGACATGTATGGATCTTCTCATACCCCAAGCCTAAGTTAGAGATGATCTTTTTCCCTTGATGGGCTGATTCAGAAGCTCATTTCCCTCTGGTAGTAAATCTTTTAAAAACTCTAACAACATTGAGAATGAGTTGTTGCTCCATCCATTAAGACATTTTAAATGGTATAAGTGAACCAAACATGATAACTTGTTGTATTTGCAATTAGGATACACCTTCTTTTCAGCATCCTTTAACAAGTCATAAAATTTATTTTTTTCATTACTAATGCCAGGGTCATTGTTCAAATCAGCCTCCTCCATTTCTGTTTGGCCTGCCATCGTATCAAAATTAGATGCTTCAGTAGGTATTGTCGGAAATATATCATGAAGCATCCCAGGCATATCATGTTGAAACCTTCCCGTTTCTTCATTAGGTACAGTTGTAGTATTAGATGGCGGAGTAGAAATTTCCCCATGAGACTTCCATTGTGTATATCCTCTCATAAAACCAGCCCAAGCAAGATGATCACGAACCTCTTCCCTCGTATAGTAGAACTTATTCTTGCAATTTTTACAAGGACACAATATTTCTCCCATAACTGCTGATTTTTCAAAACTGAAATCCAAGAAATACTTTACACGTTTGTGAATTCAGCACTCGTTCTTCTTGGAAGATACATCCAAGATGTATCCATATCTAAATAATTTTCATTTTTTAATGTAATCTACTAAATTTACTAATATCCAACCTACACAACTAATCATGTTTTCATTATCTCGTACATTATATTTAGTCACTATACCAATTAACTCAATCATCTATAAAAATAATTAATTACAATGAAACATAGTTATTAGAACTATAAACAGTATATGATTGATTGGGGGAAATATAGAACCCAAACCAACCTATCAAATGACATGAATCTATAGCAAAGAAGAAACAAACAAGTGAGTACTATATACAACCACAACCTGATTAAACCTTTGAACAATAAATATGCAGACTATTATCAGAGTTGTTAATTGTCTTTCTTTGATCCATGTTATACTCTAACTTATGAGTGATCTTAAAAGAATGTGTTTTTTGTTCTGTATGTAGGAGCGAAGCTATCTAATGAATTCCTTTAAAAAATAATGGATTTAACGTGGAATATGGTTGTAGGTTTTCAGAAGTTTAAACATTTCCTGAACTATTTAATTATGTTTTCTTATTCTTAGCAAATTCTTTTCAATTGTATTGGCAGGTATTATATGTCTAAAGAGTACAGGACACGCTTCTCAATCATTAAAAAAAATTAAGCTGCTCTGTTAGCTATCTATCTCAAATATAATAATCATCGAGACTGTGAAACAGTCAATAACCAGGACTAGCACTAGAAATCGGTTAATCATTGCATATATCTTTAAAAAATAATGGATTTAACTATCTAATTAGGTACGCTTACAATGGAAGTCTACATGTGACTAGCACTATATTTCTAATTAGGTATTACAAATCGGTTAATCATTAGAACTATTTCTAACTAGATACGCTTACAATGAATTAACAATATCTAACAAATCCATTGTGCGAGTAGTATATTCTATGCCTTAATCCTAAAATATTTCCAACTGGCAATTTAGGTCAGTACGTTCAAGAACTGCTTGCTGATAAAATTGTGGGAAATCTTAGAACCCTAAAAATTGAGAATATTGATTAAAACAACATGGAGGAGAAGATGAATGAAGTGTACCTGTTTGATGTTCACCGCAACAGCAAGAGACAGAAGGGAGATGAAGCCAAGTTGATGATTGTTTGTGGTGATGACTGGAGGGAGATGAAGCTAATTGTGCTGCAGACGTTTGATAACCAAATCGTGCCAGTGAATGTTTGCTGAAGACAAACCAACTATCGCTGCTTTGGAGATGAGAAAGGCGTGCAAATTTTCTAGAATTGAAGAACGATGGAAGCGAGAAGAAATATTGAAGGAAGGAAACTGACGATTGGTCTTATCTCCCGCGTAGTAGCGCATTAAGTCCCACTCTGGTTTTAGTTTCCCACTTATAGTTTTAGTGACTTATATAAAATTTACTTTATAAACTTCTAGGATTAACACGTAGGATATGATACCTATAATGACTTAAATTTATATAAGTCATTAAAAATGTAGTTATCCTAGATTATGTGTCAGTATATGTATTATTTGTAGTGACACTTTTAAAAATGAGTCAATAAATCTAATCGTATAACACTGACATACGTTATGTGTCAGTATATGTTGTTTTTGGAGACACAAAAATATGTGTCATTAATAGTGTGTGTCACTAAATGTAAGATATGTTGTAGTGGTACCCTTGGTTTGGAAATCTACCATATTCATTTCTAGGTTTAGTGGATCCACTCATGTGGTTCCTCCTATGATGTCTCCTTCTTTTTACAATCATACAATCTTTGTCCTCGTACAAGACAATTTCTTGAGGATTTCTACTGTAACACCCCTCACATTAAACACGTAATAATCACTCCCGTAGCATAAATAAAGACGTCTTACAGCGGAAGTTAAACACAAATAATTCTCACTCGGGTGTCACATGCCATTACTCGCCCATGCAAGTAAAGAAGCAGAAAAGAAATATAATAAAACAACGACAATAATTAACCGCAGTGATGAACGAGATATATAGTACATCATCCTAAGTTTAAACTGATACATAAGGTAAGTGAGCAGCTAAGGTAATCCCAACGTTTACATCGTACTAAATATAACTGATTCTAAAGGTGCAATAATTAAATAGCGTCGTCGACTACCCCGAAGTCCCGCACTCTGGCTTCATAACTCGATCAAGCCCTGTAATGTGGTGCCATAAAGGCTCAGCCAACTGCTAGTATGCTAAATGTGATCCTAGACCCTTTAGGCCACTTAGGTTGATTAGTCATCTTGCTTAACATGAGGTTCGTTTCATGTTGTTCCGTTTACATGCTTGTAAAATACTGTAAATGTGAAATCAACCATACAACAAACACTTAATTATCCACACAACAATTCACAATAGTCCCATCATTAGCAAGATATCAACCACTGTAGTTAGTAAGGATCACCAGTTAGTCGTAACTAAATTATACTCACTTGTTCCATTTCCATCATACGAAGCCCCGCTTCCATCACAATCTCACATAATCATACGGGTGTCACGTTAAGGACAATTTCCCGTTTAGCCTCACACATTTATAATTTGGACAATAGTCCTATGCCATCTACCAGTGTGTAGATGGACTTACTTGTCTATAGTGGTAGACGTCCATGCGGCTGAAGCCAAGGTGCCAACAGTAGCACATTCCGGCTAACGATCGTATCCGGCTCGTTAGACTTAACAAGAGTAAACCTTAAACGGGTACGAAACTCTAGTGATCACTATGTGCAACCTATTGGAACGAATGCAGTCCAAGATTTACTAAACAATGTATCATTAATTATCATACTTTCATTTGTTAGTGTATTTTAATTAATCTCCGGGAGATTCAATCTCATTATTGGAGAACCCATTCATTGGATGCCCTATCGGGTCTTACACGCAACATAGAAGTCTGCTAGGTGATGTTTACAGGTTGAATCAACGCTCTAGAGACGGTTAATACCGGGTCTCTAAACTAAGTTCCTCAATTAGTATTTTAGGAATGATTACTCTCACGAATTAATACTCAGAGTCTCCCCTAAAGGTTCCTACACGAGTTAGGTGATAATCGGTATCACATGTCCGAACAACATACGCGCACAATTAATAAACGCTTGACAGTCGAGTAAATAATTCATACACATCATGCATATCACACATATCGCTCTTAGGCAGATAACAAAATAATACATGAACCCGAGGAAACCCTTAGGGGTTTCAGACCACACATTAACATACCGTACACCGATGAGTAACGCTAGCGTGACGAGTGCACGCCTATCCTCTACGTTCCCGACGCTCAAATCTCGCAACCCAATCTACTGAGATACATAACTATTATCAGTATCTTTGTTTCGGATCCTCCTAATTAATCATAGTAATTCTTGACTCGTTGCCCGTGGTTAACCCCTTAATCTATTGGTTGTTTAACTCGGGTTTTCGCGAGTCTTCGGTATTTATACTCTTTTCGTACGGTTTAATTTACGAGCGTGTAGGATCTAACTCCCATCTATATGAAAAATAGGGTCGTGAGCTAAGGTTGGAGAAAATCTAGCTTGGATCAACCAAGGGTAAGATTTTACCTTAAAGCACAATTTTAAGGTTTTAGGTGTTATTATTGTGGGGATTGTATTATGGCAGATTATAACCTGGTAAAAATGGTCTAGCATGACCTAAAAATGAACATAAAATTTTATGTACATACTTAGTTATGTTGGGCGGAGATTTAATGGCTTAATTGTCAAGATTATAAAGTTTAAGGACCAACTATGTAATAAGCCAAAAATTTGAGGCTTGAGAAAAATATGACCAAGAGTTATGGAGTATTTATGGACATTTATAACATAATTCAAGTTTATGTTATGATTTTTATGTTGGACAAATGTTTAGGCTTGTTTTTATGAGTTTAAGGCTATATTATATGCTATAAAAGCATATGTTATGATATGTATGATATGGGATAAAATCTGGTGTTATAAGTGTTAAATGAGTGTTTGGGTACACTCCAACAGTTGTTAGACTTTAGGAAGTGTTGGATTAAAGTTAAGGACACAAATTACCTTAAACAACCTTAGGAATTATCTAATGATATGGTGGTTATATAACCTATGGTTGGGATAAAGGATTGAAATAAAGTTAGGGTATGTTAAAATAAATAACCAAGAGTTTGGGGGGTTACTTGGTGAATATTTCAAAATTCAAGTTTTATTAAAGTTAAAGGGTTAAATGAAAACCCAAGGAAAAACTTAGGGTCATTTCATAATTTCTGGAAAAATGTGGTCAAGGCCGAATTTAGGGTCAAACTTGGGTGGACATTGATGCTTTGACCAACTTAGGAGAAATAAAAGATTAAGTTGGAATTTAAGAAGAAATAAGGAGTTAAATGTAAGTTTATAAAATATGGGGGTCAAAGTGTAAATATTGGCAAATATAGATCAAGGATTATTATTGATCAACCTAGAAGGGAAAGTGGATGGTTTGACCACTTGAGAGAATTAAAAGGTGGAAATATAAATTAAGGAAAATTTAGTAGTAATTTGTAAGTTTTGGAAAACTTATGGGGTCAAAATGTAATTTTAGAAAGATTGGTGTAAATATCATAACAAACCAACATGGGGTCTGTTCAGAATTATTAGGAAGTTTTGGCTGGAATTTGGATATTAAATTGAGAGATTATAAAAGATATAAGCTAGGAACTAAATTGTAAGATTTATGAAGTATATGGGTCACTTTGTAATTTAAGGAAAATAGTGTGAACATTAAGATATGTCATTTGGGTCTGTTCGGCAATTTAAATAAGTCATAATATCACCTTGCAATAAATTAATTAAGGAGTTGGATTTATAAGATATGATTTATAATGTAATTGTAAGTTTAGATGACATTTGTGGGCAAAAGTGTAATAATGAAAATTTATGGTGCTATGCCAAGAATTATAGAGAGTTAAGGAGGAATATAACATAAGGTTGAAAGATTACATGACATAGAATTAAGACTATGATCATAATGTCATTATTATGGAGTTAGTATTAATTATAGGAATTTTATAATTCATATAGAAATATATGAATATATATATAAGGTATTATAGATTATATATCAAGGTGGAATATATTGGATTAAGAGTGATGGAACCATATTAATTAACATTAGATATAAGATCTAAATGTTAGTATGTGAAGATAACACAAACTAAAGGGAGTTTGTAACTCACGTAAAATAATGGAAGATGGTATGGATTAAAAGGGTTTTATAATTCATACAAGTGGAGTATGACTATTTGGAATGTTACAAGATATATAACAAGATTAAGGAATTAAATAAAGTATGGTAGAGTTATTGTAAGGTGGGGAATTTCATTATGAAATGTTAAAACATTAAGACTTAATGTCATTGTATAAAGTTACATAGAATAATGGAATTATATAATTCAAGGAAATTATATTATGGATTTATATAGTAATGTTGACTTGTATATGTTGACCAAGTCAACCAAATTGACCAAAAGGGGTCAAGTTGACCAACTCACAATTTAAGTGCCGATTTAAATGCCAAAGGTTAATAATACTTAATGGTCAATTATATTAAAAACATATAGTAATAATAACTATATAAATATGTATATATATATATATATATATATATATACATGTATATAAATGTATACACCCAATGACAAAGGAGTTATAATATGTGTGAATTAAATCATAAGTTGTAACATAATACAACATGTTAGTTACTAACATACTCAATGGATTAAATAACTAATCCTGAATTTGTTTAATAACCCGAGAAATGATGATAGACTAATCATGGGGTTAAGTACCGGGGGATTAGTAGTTACTCAGAATACCGAACGTATTAAATTATAGTGTATTAACTCTTAATGATATCTTCTAGAGCTTAGTACATTAGAGGACAACGCGTGCTAGGACGTCAGCGTACCTCTCTTGTAACACCCCTGAATAAACATCCAACAATACAAACGTCGCTCCTCGCCATATTACAAGATAACTACGCAGCGGATTCTCAACATCATCCGGGTGCTACAGATGCCAACCACCCACGTGGTTGACAGACCACATTACCAATACCAAGTTACGGTCTGCACGACTGGAAACAGCCCTCACCAAAACTCATGTACAATATAAGATACAATTCCCAAATACCGAGTATCTACAACAAAATTACCAAATCATAAACTGAAAATTACATCTCGGGTTTAGTAACAACCCATACATTAAACATACTACTACAAACTCAAAAGTCATGCCCTGACGGACTACCCCCATGGTAGCCATCCCGCCTACGCTCCGTTATCGTCCGGCACAATACCTGTAAAAATTTGGTTGTAAAGGACTCAGCAATCTACACTGAGTATGAACATGTATAGCCCGCATGTTGCCGGGCTACACGACTACTTGGTCGAATATTATTAAGTCCAATTTACATGCTATAACAGAGTAGTAAAACACACCACCACACATCATGATATCGTACACACTTAAAGGTAGCAAAGCATTAGCAACGAGCAACCAAGCATAACATGCTAGCAACATAGCAACATCAAACACGCAACCAAGCACAACAAGCTGCTAGTATAGCAACAACAATCATGTAAATAGTAAAATGTGTATGTAGGTATGTTATACCCATGATCCTCACTATGGGATCATTCGAGCGTTGTGTGTTTTCATTTCTTTTCTCTGGCTCCCATAATGTGTATTTTCTTTCTCTTTCCTTGCACCAGGTATGGGGATATAGTTAGATCCCGTGATCATATCATGTAGGTGTTAATCGTTCCTTGTTTCTTTGAGGATTATTTATGAATTCTTTTATTACCGCACATTGGAGGACGTCTCCTCCATAGCAATTCCTCCATTCCCAGCGTCATCCGTCGAGAAAGCGGAGTCGCCTCTAGACTCCAGGATAATGCTCCACCAAATGTCAATCCTCAATTCCCGACGCCAAGGGTCGAGAAAACGGAGTCACCTCTAGACTCCAGGATGTGCTGAGAAAGCGGGGTCACCCAAGGACCGCCAAAATATGTTCCACCATAGACGGTCGAAGGATCTGATGCAGATGCCAACTCCAGATCATCCATACCGTGCGGCCCGAGCTGTTGTCTTCCCGGGTTATTCTCGTGTTTCACCAGTTGGTATTTTACTTTTTATTATCATTATATTCTCGACACCATAGTGGGTGTCATTAGCGGTCCTCTATAGTTAGAGAGGAGTTTTCCCTTTTTGTAGTTCCCTTGTTTACATAGTTCGTTGTGTTTCATCTCAAGGTTCCATAAACGAGAAAGGGACTAAACTACTGTGCGCGCGCAAGTAACATGCCACAATGATATAACAAGTATATAGGCAAGTCATAGCAAGCAATCCAATTTCATGCTTTAGTCTTATGATCATTGTCAAACAAGGCACACAGCAAACAAGCCATGTAACACGGCAACATACGAACCAAACATATCCATACCTTAATTGAAGCAAGAGTCGCCTCACACACGGGGTGCGTTTTTTACGGCCCTAACGTTAATTAAAACAACATATCAGTTTATGATTTCATGTGACGACCATTGTGAACGTTCCCTAGTTTATCTCAACTTATCGGGTGTTGTTCCCTAGGTGAATCTTGAAATGTTTTAGTTAATATTAACCCTTAGAAACTTCCCAAGTATTAATCTTAGGCTTTACCTAACTCCTAGGGCATTTATATTGTCGAATCACCATTAACTGAGTCCTCCCTCAAGCTATTTTTCTAGAGCATTTTGAAACACCAAACATATGACGAGTTTAACCCAAGATTAAATTTTTAATCCACCCAAGATGTAGTCCCTCCTCAGCTAAGTAAGTTTGCAATGTTTTAAGCTTGTTATCATGACATTATAGTCTTTTCAATACCCCTAAAACCCGTTTATACAGAAGCCCCCAAGTTTATAAAACTGCAACATATTTTCGGTGTTTTAATCTCACTTAACCTCTCCTTAAATGTATCAACTGATGTTTACTTTCCTCAAAATGTTTTATCATCCAGTTAGGTGTATTAACAGGGTTTTAGGTTCATTTCCAGACCAATCAACACTCTTAATCCCTGCTGTAACTCAGTTATACAGAACTACAACATTAATGAAATGTGAAACAACAATCTACATATTCCTTCTGGGTTCTCGTACCTAGCTAGTTCAACCGGTGTTTGATTCTTTCCCACAGTACTTATCCAACTAGCTATGGGTATTAACAACGTTTTAAACTCAAAATCAAACCATCAAAACACTCACCTAGCTTCTGTACTCAGTTATACAGAAACATCCCACTATCGAAAAAAACTGAAAAACTAAATTTGGATGTTTCTTCTTGCTTCTTCTTTCAGTATGTTAAACTAAATCCCTACCTTCCAAATGTATATACCTGACTAGCACACCCAGTTAGCAACGTTTTAGGTTCATTTCTAACCCCCTGTAACACCCTTCAAACTTCTGTAACACTATTATACAAGGGCTGCCAATTATAGAGAACCTGAAAACAACCCCGCATATTCCTCTCTTTTCCTACTTCTAGTTAGTTAAACTGAGTTCTAATCTTTCCCCTAAGTCTTTACCCACTGAGCCAAGTGTGTTAGCTAGGTTTTAAACACAATACCATCCCAAGACAACATGGGCAACCCCTCTGAAAATCTCTTGTACAGAACCGGTAAGTGTTGCAGAAAACTGAAACATCCAATCTATGTACTCCTCTTTAGTCATTGATTTAGATTCTCAATCTGTCCTTTTACCCCTCCAAAAATATTCATAAACTTACTTAATTGTACTAGAAGTCTTTTAGGCTCTTTAGCAACTCAATCCAACTGCTCATAACTCCTCTGTAACAAAGTTATACAGACTCAAGTTCTCAGGTAAACTGTAAACTGAAGCATAGGGTCTGAAATCTTTTCCTCCATCTCCTTTCTTTATTCACGAGTTTGACTCTAAATTTCCCCTCAACCTGATTGCCTGCTTAGCTAGATGTGTTATTAAGCTACTGAATTCGACACAACTCAAAGTCACCTAAACACACCATTAAAGTTACTGAAAACGTCCACACTGCTGAAACTGGCCAAACTGACAACATTCTCTTCTATTAGTTTGTCTGTTCACGAATTGGCTTCCAACTTTCCCTCATTACTAACTCACGTAATTTAGTGTGTGATGGTTTTTAAGTTCCAGCAGACCCAAAATGACATAAAACTCATCCCTAAAAGTCCTTTGCACCAGAAACCCAGAAATCTGAAAACTAAAATCATACACTGATGCATGCCCTTTTTAGTGTTTGCTTCTGCTAACTAACTTACCTCTCAGTTCTCCCCAACTTGTCCATCTACTTAGTTATATGTTTTAATGCCGTTTTAGCTTTAAGACAACCCAGGGCAATAAGCTAAAGCTACAGAAATTTCTTACACAAACCTGTAGACTAGAAATCAGAAATCAGAACAAAACTGTAAGTATCGAAACCTGAAACTGTCACATCCCCTTCTTATTTTCTTCTTTTGTCTATTCCTGAACTTGGATTCTGATTTTCCCCCTAGATTGTCTAATACTTAGCTTTGTGTTAAGCAAGGTTTCAACCCCTGAGAAGTTCTCTACGCAACACCTGAAAACTGAAGAAAATAGAAACCTTAAACTGATGCACTTTCCTTCTATTGTTTTCTTTCTGTCCAATAACTTGACTTCTACTTCCTAAATGAGTATACCAATTTAGATAGGTGCACTAGTACTGACTTGGGTTTATTGTTAATTAACACAACCCTCTTAGCCATCTGTCACCAGGTTATACAGAAAGCCCAAGTTTTCAGGAGGAGTTGAAAACTAAAACTCAAAACCGGTTACCTTCTCTTCTAGTTAATTGAATCGGGTTCCCAATTTTTCCTCAATATCCAGTTACTTGATTAAACATTTTAACACAGTTTCTACCCCTCAACAAAACCCCAAAATCACATAGATAACCTCTAAACTTCTCTACACAAAATCTGTAACACCGAAAATAAAACTGAAACATACTTCAGTTTATTTCTCTACCCCCAGTGCATCAGGTTAGTTCCTCTGTTGTTTTCCTTTTTGTTCTACTAATCTGTCTTATAGTTTCTCCCTCATTCCCAATTCATGTAGTTGAGTGTCTTATATAGTTTTATCCTCAAAATAACCCAAGGCAACCAGGGAATACCTCTGAGAATTTCCTTGCATAAACCATGAAACTGAAACTGAAAAAGAAAATATGAACTGCTACATTTCTTCTCTTACTGCTTTCTTTCTGTTCACGCATTTGGTGACTGGTTTTCCCCAAGCTGTTTACGCCCTTAGTGAAGTGAATTAGCAGGGTATTAAGTTCATCCCTAAACCAGTTCACACTCATATCACTCCTGTAACTAAATTATACTGGACCTATCAACAATCAAAAATCTGAGAACAACATCTCTATTCTTCTTCTGCATTCTTTCCTTTATTTTCTTAAACTGTCTTCCAGTTGACCCAACGCATATACCCACCTAGATAACTGCATTAGCAATATTGTAAATTCATTTTCAAGCCACTACAACTCCCTTAACTACTCTGAAATACGTTTTTACAGAAACAACTCAGCATTACAAATCTGAAACCAGAATCGGTGTATCTTCTCTTCTGTTTTTGATTTAATTTATCACCTTGTCTTCAGATTCTCCTCAAAGTTTTCACCCAACGGGCTAGGTGTATTAGGAAGTTCTTTAACCTCAAAGCCAAGTCAAAACACACTGTGGTCATCCCTAGACAATTAGTATACAGAACTCTAAGTAACAGAATTTGAGTTGATTATCAGTTTGACAGAACTTTTCAACATCAGGTTGCTTAGTTCTTTTTGGTAATGTTGTAAAACATGAATCGAGTACATGTTTAGGAATACTACCTTGGATATTTAGGACTTGTCCCTCCTGCATTATTTCTTGGTGTTTCCCTGATATGTTTTCGCAACTAGACAGAGACCAAATGCCAAGTTCAGTTGCAGATTATTTCAGTTTGTTAGTAAGCGTTGAGAAGAACAGCCATGTAACAGCTCTTCTTACCTTGATTAGGAGTTGGTTCCTTGAAGGTTTGACTCAGACCCAGAAGGGTCTTGTTGAGGGAATTCATACGCTAGGGTAGATGAGACAGGGGAAGTCAGTTCTTCAAGTTTTCTTTCATTTGAACACGAAACAGAAAAGAGATAAAGGGACTGTAACATCAGAACGTTTTCCTGGTTTCCAGGTCTCACCTCTGGGAGTTCTTGGATTGAAGTTTGGTTTCAGGATTTTCCAGCGCTCTAATCCCACCTAGCATGCAGAGTTCTTGTGTGAGATGAGAAGGAAGTTAGAGGACTGGTGCAGGAACTCTCGGGCAAAACCAAACCGAGGGAGAATACAGTGTTGAGGTAGATCAGTTTGGGACATTACCTTGTGCAGAAACTGAGAGGAGATGAAGTGGGTTCACTTGGGAATTCTCAGTGCAATGCCTTACTCTTTTGGGCTGGTATTGTTTCAGGAACTCAATACCTATAGTCTACCAGTCTCAAGCATACAAGGGAAGAGGGAAGAATGGCTTACAAAACCTGAAGTCTTTCGACAGAAAAATATGGGAGAATTTCACAGACCGTGAAGCAGGTGAGGAAATGTGACAAGGGCTGAGTAGTTGTAAGTTACAAGAGAGTGGTGTGGAAGTTTGAGAAAGGCACAGATTTTGATATGCATGTTGGTGACTTTGAGTACCTTTGCCGACATCAAGAATACCCCGACTTGCTCTTCAGGTATTTAGACAGAACAAGAGAATGTGATGCCCCGTCGTTTCCTTCCTTTTTTTTTGTCATTTAGGTGCTGTTGCAGAGAACAGTTAACAAGATAATAGTTTATTGAGTGAACAAGAAGATGGTGGTCTCAAGTTACAAGGAAAGGGTGCCCTGATTCCATGTCTGATCTGTAATCGATAACAGCATGTTTGACTCTGTCAAATTCCTTTCTTCTGCACCTGAGATCGATGACAGTGCTTAAGCGTGGTTGTATTATTTTTGTAGTTACAGTGGTAGTCGAAATACTAGTATATTTAGATTGGTATTGGTTACTGAATTTGAGCACAGCTCATCCGGTTAAAGCATTCAGGAGATATACGAGAGGTACGGGGTTCGAACCTCAGCGGGAGCGCATTCCCCTTTTTTTTTGTATAAGCCATATATATGCTTATTTATATACATGTAAGACTATATAATATATCACGTTATTAGTTAGATACTCGACCACTTAATTTTTGTTACGTTATATATATACGCCCCTTTTTTTGGTCGTTTTAGTTATACGTACCTATGCGCCGTTATTATTTGTTATATACGACGTTGTAATATTGTAACGTTAAAATACATGTACGTACATACATAAGTACGTGCTCGTGTTAATGTGTAACGTTGTCATGTTTTCGGACATGTAATACTAAACTTAATTGTTCATACATTATTTTATGTCCGAATTATATAACGCGTTATCTTCGGATAATCTTCTCGCGTTTAGGATTTCTGCGTTTAAATGTTCAGGGGTGTTTCAACTTACCCCCCTTAAAAGGACTTCGTCCCGAAGTCTTCTTCCCTAACCGATGTTTTTTCCTTCTCGTTAAATCCTGGGATCAAGTCTCGCATTCATTCACGGTAACCAAGGGATCAAGTCCCATATACCATATTCTCACTATCCATAAGCACGTTGCCACATTAATGGCTTCACACAAGTTCTAATAGTAGTCCAAGGTATTAGCAATGTATATATATACTCGAGATGAGGTGTAAACCAAAGGCAAATGACATTCATTCATCGCACATTGCACCAATCCAATACATACACCACAAATTTTGCACAATTCATCACACATGACTACCAACCGACGTGTGGTTTGTAAGAATACACATAGTGAAGGGATCAAGTCCGAATTCGTTCTCTCTAAATAGGGAATCATGTCCCGTAATTCCACAGTTCTATTTCCTCATTATGCTTATAAAGCACCATGCCACATCTGTGGCTTCACCAAGTTTCTCAATATATTCCAATGTACCATAATATTCATCACTGTACTCATATATAATCAAGAGGACAAGTCATTCATCGTAACACTATGCATTCAAACATTTCCACACACATTCACACACGTAGCATCCAAACACACCATATTCGAGCAACAAACAGCAAAGCGAAACACGTCTACCCCCCTCCCCCCCTTAAAAAGGATTACGCCCCACGTAATCCTTATTATATCATCCTTGACCGTGGTTCTAGGTGTTAGTTCTCATGGAGTATTCTAGTTTCTATGCGATGTTAGCTCGCAGTATAATCTCATCAAGCCTTGACATGTTAATGTCTTGGTTTCTGTCTCAAGATTCTTATCGGTTTTCCCATACCGATCTAAAACGATTCGGATTTAATCCTCTCTGGTCTAAGATATTGGTCGATAGTCACTTGTTATTCAACTGGAAGTGTGAAATATGGTCACCCAACTTCTGTGTGTGACTCTGATTACTTTGCAGGCTTAGTTTTCCCTCACTATTACCTTTCAAGGTAGTTGCTGACTTTCATCGTATAGGAGTAAAAGTCTCTTTACCGACTGGGTATTTTAATTTATACATAATCTCGGTGGATTGTAGCTTGTCTATCCATTTACTCTCTGGAGGTCGGAAGTGGCATGTTTTTAGTGCGCTTTTAAGCTTTGAATTGTTCTTCCTCGCCTGCTGACCTTTTGGTTTTAATTCATTAGTTCTGTAGTAACGATTTTATTCTTAGTATTTGATTGTCATTGTTACAACACACATGCTTGGTATATATTACCGATCATGAATTCTGTGTAACATAGGATATTTAGTTTCCTTATCATCACCATTGTTCGTAGAACTAAAATAATTGACTATTGCTGGTTACCTTTTTGCAATTGATTGCATAGTATTTATTTTATGGGGTAACTTTTAGGTTAAATATTACATCACATCATTTTAAGTCTTCACCCATATTTGGTAAACCATGAAGTTTTTTGAATAATGTCCAATGTATCTCCCCGATCGCGTCATCCACACCGATAATCCCATCTTTCGTACCTTTATATTCTTGACTTGTTAAGATTTCCCACTATTGTAGTCATGTGTCCCTCTTGTAGGAGTTTCGGGATTCATCCAACACCGACGTTGATCAGCGTATGTGTTGGCCTACCCCTTAACCCCAATTTGTGCTCAGTGTCCACTTGACCTGGCCAGGGTCAGCTCAACATTGCACTCCGGTTTAAACGACCAATCAATTTAACTAATTTGAGTTCTTATCTCACTTGTTCCTAGTTAACTAGCAATTAATTCATGATTGATATTTAGATCTAAGCTATAAGTTAATTCTTTAATTCTCCAACTATTATATACATCTAAATGGTAACACACACAACCCACACACCACACATATATATATATTCGCTCATTCTTGTATCCAAAATATATGTGTACTTATGTGTTATACGTTCCAAGGTGGTACTTGTATCACAATACCCTTTTGACTGATATGTATACTCACATATGATTGTTTCCATAGATTTAATGGTATATTGATACATACATTTATGTCTTCCTGATGTCGTAAGTTCTTTTCATCCCAATCTTCGTATACTATGTGTACACATATATGTGTAGTTTAACAACTTCTAGTGACAGTCATTGGGATATATGATTCTATATTTCCAAGTTATCATATTATTACTATTTTCTCCTCGCTTACAAATGATCTTAGCCCATCAGTTTATTTTGTTGGCAATTTCCAAATTTCAATACCTAATTATTCATCCGTATTTGATTCCCTATGCATTCCTAGTTTGGACCTTAACCTACTACCCGAATTCGGCTAAGTCAGAATCATTCCAAATCTGAGTTCCTAATTAATTTGACTGATTTTTCTTTGCTTGACCAATTAGGCCCACTTCGATCTGACTTAATGTTCCAAATTTTTAATTCTTTTAAGGAACCATCTATAAAATCCAATTCTATTATTTTTTCTGTTATTTTGATCTCGTTAAGTTCAATTTATTTACTCTAATTTCCATTCTTCCTCGAGTGTTTCTCTTACTTGAAGTTGTTTGACTCCCTACTCGCGGACCCACCAACTAATGGAGCTTAATCTATAGTTATTACTATAGAGATCTCACTATTTATTTTTGGTCTTTAAGCGGTAGTGTTAACTCGAGTTGGATGTAATTAAGTTACTTAGTCATGATATTCTTTATTTGCATCTGATTTAACTCCTTGAGTTCTACAGAAATTGTGTCTTCTTGACTTATGCATGTACATACATCGGTATATGTATCGTTTGCTAACTCTTATTCAGAGTTCCTCGCGTTTATTTAGTTACGTTTTACTCGGCGCAGTTTACCTTCGGTCTAGGGTCTATTTGTCTTACTCTTCCAAGGTTGCCTCGATGTAGTCACCGAATCTATATTTGGTTAGGTTACATTGACCACATTATGTTGTAGTTGAGTGAGGTTATTACTCGGAAACATTGTGACAATCTTGACTGAGGTTATAGTAAAGCTTAGACCAATAACTTGTTGAAAGGTCTTGCATTGGACCGTGGTTAGATTTATAAATGTAATTGTAACGCCCCTATTTAACATATTTATAGCGGAAATAAAATACTAAAGACGTACAGATCATCGGGTTCCAAACACCCGGTACCAACCTCACCAAAACACAACTTAATGATTACAAAAGTCACGGCCTGAACCACGAGAAAACTTAAACAAAAACAAGCAGTAATAAAACGTATAAACTCTCCAAGCCTAATCCCATCCCAATCACTCTTTCTCTTCGTGGCCACCTGTAAGATAACACGTACCTGCAAGATAAAACCAAGCAGCCCACCCCGGAAGGGGCGGGTCAGTTCCCTGGAATGGAACTGGTACGATCCTCCAAAAACAACTTAAAATATAGTTCTTAAATAAACAATAACTTGAAAACAAACACTTAAAACACTCAGAGAAATAAAGCGTTTCACAATCACCAAATCAAGATACTAAGATAAGAATAAAGTTTAATAACTGAGAAATAAAGTTAGTGGAACAAAATCACATCAGGTGTTAGTGAACAACCATTTCCTTAGTTAAACCCAATTCCCGTTAGGAGTAGAAAACTCAGATAGTCACAAAGGACTAGGAATGATGAAATAGATCCAAGAATCAAGAACTCAAGAGTGGAATAGTTTAACTGGGAGAGATGGCCCCCACCGCCAATATCAATGTCCATATGGACGAGGGATATACAGCCCCCTGCTGTCATAATTTCAATGTCCTAGTGGACGAGGGATATACAGCCCCCTGCTGTCATAATTTCAATGTCCTAGTGGACGAGGGATATACAGCCCCCTGCTGTCAAATATCAATGCCCCTATGGGCGAGGGATATACAGCCCCCTGCTGTTACCATTAAAGACGCGCGCACGTCGAAAGAAAGATTTCCAAGAATGACCTTTTCCAAATTCCCACTAGACCACCAACTACCCAGAGCAATACCAAAACACTCAGTCCTACAGAGTGCAGAAGCGTAAACCCTAAGCAGTCAATGTCTAACGGGACACCAAATAGAAAGAACCAGTACCCATGTAAATTTCATGCTCAAGGCTCAGTTAGTCACACAAGCTGAGTTAGTCACACAACCAATTCTTTTTTTAGAAATTCCTCTTAAAGTCAGTTAGCGTTTTCCAAAACATCCCACAAGTCAATCATCAAAAATATCGGAGTACGAGAAATCGTACCTGGTACGTGAAGCACAATAACTAACTCGTAAAAGTGATTCCCCAACAGTAACCTATAATTAAGGTGTTCCAAACGTCGATTAGTTAAAAGACTTACAAACTAAACAACCTTCTTCACTTACTGATTAATAGTTCTAGGTTTACCATTATTCTTTTACAAAGGTTTGGGCTCGACTTGTTAACTAAATCCTTTGTTAGGCCCACCTCGTTTAGTTTGGAATGATTTAGAATTTATTCCTGAGAGTGGCCCAAACTCTCTTTGGATTGTTAAAGTGGGCTTTTGGATTCATAGACCTGGGCTTAATGGGTTAGCCCAAGACCGGGTTAAGTTATGTTGTGTAACAAAAACTCTTAAATTAATAGTGATTATTTAATCACTCACTGACTAAAACCTAAGGTTTAAGATATATATATAACCTACTTATTATAACTGTCACCAGGATTATTACTTCCCTCAACCATATTAATGTATTTATATACATGTATGTTTATATATATATATATATCTTTATGTATTAAAATTTATCCATAGCATTTATAGGACATTTTTACTGTATTTATTAATGTTCAATAACTTCTAGGCTTAACACAACTGACTTAAAGTTTATAACATAATGTGTTTCCTTGATTTATTTAATATATATAAGTATACCCGTATTAGAAATTACCAAGACGTTTCCCTATGTAATTCACCATATTTAAACTATCTTATTAATACAACCTTAAACTGTATTCTAAGTATATTTCATAAAGTATTTCTTTTACCATATCTTAAGGTTCTAGATTCTTATAAAGTTTAGTAATTATAAGTGGTACTTTAATTAGTTCCCTGATTTACTTTAAGTTACTTCTTAATTCCTCTTTTTTTTTAAATGCGTATTAAATAATATTTATACATATTTGTTCCTTAGTTTATTTAAAACATTAACCCCATATAATATAGTAGATAAAATGTAGGATAATTAAATTCCTTAATTTATATAAGTTCCTACTTAAGTAAGTAAATATACATACATAAATAATTTCATTTCTCTTAAAAGCTAATACAAACATTTATAAACTTACTGTTATAAAATTTTAATTTAGCTCCCTTTATTTTTCCCAGCTCCAAAGTTAATTAACAAACCTTACTTTAATTTTTGATTACATTAAAAACTTTATATTATAGGTTATTCTTATGAAAAACTCATAAACACAATTTTTAAAACCCTTTACCGTTGCCCAAAAATTCCCAAATTTAATATACAGTAACTATAACATTTTAGACATATTATAAAATTTTTATTTCATAAAAATATCTTTTTAATTTAGCCAAATAATTCCAGAAAACCCGTAACTTGTAAAAATCATAACTTATGTTTAAAAACTCCAAAACCTTAATAATTTACATCAAAATAAACTACATAAAATAAGGAATCTATGGTTAAAATTTCAAGTCAAAATACATTCGGGAAGATATTTAAATTAATTAAACAAGTTAGGGTTTATTCCTGGAAACAATATAAAAACTTATACTTTAAAATCGTATGTTTTAATCGTGGCCGTCCATCTTTATTAACTGAGATCGACGGCTCCTGAGCACCGAGTTCATCAGCGACCTCTGTTACCAAACCGAGTACTAATTCGACGATTCCTCACAATCTACAGAACGAAATCACGCGATTCTTGTTCTATGGATTCGTAATACAATTTCGGTTCCAATGATGTTGATTTCCCCAATTTTAATCCAGAGTTCACCCAGTTTCGTATTCAATTCGAACGTTAGGGTTTAAACTAGCTACAGAGTACGATCCGGATATTAATTCGCCAAATTCTCCTAATCTAGAGCGTAATTGACACAATTGAAACATGGGTTAGGTCGGAAATACTATTACGAACTACATTATCGGAGCAATTGATCGGAAACTCACCGGAATTGCCCGAATCGAAGCGATTCGAAATCGTTTTTCTGGAAAAACTCGAACTTCCGACCAGTTCGTGAAGCAACCTTCGAGGATCTATAAGTTATTGCACAGATCGAGTTAGGCTTTGTTATTGGGCTCTTTAGAAAGATGAAACTTAGATCTACACATTGATAACTAGAACTAATCCTAACTCGCATTATACAGAAAGAAAATTGACCCGAAAGTTACGAGTTTACCTCTCTGTTTCGGTATGATTTTATGTGCTGAAAATCAGGAACTTTGAGCGGCTATAACTTCCAACCGGTTATGAATCAGGCTTGGGCATACCACAACGAGCTAAAGAAATCGAAATTTGGTTGAAAGACGAGAAGTTATGGCAAGACGAACTTTACCTGAAATCGGATGAAACTGGAAACTGGGTTACGAACTCGAAAGTTGACAACTTTGGATCAACTTTCCCGTCGATGTAGAAGGAGTTAGGGCTTGTATGAGTTATGATTGTAAAGAGGGAATTAAGGAGAAGAGAGTGGTGAAGACGGCACTGGAAAATTCGAAGTAACGAGAGAGATATAGCCGTCACAAGTTAGGTCAAAATCGGGTGGTTGTTAGAGAAAAACTAGGAGATAGAACCGACTAAGTGTTGGGCGCACGAGAGGCTGACACGTGGCAGTTTATGAAATTTTGGCTCTAAACTTCAAACTAGCATAACTTTGGCTAGGATGATCCGTTTTTGACGTTCTTTTTATCGATCTTCATGGTTTTTCATAACCTATTTTTGGTATAGGTTTCATGGCCTGGTTTGACCATTCTCAAAAAGTCAACTCTAGCAAGGCTTAATAAGCTTTAAGGTTTCTAGAATTTTATATTGACTTTTATATTTCAAACAATGTTCCAACACTTCCTAAAATCTTTATAATATATTTGGAGTGTTTATAATTTTCCCAAGATTTATTGACTTATAAATCTTATTATTAAATTCATAATACTATATAATAATGTATAATAATTAGGGTTAAATAGGAGAAAACCCCTAAATAAATTTCATATTCCATATAATAATTCAATATTCATAATTACATATAATAATTTAATTTTTAATAAAAGAAATCCCCTAAATTAATTTAGGGGTATTTCAGCATATCCCCCTTAAAAGAAACTTCGCCTCGAAGTTTAACAATCAACTAATAGGCACTCACACCGCTTCGGGTGTGCTGAGACAATAATAACTTCAATGATATTCCATACCATTCCAATCTTTTATCTCCATTTCAACATTCCCTCAAGGGTACCGAAATCAAAGTACCAAACCATAACAACGTGAATCAAAGTATAAACTGAAACAAAACACAACACAAACGTGACAAAGTACTGTGCCACAACGTAAAACTACGTACGTACATACACCTCTCATTACTAACAATGCAACGAGGCATAATCCGGATGAGATAACGAAGGAGGAGTATGCCAGCATATCCCCCTTAAAAGTGCTAAGGTACGCCCTCGTACCGCCACTAACGTGAATCATCTCAGGATAGCAGAGTATCATGCAAACAGATGTGGGTACTTAACTCTCATGGAGTCCTCGGTCTCCCAAGTAGCTTCCTCGACCCCATGATGTTCCCAAAGAACCTTCACTAGCTTTACTGATCTGCCCCTCGTTTCTCGGACCTTCGTGTCCAAGATCTGTATAGGAGTCTCCTCATACCTCAGTGTAGGCTCAATCTCTAACCTCTCTGGCTGCAGTACGTGAGAAGGGTCAGGCATATACTTCTTCAGCTGTGATACGTGAAACACATCGTGTACCTTCCCCAACTCCGCTGGTAGCTCGAGTCTGTAAGCAACTGGGCCCACTCGCTCCGTAATCCTGTACGGGCCACATACTTAGGGCTCAGCTTCCCCTCATCCCGAATCTGAATATCCCTCTCATCGGGGACACTCGTAAGAAGACCATGTCTCCCAACTGAAACTCGAGCTCTCTGGTACGCTGATCCCCATAAGACTTCTGTCTGGACTGAGCTGCCCTCATGTGCTGCTGAATAACCCTAACGTCATCCTGCAGTGTCTGAATATACTCAGGCCCAATCAAGACCGCCTCAGCAGGGTCACTCCATGATAAGGGAGTCCGGCACGGCCTGCCATATAGAGCCTGAAATGGTGCCATGCCGATAGACGCGTGGTAAGAGTTATTATAGGAGAACTCTACCAGGTGTAGACGCTCTACCCAACTCCCCTGATAATCCAGAGCGACTGCTCGCAACATATCCTCCAATGTCTGAATAGTCCTCAGTCTGCCCATCAGTCTGCGGGTGAAAAGCTGTGCTAAGTCGTAGCTGAGTCCCAAATGCCTCCTGTACCTGACGCCAATATCGACTGAGGAAACGAGTGTCACGATCAGAGACGATCGTCTTCGGTACCCCATGGTACCGGATATGCTCTGTGGTAAACACCTCAGCCAGTTTGGGCACCTTCCATGTGTCCTTGATAGGTATGAACCTAGCTGTCTTGGTCAACCTATCGACTATAACCCAAATGGCGTTCAGTCCACCTCTAGCTGGAGGGAGACCGACCACAAAATCCATGCTGATGTCGTCAAACTTCCAGCACGGTACTGGAAGTGACTGAATCTGGCCGCCTGGTCGACGATGCTCAAACTTCACTTTCTGACAAGTGAGGCATCGAGAGACAAAATCAGCTACATCCCTCTTCATCCCACTCCACCAGAATAATTGCTTCAAGTCCTTGTACATCTTGGTGGCTCCAGGGTGTACTGATAATGTCGAGGAATGAGCCTCTGAAAGAATCCTGGTCTGAAGCTCTGTCGCATCCTGAGGAACGCAGAGTCTGCCTCTGACTCGAAGGTGTCCCTCGCTGTCCAGCTCATAGTCGTACTTCAACCGTCAGTCAACCCGTCTGCTAACTTCTGTCTGATGCCCTGTAAATAAACGTCACTGTCCTGGGCTGCATACACCTCCTCAGCTATCGTGGTCGTCTCTAATAGGGCGAGTAGTGAATAAGCTCGTCTGCTCAGAGCGTCTGCCACGACATTTCCCTTCCCTTCTGTGTACTGGAGGTTGATGTCATAATCGGCCAGTAGCTCAACCCATCGTCGCTGTCTCAAATTGAGCTCCTTCTGGGTCCAGATGTACTTCAGACTCTTATGGTCTGTCATAATCCGGACTGTGGCTCCATACAAGTAATGCCGCCAGATCTTCAAGGCGAAGACTATGGCGAGGAGCTCAAGGTCGTGGGTGGGGTAGTTTTCCTCATGCTTCTTCAGCTGTCTAGAAGCATACGCTACTACTCGGCCATGCTGCATCAGTACTCCACCAATTCCTCTGCCTGAAGCATCGCAATATACCTCGTACCCCTCATTCCCCTCTGGGATAATCAATACTGGAGCTGTGGTCAAGGCGTCCTTCAGCGCCTTGAAGGAGACCTCACAAGCCTCTGTCCATACAAAAGGGCTGTCCTTCTTCATCAAGGAGGTCAAGGGCTTGGCTAGCCTGGAGAAGTCCTTCACAAAGCGTCTATAGTAGCCAGCCAACCCAAGGAAACTCCTAACCTCTGTCACGGTGCGAGGTCTATGCCAGCTCTGCACTGCCTCGATCTTAGCTGGGTCTACAGAAACTCCCTCAGCTGAGATCACGTGTCCAAGAAATGACACCTTGTCCAGCCAAAATTCACACTTGCTGAACTTGGCATATAACTGTTTCTCCCTCAGCGTCTCCAAGACTGTCCTCAAATGCTGCTCATGTTCCTCCTTGCTCTTAGAGAACTAGAATGTCGTCTATGAATACGACTACCGACTTATCTAGCTGGGTTGGAAGACCCTCTGCATCAAGTCCATAAATCTCGCTGGTGCATTGGTCAGTCCAAACGGCATCACTGTGAACTCATAGTGGCCGTATCTGGTCCGGAAGGCTGTCTTCTCAATGTCTGGCTCAGCTACAGCTATCTGGTGATACCGGATCGCAGATCAATCTTAGAGAACACCCTTGCTCCCCTCAGCTGGTCGAACAAGTCATCGATCCTGGGCAGTGGGTACTTGTTTTGATCGTGACATTGTTCAACTCTCTATAGTCAATGCAGTCTCATGCTCCCGTCCTTCTTCTTGACAAACAGCACAGGAGCGCCCCAAGGTGAGACACTGGGTCTAATGAAACCCTTATCCAGTAGCTCCTGCAACTGCTTCTTTAACTCGACCATCTCAGCAGGGCCCATCCGGTAGGGAGCCTTAGCAATCGGTCCCGTACCAGGTATGAGGTCATATTGAATTCACCTCTCTCAGCGGTGGTAGTCCAGGTAGCTCCTCTGGAAAAACGTCGGGGTACTCCGACACAATGGGATTGCTCTGAACTTCGGATCCGTCCTCAGATCCTGGGCATAACAGTAGTAGCAGTAGCGCCCTTGGATACTTCCTTCATCAGGGATAAGCCGATACAACCTTCACAGTCGGCTGCTTAGGCTGCATTCGGTACTACGTGATCCCTGTGCTGACTTCAGAGGAGACGATGCTCTGCGCAGTAGTCTACCTCTGTACCGCTGTAGCGTGTCCATGCCCACAATATGTCAAATCCCATGCCAGGGAAGACTATGGCATCAGAAGGAAGTCTGCTCCCTTGATGTGCATGCTCAGATTCTTGCACTGCTTACTACATTGATCCTTCTTGGATGGCAACAAACTGAGCAATCATGGATATCCTCGTGGCATTTATCTTATATGAAAGCTTGATATGAAGGAGTGGGAGGCTCCAGAATCAAACAGGACGTGGCCTCCACTCCATTAATTTGGAATGTGCCTGCAAATTGTAGAATAGTTTTTAAGATTTTGTAACTCTTCCAAGGTTTACAGGTTAATTTATACCTGTGATGACCGTCCATTGCTCTTTGCTTGAGCCTGGTCAACACATTCAGCCTGACCTCTAAATTTCCAGCTCCTACATGAAGAAATAATTTTAGATTTTCCATTCTTATTGAAGCTTCATGAGCAGTTTAATGATTACAAGCTGAAATTGTAAAGTACAAAGCTAGATCTGTCTAAAGGTCAGGTTTAATCTGCCAGGTTTCAGGTGAGTCTGGTTAATAACGGATGTGGGGGCTGTGTTGGGCTTGATTCTCTTCACTCCATGGTAGATGAGTCTAGCTGCCCCACCAAAGATCAGTACATCACCTGACTTCAGGAGGATCTTGGTGGAAAGGTCCATCCTCTTCTGGTCACCAAATAGGAACTCCGCGTCGTCTCCAAGTGATATGGAAACCACTGGAACTCCTTTGGTGATGGATTCTAGGGATTCATCCTTATCTTGATGCAACCCTAGCTTACCTTCTTTCCATAAAAATTGATGATGCAGACGTCTGAGGTTAGGTCTGGGACGGGCTCATCCTCCAATTCTTGTGCTGCCTTAACTGCAGCTCTAATGATGGTCTGCAGTTCCTCCGGGATTGGTGGCACCTCCACTTCTTCATAGGTCTTGGTGGTGTGGTTCCACTTCTTACCTAGGCACATGATCTTCACCTTCATGGTCGAACCGTTCTTGAAGGTAGGGGTGTAAAATTTCCTTCCTTCACACCTAACTCCCTGATCTTGAGGATCAATGCATACTGGACTGCCGGGGTCAGGTACTCTCGTAGTAAGATCATCCCGGGTCTCAAGACCTCACACTTCTCTGGTGGGTGTGGTTTGGCTTCAAAAGGGATATTGGGTGTGGTATAGGGCAAAATAGGAAAGCAAATATCGAAAGCTGAGGAACAATTGTCATTAAATAAATAAGTCATGGTTCACAAATGGAATTGAAAGGTTCGTAACGAAATAAAATGAAGGGTTTATAGTTCATCCCTTTTTACATTGACAACGAAAAGGAAAACTAGTCAATGAAATGTAAAGAAAGTAAAAGTCTAAGCCTCTTCGTGAGGGAATAGTCCTCACCAGGTGGGCTCGGGTCATCACTGGCTGCCTCGACACGGTCTACCAGGTTGAGGATCGGTGCCTTGCCCGGGCTCTGGGGATAGTTCTGTCCCGGCCTCTGTGGATAGTTCTGTCCCGGCCTCTGTGGATGACTCTGGGCAGGGCGACCGGTAGATGGTCCAGCACCTCCGTACTACCTCTACCTCCTCCAGTAGTAGTAGCAACTGGGGCTCTAGCAGTGGTCCCGGTGGTGGGTTTGTAGTTCCAAGAATCCGGGTTCTTGTGGCATTCGAATGATCTGTGCCCCTTCCTGCCGCAGTGGTGGCATTCCACCAGGTTGCCCTTACAATCCTTGCCCGGGTGGTCCTTCTTGCACCATTTGCAGAAGAACTTTCTCGCAAGTTGGTTCCCTGTTTCAGTCTCAAGGTTAGTAATTGATAACAAGATGTAATCACTTTAGGGTTTTGATTTATCTCACCCTGAAATGGCTGAGAGCGGAGTGGCTCAGCATTAGTATAGGAGGGGACCATAGCCTTCTCATCCCTCCCCTTGTAAAACTTTCCCTTCCTCTCGTAGTTCTGGGAAAAGTTTCCTCCATTTCCTCTTTCTCCATTCCCCTTCCTCTTGCCTAGCACAGAGTCCTGGTAGGCAATGGTCGTCTCACAGTCATTCGCATCCTCCGCTAACTCCTGTGGTGACAATATATGTTAGTGGAGAAACCTTTGTGTACCAGAAATTTTTAAATCACATTCCATACCTGTAGGGTCATCCCTCTAGTGGACCCGATCATAGTCATGATCTTGAAGTTTAGGCCGGTATGGAATTTGTCCACCAGATATCTTGGAGCGTAAGCTCCCTCTCCAATAACAGCAAGTAATTCCACGAACTTGTTGTGGTACTCAGCAACAGAAAGACTCCCTTGCTTCAACTGCTCGAACTCGCTCCTCATCCTCTTCTGTAGATAGGATGGATAGAATTTAGCTCTCAGGGCCACCAGAAATGCCTGGAAGTCGAAGTTCGCCTGGGCCGTCAGCTCGGCTCTAGCGGTCTGCCACCATCGGTGCGGGTCCCTGAAGAAAGTAGGCCGCTATGTCCACCTGACGGTTCACTGGAACATGCAGAGAGGTGAAGGCCTTCTGCATCTCGTCTATATACTTCTCCAACGTCCTCGGTTCTGGCTGGCCTTCATAGATGGGAGGACGAAGGTCGTTAACCGCCTTCAGCCAGTTGAACTCCCGGGGACCATTCGGTGGTGGTGGTGGCTGTGGAATCTGGGCCTGCTGCTGGGCCAATGCAGCTGTCACGATCTGTGCTATAACCTCCGGGGTGACAGCGTCTGGTCCAAAGCCTCCAGAGGGACCAGCTCCTCCTCTTCCTCCTCTCTCGAGACATCTAGCTGGTATGACGGTTGTTGTTACTCAGAGGCGTATTGTAAAGTCCAGCTATCTATGTATTAACATTTATAACGTCCTAAGGACGGTTCGTATGTACATGAGTAAACATAAGTAATAAGTATGGGGTAGGGTCACGCGCCTTTCTGGAGTTCTCACTTCCCAATTCTACCCCATTCGTTCCCCAGTTTTAAGTGCACCTATAATCTAAGTATTTCACTCGGCTTGTTTTCTCGGGTTCAGAGCGTAACTACGCTCTGATACCAATTTCTGTAACGCCCCTATTTAACATATTTATAGCGGAAATAAAATACTAAAGACGTACAGATCATCGGGTTCCAAACACCCGGTACCAACCTCACCAAAACACAACTTAATGATTACAAAAGTCACGGCCTGAACCACGAGAAAACTTAAACAAAAACAAGCAGTAATAAAACGTATAAACTCTCCAAGCCTAATCCCATCCCAATCACTCTTTCTCTTCGTGGCCACCTGTAAGATAACACGTACCTGCAAGATAAAACCAAGCAGTCTGTTAGAAATATTGTGGGGGGAGGTAATAATCCTGGTGACAGTTATAATAAGTAGGTTATATATATATCTTAAACCTTAGGTTTTAGTCAGTGAGTGATTAAATAATCACTATTAATTTAAGAGTTTTTGTTACACAACATAACTTAACCCGGTCTTGGGCTAACCCATTAAGCCCAGGTCTATGAATCCAAAAGCCCACTTTAACAATCCAAAGAGAGTTTGGGCCACTCTAGGAATAAATTCAAATCATTCCAAACTAAACGAGGTGGGCCTAACAAAGGATTTAGTTAACAAGTCGAGCCCAAACCTTTGTAAAAGAATAATGGTAAACCTAGAACTATTAATCAGTAAGTGAAGAAGGTTGTTTAGTTTTAAGTCTTTTAACTAATCGACGTTTGGAACACCCTAATTATAGGTTACTGTTGGGGAATCACTTTTACGAGTTAGTTATTGTGCTTCACGTACCAGGTACGATTTCTCGTACTCCGATATTTTTGATGATTGACTTGTGGGATGTTTTGGAAAACGCTAACTGACTTTAAGAGGAATTTCTAAAAAAGAATTGGTTGTGTGACTAACTCAGCTTGTGTGACTAACTGAGCCTTGAGCATGAAATTTACATGGGTACTGGTTCTTTCTATTTGGTGTCCCATTAGACATTGACTGCTTAGGGTTTACGCTTCTGCACTCTGTAGGACTGAGTGTTTTGGTATTGCTCTGGGTAGTTGGTGGTCTAGAGGGAATTTGGAAAAGGTCATTCTTGGAAATCTTTCTTTCGACGTGCGCGCGTCTTTAATGGTAACAGCAGGGGGTTGTATATCCCTCGCCCATAGGGGCATTGATATTTGACAGCAGGGGGCTGTATATCCCTCGTCCACTAGGACATTGAAATTATGACAGCAGGGGCTGTATATCCCTCGTCCACTAGGACATTGAAATTATGACAGCAGGGGGCTGTATATCCCTCGTCCATATGGACATTGATATTGGTGGTGGGGGCCATCTCTCCCAGTTAAACTATTCCACTCTTGAGTTATTGATTCTTGGATCTATTTCATCATTCCTAGTCCTTTGTGACTATCTGAGTTTTCTACTCCTAACGGGAATTGGGTTTAACTAAGGAAATGGTTGTTCACTAACACCTGATGTGATTTTGTTCCACTAACTTTATTTCTCAGTTATTAAACTTTATTCTTATCTTAGTATCTTGATTTGGTGATTGTGAAACGCTTTATTTCTCTGAGTGTTTTAAGTGTTTGTTTTCAAGTTATTGTTTATTTAAGAACTATATTTTAAGTTGTTTTGGAGGATCGTACCAGTTCCATTCTAGGGAACTGACCCGCCCCTTCCGGGGTGGGCTGCTTGGTTTTATCTTGCAGGTACGTGTTATCTTACAGGTGGCCACGAAGAGAAAGAGTGATTGGGATGGGATTAGGCTTGGAGAGTTTATACGTTTTATTACTGCTTGTTTTTGTTTAAGTTTTCTCGTGGTTCAGGCCGTGACTTTTGTAATCATTAAGTTGTGTGTTTGGTGAGGTTGGTACCGGGTGTTTGGAACCCGATGATCTGTACGTCTTTAGTATTTTATTTCCGCTATAAATATGTTAAATAGGGGCTTTACAGTAATGCATTGTAAGTCTATTACATAACAGTCTGCCGGGACAAGTTTTATGCATGTATTTAACACTCAGTTAAACCTCACCTGAATATGGCACTAGGTGCTCTATGGTATGTATATCTAGTGAGCATAACCTTTATTGGTACTAGAGTTTTCATTGTATTAATTAGTGAGGCTTTGTACCATTCCCTTCATAGTCATAGTGAAGGACGAAAAGAAAATCTCGAGGGTTCACCTTTGTTAAGCTGAATACTATAGCCCTCTATGGTGTTCCCTTGGAACTTAATTTTACATTGTATGCATATTCTTTAATTTGATCTCCGTGATCTTGGTACTCGATAATTGTTTGAAACATAATGACACACTCGCTCCCATTTGGGTTATGCCTGGGTGGGCAATCGATGCCTCATAATAATGGTTACTTACAATGTTTGAGGGATCTGTTTGGGATCCTAATGCCAATGTGTGTTTTGATCTCAAGGAACGACAACAATTGATTGAGAAAAACTGTTTAGCAAGAAGCAGCGAGAAACAGTAGGTATCAAGCTAGAGGACTTGAGCTTTATGATGAGGTCACAGTAGTCATATAATTGGATAATCATGTACAAATGGTGAGATGGGTAATGTATGGTGATGGTGGCTATTTGAGGATATATGTTGCACGCTAGACTAGTGACTAGATACTGTAGCAATTGTTGCCCTAGTTAATGGTGTGGTATTGTATTGTTGTAGAGTAGAAGAATACATGCAAAGTTTAACCTTTACGGGACGATTGTTGGGTTCTTAAGGGGTCAACAATTCGAACAAGGAGAGAGTGAAGGCGGCGCTGGTATGTATGCTCCTCATCCATCGGTGGTAGAACAGAAAGGAACCCAGTTATGGTCACCGATTTCAATTGTTTGAGATCAAGGAATTCAGAAGGATAATCGAGTAAAAAGAGGAATAAAGGAGGTGGTGGCGATGCATACCGATCGTCAGTTGAGGCGTTGTGCCTTTCAGGTAATGTAGAGAATGAAGAGGAACGTGAGAAGAGCAGGGAATTAATTGAATCTCGAAGTATTATATCTTAGTGTATAGAACGGTCCTGCTTCATTAAGCATTGTAACTTGTACCAATTTTATGGTGTATTTTCATCTCAACTATATTCTCTTATTTCGTTGTTTCATGAAAGGTTTACTAAAATTAGCCTCTCAAGTGTATAAATTGTATTATTTCTTTCAATCCCATCCTTAGCTTAATTTGTAACACCCCTAACCCTAAACCTATAATAATGTCGCATGTCGTAGCATAATAAATAATAATTCACAGCAGAAAATAAAACTAACTACCTTGGTGTTACACGCCGTTACTCACCCTTGTGAGCAACAAGGCTTCCTTACTCTTTCCAGTAATACAACTCCTCACGCTGTGATGAACAGATACTGAGTACTCTAATTATTACAAACCAAACCAACTAAATGAGCAACTAACTGAATACAACAACCTCCTTAATACAACACAGATTAAAACCAAAGGTGTTTGTTGAAAACACATCAGCTACCCCTGTGTCCCGCACTCCGGCTTGAGTCTTCTTTAATAACCTGGAATGTTTGGCCCATTGAAGGGCTCAGCGATCGAAATGCTGGTATGCTAAATGTAGTCTTATATCATCTAGATTCCTTAAGTCGTTTTGGCCATCTTGATATTAGATTCATTACATAAAATACCGGTTTACAATAATAACAGTAAACATTAAACAATCACACGACAATTCACCTGTAAACACCAAAGTACAATAGTACACAACTCTAATAACCACACATCAATAATCCATAACGATAACCAATAATCACACATTAATATACTATAACAATAACCAATAATCACACATTAATATACTATAACAATAACCAATAATCACACATTAATATACTATAACAATAACCAATCAAGATACACGTATCAAACTGTACTGTTAGTTGGCCACCTGGCCCTTATCCTTTAAACCAATCACTTACCTTTTCCATTAATTTTCCACCTCAGGCGTCATGTCAAGACAACCCTTAATAACTTATTAATGGACGATAGTCCCCTGGGTTCCAATGGAACCGTTACCAGCTGACCTTATGGCCCTGGATAATTAATGACCGATCCGGTCGAGACCTGTGCACCAACGGTAGTGCCCCGCCATCCCCGAATGTGGCTGATGGATTCCCTTGAGTGACTCCCCATTGAAGTCTCTCGTAGTGATCACTAGTGCAACCAGAAAGTCGAAATAGTCTGGATTCCTCTCTTTCAATTTACAAGTAGCCCTTTTGTCATGGTACAATAACCAATATTTGAATTAAGACTAGAATAGTTGACCATCAATTAGGTTTGACAATACCTAAAGGTCAGTTAGCCTTTTTTTCCAGTTTTAAATGTATAGACTTTCAGTCATAAGACGTTCGCGTAAGTGGTGTCAAGCAATACAGTATACAATTCATATACATAAAATCACAGATATCACTCTTAAACAATTAAACACACAACGTCTGGACCTTAGGAAAACCTTAGGACATTCAGACCAAACAATTAACATACACCGTTCACCAAGTAACTGCTAGCTTGACAAATCCCTTTCAGTGTTCCTTCCGTACGCTGTTATATAAACATGCTATCCGGGTAATATTAATATATCTATTCACTAAATATTACAGTATTGTTACTGTAGAGTTATACTTGTTGTACACTAACTCTGTATGTTCTTTTATTTCCCCTGTTATTTAACAATGCTCCTAGGTAGTTTATCAGTTCATTATTTTAGTGATTCCCACATGTGATAATGAATTCCCATATTATGATATTTCTTCATCCTTTAATTATATACCATAATTATTTCCTCTTATTCCATATACCCAATATAATTTGGTTACCTTAATTATATCCATAATTATTCTATAAACTCTATATATTATATTCTTTTGGTTATTCTTATCATAACCACAATTTATTTTATAAACCTTATATTATTTCTCATAATATATCTGTAACACCCCTAAAACCGGCCTAAGAGTTAAGGGCATTACACGCCGCGTATTACTACCTAATAACGCAAGGCTCTAACGTTTAACAATCACAAATAAGGCCCGAAACAACACTTCCATAAACACTTGTAAAACAACTGTTCTGAATACATTAAACCATAAAGTAATCCTCAAAACCGATACAAAACGTCAAAAGGAGTAAGGCCCGAAGGCTACAACTCATGCAATCGAATGCTTAACAAAGAATAACAAATAAGCCTAGGCTCCAGAACTAGAATGATCCTCGCTGATCAATCTGCAAAAAATGTTAAAAGTAGGGGAGTGAGCACACAACTATGCCCAGTAAGCAGCGACCGTCATCAGTAAGGTCGCTCAAAACAATTGAAATCAGAAGGAGGAGAAGATAGCCATTATAACCACAATTTCCCAAACAGTCAGAAGCTTTCAGAATCAGAAACAGAGTGGAACATAAGAGTTCCCAATTGAGAAACAATCAGAGTTCACAAACAGAAAGGGGACACAGTACAATGCACACACTCAGAAGGGTCGAAGACCCATAGACCATAACAGGTCTCTCGGCAACGCAGAAATGACTCGAAGAGCCAAAGGGTTCGTCAACCCCACAGAACAGAAAGGGAATGACCCACACTCAGAACGACGTCTACATGGTATACCACGGAATAGCTCAACCCAGCCATTCACGGCTCAGAAACAAAGTAAAGTGTCCCAAAACAGAAATTTTGCAATACAGAAGCAACCTTACGTGGAAACATGCCAAAACACTTATAATACAGTAGTAGGAACTTAGAGGAGTCCAACGCCACAAACGGCACTCAAATCGGAGTTCAGACGGAGGAGTTATGCAGAAAAACAGTACAGTGTCCGACCTTGTGCCGGACGTCGAAGTTCGGACGCAAGTCGAGACTCAGAAACCAGAATAGTCAAATGTCCGAGCTTGTGTCCGGACATCAATGTTCGGACACAAGTCGATTTAAAATCAGACAGAACATTTCAGAATGTCCGAACATCAATGCTCGGACCGATGTTCGGACAAGTTTACGGAAAAACTTACGCGGGAGGTCCGACCTTGTGTCCGGACGTCGAAGTTCGGACACAGGTCGAACTAAAAACAGAGGAGAAACTAAGGGTGTGTCCGAACATCGAAGCTCGGACAGATGTTCGGACATACCCCGAACCTTGAAAATCAGAAGGGCAAGACACACTATCCGAACTTCAAAGCTCGGACGGAAGTTCGGACAGTGCCAAAACTGCAGATTTCATAAAACGAACAGAGCAGAAAAACAACGCAATTCGACACCACGAATCGCCAATTCAGAACACACACCAAATCAGTCATAAATACAGAAGACCATGGGGTTTAGCCATTCAGAAACGCAATTAAAACAGCCAACAACAATCGTAATTCGCAGACTACAAAACCTTGCAAACCCCATGGCTGAACTTCCAAACCGAATCGAGTAACCACCTACCTTAATTAGCAGCAAACGTCAACACTCTTCAAGCAAAATGCAACCCGGGACAATCTCCAACCAGACACGAACACAATCACTGAACAACACAGATCGACAGCCCACAATCAGAATCAGAAGACAACAAGACCTAGAACATCAGCACACCTCAATTCTGCAACCCGTACCTGATTACAAGAACGTAGAGGAAACCAATAGACTGCAGCAGCGTAGCCACAACAATCCGAATTCCCAACGCAGAACCGTCGCCGCTGAATCAATACATTCGGAATCCCAAAATCAGAAACTGAGGGAGGAGAAACCAACAACGGAATCCAGAATTCTGTAGACAAACCTGATCGAAGAGGAGAAACGCCGCAACAACGAGGTCTTCAATCTGATCGCAATGACAGCAGCACAATTCTCACAGAGGAGGAATCAAGAGAGAGAAAGAGAGAGAGAAGAGGCGCTCGTTCTGACTTTGAAAACTGACAACGCTCCCACGACCTATCCGACGTGAATAACAATGATCCGGAAAAGAAAAGAAATAAGGAATTCCTTTCCTTACAAATCAAATAATTAATTACCTTAATTAATTAATTGAATGACCTCCTTGTCCTTGACAAATAAAACAATGCCGCTGACGTCCCAACTGACAGCAAAAGGGTTAATCCAACTTAGAATAACATTGTAACGGATATAATATAAGGTTTGAACTATGGGTTATAACAATATCACATTACTTAACTTAACTCCTTTCTTAATTAAATTATAAAACCAACCTTATTAATTCCTGTAACTATAAGTTGGACACAATAACTTTTTATAAATTACCAAGTAGCCTTATAAATTAGGTATTTACCTTTGGACACATTAACTTTTGTAATTCTCCAAATAACCACATATCTCTTTTCGGTAATTACAATTCAAATACTCCAACTTTTATAAATTACTAAATAACCATATAACTTTTATAATTTACTAATTATCCATATTAACTTTCAGTAATTATAAAATGAACATTCTAATTTTTTTATAACTTACCAAATGACCACATTTAATTTTCGGTCTTGACATACATTTTCCTTATATTTACATTTTAATCCCAAAACCTTATATAAGTACATATTAACTTATAAACTATACTTTCAATATTTAATTCCTTAAAAATAACCAAGTGACTCATATATTTTCGTAAATCACATTTTCGCCCCAAATCAATTTCGGTTTTAATATATATATATATACTTCCTTTATTTACAACTTAACCCTAAAACTTTATATAAGTCACATATTAACTTATAAGCTATAGTGTTAACATTTAATTTTTCTAAAATACCAAAAGAACCCATATTTTCCTCCAATTTACATCCCCGCCCATATTAAATTCTAATTTTCATATATACTTTCATAAATTATACAATCACCCCAAAATCTTTTATAAGCTTAATATTTTATGTCATAAATCATTTTAACCTAAAGTTTTTGGTCAACACTTTGACCAAGACTTAATTTCATAATTAATACTTTAATATACCCATAAAATCATATAAGTTTCGGTTTTCCCAAACTTTTCATAATTTACCAAATAGCCTCAAAACTTTGTAAAATGTTATTTTAACACTTAAACACTTATTTAAATTCACCAAAATTCATAATATTAATTCCTACCTTATATTATAACATAAATATACCAAACAACTCCTTATGTTCTCGGCATTCATAAATAATACACTAAACTTTTCAAAATTTACATTTTAGCCACATAATATTATAAACTAGCCATATAAGTACTTGTAGCTATTTTTAATGTTCCCAAAATTTATAATATAAGTTAATATACTTATATATTTCGAAAATCACCAAATAATACCTTTTATTCTCGGCCTTAATATATTTTACCATATAGTTTCTAAAACTTGATTTAAACTTTATAATAATTACATTTAAATGTATATAAGCCATATAACACTTCTAAAAATTATGCTAATGACTTAGAATGAATATAATCTCAAAATAGAACAAATAACTCTTAGATATTTCGGTTTACATATATATGTATCTTAATTAATTTTTGTGACACATAATTATACCTTAAGGTAATAATCTTACCTTATATGTTATAAATTATTTTCTTGACATTATAACTCATAGTATTTTCGGCCTTAATTTATTTAAAGGTTATACATAATTTTTATACCAAAGTTTGAAGCTTAATTCAAGCTTAAACTTAATAAACCTTAATTATATATACTTACTCCTTAAATCAAGACAATTCTTGTACTTGTTTTCACTGTGAATTCCAAGCTCCTCAAATGCTATTTTGATGTAGAGAATTCGGCCTCCTTGTATATATTTAGGATATCCATTTGTTAGACTTCTAACAAAAATTTCTAAGAAGATTTGGAGTATTTTTACAAGAGCTTACCTTAGGAATTTTTCAAGGAATTTTCGGTAGACCTTGAGATGATTGTAGATCTAGATTTCCTTCATGAAATGATGAAGAGAACCTTGGTTTAGAAGCTTGAACTTTCGGAAATGACATTAAGCATTTTGCTAGGATTTTCAACACGGAAAAATACCTTAACTTGATCTTGTTGTTCCTTGTGTTGTTGTTGAATCTAGGAACCTCCTTGGAACATCTAATGCTTGGCGAAAATTGTAAGAGTTGCTACGATGATTTCTTGCTTCAAGACTTAGGAGATTTAACTAGGAATTTACATAAAATGGCGTTAGAACTTAGATCACCATTAATGGAGCTTAGAAGCTCTAAGGAAGAACTTAGCAAATGGAGAAAGAAAAGAGAGAAGAAGAGAGGCTTACCAAGTCGGCCAAAGGAGGGGCAAATGGGAATGGAGCCTCACGTAGCAAGATAAGGAAAGAATGGAGGATAGAATTATTTTGACAATAATTGTCAAATTGATTAACCTTATCCTTTGTTATTTAATTGTTTGTTTGTCTCAATAATTCCCTTAATTGACTGCATAATTTCGGCCATGTGACAAGAGGTAATGGATGCTTGTTTGACAATGGAAACTAGAAGACAAGAGTTGGGTTAGGTGTATGTCCCCTTGAATTTTCTAAGATGATAATACTAGCTTTGCCTTGTTCCTTTATTTGCTCACGGTAATGGGGTATGCATTTGGGCATTTGATTAGCATTTTATGAATTGATTAATGATGCTAATTTTTGTTTTATCCATGCAGGTTCTTACGTAATGGAGCATGTTGGCAGCTCTAGACTCTTGTAGTCATGCGGCCATTAGTGGTATAATTAGGTAGTTAATTTTGTATAGGTTAGACAAGAGCACATGCTAAGTAAGTGAGGTCTTCTTTTGACTAGATAATGAGTAATCATTCCCCTTATTCCTGCTCAATATCGACAGCTTCATGTGCTGTAGGAGCAACTTGACTTCTTAGTTTATGGTCTTATGAAAAAGGTAAGTCTAGTTTGTATTTTAATTCCATTCTTTTTCATATAAGCCAATCTAATCTTGTTTTTCCTGCAGGTCATACGGTAGTGGGTACTCCATTTGACTGCAATATGTGTTACATTAACATACAATACAAGATAGGATGAGTCACCATCCAATAGACATTATTTTTGCCAAAATTTAACCAAATGAGACCCAAATTGGCGCCCACATTATGGACCAGATGGGAATGATTTTTGATTTAATTCCTGTCACATTATATTGTACTAAGACCATATCATAACATTTTATATGTCACAACATTTAATTGGTACATTTATATTGAGATAAAAGATGAAAGTTTTATGGTAAAAATGCTGATTTTAGGTACCTTTTTGACCCAAAATCGCCCCCATTTGTACTATAAATTTAGCACTGCCATTAATTGATTTAGATGGTCAATTTATCCCCTTTTAAGATTATCAACTCGTGGCTCCTCAAAAACTTCAAGGCAATTGCGTAAAACGCGTTTTTGTGACACCCGAAGGTGCGTTTATGTGCTTTAAGGGTTTTCTGAAAAATAATTAGTCGCTATGAGTTCCAAGTGTTTATTGACATTTTTATAGTCAATATTAATATGTTAAGGTGTTACATTGAGTTATATGGGGTTATATCAACTCAAAACACAATTCCCGGGCTAACCGGGCAAAAAGGAGCGTTAAGAAATTCGTCCGAGCACTTTGTTTATTTTTGAGGAAGTAGCTCGACTATTATCTTTAGAATGTTGAATAATGATGTTAGGAACTCTGAGAATTAATTTTATAGGAGTTCGTGCCACCTCGGCACTCCTCCTGGGAATTCCCGGGGTTTATGGGGCCCTCATAAGGCATCTCCTAGCACTTTGTGTTTAACTGAGGATTTAGCTTGAGGACTTCATCTTATATGTTTAATAGAGTGTTATGGTGCATTTGGAATGAAGTTTAATACTTTACTTCATCCTATAATGTATTTCCGGGACTTTCGGGCCTTAAGGGCCTTTAAGGAAACTCCCGAGCATTTTGTATTTTTACCAAGTTTTAGATGAGGTCCTGTATTCTAAAGGTCATTTAATGATCCTTGATTAACTTCATGTGAAGTTTATAGCCTATATAACTTGTTTATCTTAAGGTCGGGCCTTAACGCACGTTTTTGACCTTAAGGAGTTTAGGTGCGTTTTAACGCCCAAGTGTTTATATACTTTCTTAGGGTTTAATAATCCCTTAAATAATACTTATAATTCCAAAAATAATATTTATTTACTTATATCTAATAATTTAAATGTTAGGGGTATTTCAGTCTACCCCCCTTAAAAGGACTTCGTCCCGAAGTCATAACTTATACTTGTTCATCCTATGGAATCAAGTCCCTCTTATCTATTCCCTGTATACCTATCATTCCAGGGTGTCAATACTATATTGACACCTCTACATTCCATCAGTAATCTGAGTGTATATAACACATAACCTTACTCATGATTATCTCTGTAATCATAGCATAAGTATTGATAAATACTGTAAACAAATAAATGTTCCAACTTCCTAGCTATCCCACTCGGTCATCACTGCACAAGTGCAATACCAAAACACTCAGTCCTACAGAGTGCATAGGCGTAAACCCTTGGCAGTGAATCTCTTGTGTGATTGTAGGAATGAACATACTGCAAGGTAATTAAGTGCTTCCATAAACATCCAAGTGTTACATAGAACACAACCATAACTTATTCAAGTGTCACATAGGACACAACAATAACCATACCCATCCAACCAATTGCACACATGCGCAACCATCAAACACAAACAACCAACTACAAAACAGTATAGACTGTAGATATGCAAGTCGCATGTGGTGCTCTACCCCCCTTAAAAAGGGTTACGCCCACGTACCCCCACAAGTATACACAAAACGAAGAAAAAGTGTTGGATACTTGTCTCGCATGGAGTCTTCTAACTCCCATGTCACCTCCTCAATGTCGTGGTTTGACCATAGAACCTTGACCATTCTAATGGTCTTGTTCCTGGTTTCCCTAGTCTTGGAGTCTAAGATGCGAACTAGGGTTTCCTCATATCTAAGTGTAGGATCTAGTTCGAGTGTCTCGGGCTCTAAAATATGTGATGGATGAGGCACAAACTGCTTTAGCTGTGAAATGTGGAACACATTGTGCACTCTCCCAAGCTCAACAGGTAAATCTAACCTGTAATCTAATGGGCCCACTCGCTCCGTAATAAGGTACGGTCCTACGTGTTTCGGCCTAAGTTTGCCCTTCTGCCCAAATCTAAAAATTCCCTTCATAGGTGAAACTCTAAGGAAGACTTGATCGCCTACTGCGAACTCGAGGTCTCTCCTACGGACATCAGTATAAGACTTCTGTCTGTTTACGGGGTATAGTTCCCGAGAATCTATGCATTCTTTGATATGTTCCATATTGCATTAGTATGCTTTTATACTTGAATCCCGTATGTATTGGTGAAGGTGATTTACCATTTTGTACGTTGCTGATATTATCTCATGGTTTGTTTAAACTATCGTGTGTAACACACTTCCATTAATCGCTTCATGTAGTTGTAATATTGGGGCATACTTAAAATCTCTCTCTTTGACCTACCGGTCATCCTCTTGTGATTCTGGTATTTGAGTTTACTGCCGCCATATACGGCTTTCATTTAAATGTAAGGTATGAGCTACGGTTGTGTCATGCATCTTATGTGTATTATAGAAAGATTTCTTGATATTATTGATTCACTAATTGTCGGTAGTACATACACGATTATTATCGTCTGTTCGTCAGGTTTACCACAGTAGGGTTCCTGTGAAATACCCCTAATCTTAAAAACATAATTAAATGATCTATTAATGATCTAAGATGATTAATAAACATCTAAATATTATTGGGGAACAATCTAAAAGATCTCAACAAGGCAAGACATGCCTTAAGATCGGTAAAGCCAAAAATGTGCTTTAAAGCACCATAAAGATTGTATGACCTCAAATAGGATCCAAAGTGGATTCCTAAGTATTATAATGAAGTAAGGAACACAACAAAACCGTTCCCAAAGAAAACTAAGCTCAGAAGCACCTTGCAACACAAAATGTGCACTAAAACACCTTAAAGCACATTTTTGTGAAATTGCCTTCTAAATTGGTTTTTAATGGGCTTAAAGGTTATAATTACCTTTAAATATGATATTATATCACATTATATCATATTAGGAATTTAATTCCAAATTTTACAAATTTTTACAAATTTAATATTAAAATATTAATAACCCTAAAGGGGGCCCGCTTGAGTCAACATTGACTAAGATTGGTCAAGAGGTCAAAGTTGACCCATTGGACCATATGAGATCGGCAGCCACAAGCAAGAGAGGCTTCAATTAGCCACTTGCACATTCAAGAGACAAGTCTCCAACACAAGGCCCTAAAATAAGGAGACTACTTTTGCCTTTTGATTAAACAATACACATTTGACTCCATTATTTGCCTCCACCAGCTCCAAACCGTGTGAGCCTCTCCTTTCTCCTCCATTAGCCAATTTCTTGTCTCCTCTTATCTCCTTGGTGAGTCATCTTTCATTAACAAACATTAAACTAATCAATTTTGTCTTTTGCAATCAATTAAGGCCATCTCCAATCATTCTCTCTCTCCTAGCTGCATTCCAATCGGTGAAGCAGCTCTCCCAGACCCTCTCAACCGAAGTTCTTGAGTTGGGAAGGTAGATCCATCTTCTAAGCTTCTAAGGTAATGTTTTAAGGTCATTTTTAGCTCTTTTTCTTCATCTCTTCACTACCAACACTTAGATCTCATGGCTCATCAATTCCTATGGCTTATTCTCAGTATTTTAAGGTTAGAACATCAATCAAATTGGGTTGAAGCAAGCTAAGAGACCAAGGTTTCCCAAAATCTCATTTTAAGGTAAAAACATACCTTAAGCTCCTCTACTCTTCATCCGATTTTCTTCTTCTGATTTTTATGAGTTTATACACTCATAATCTTCATATTTACATGTTCAATCAGTTGGTTAGCCATTTGGAGCAAGGGTGGCCGGGATCCAAAGGAAATACCCTTCTTTAAGGCATTTTTCCAAGGTAAAACCTAATAACAAGGCAGCTTGTTGTTGTCTAGCTATTTCCTATGTCTATATGATGAACCTAACACCTTGTGGTGTGTCTAAAACAGGCCGAATCCCTCTTGAACTTCCCTTGCATTTTTAAGGTGATTTTTGCCTTAAATCTTACATTAATTATTCCTTATGGTTAAGCTCAAGCTTGGAGTATAACCATATCTTGTTTTGGTGTATTAAACATGTCTAAATGATGTGGTGAATTTTCCTTCAAGTGGCCGTGTAACACCCCAACTTAACCCAAATGTGGTCTCACAACTTAACAGTATATATATAAACATGTCACAGCGGAATTCCTTACAATCCAGGACCTTGCCACGGTCTGACTACAAAATATACCGAACATTAGAGCAACAATCTTAAACATTTACATATCCTTCTTACAAACCCCTCACATCCTATACATCTTACTAACTTAAATTGCCATACGAGTGTACACGCACAACTCGTAGGCCACTCTTAACCCTTAACACTTGTGTCCTCTTCTTACTCTCGCGTCGGCCGCTCCCTGATGTACCTGTGTAGTAAAGACAGCCCCCAAAGGGGGTCAGCACGAATGCTGGTACTTTCCCCTCATGGCCCCCAAGCTAACGTGGCTACGACGACTAATTGTCGATCGCATGGAGGTTGATTAAATGCACAACATAATAGAAAGTGCAGTAAACAACCATTCAGATATGAACAATCAAAGTTCACACACAGATGAACGACTTAAATGCGTTCCCTTAATTAGAGAGTTAGTTATTTAACTCCTTAAGTAGTGTTCCCTCTTAATCTTAGTCCATCCTTATCTCACCTCAATCTTAGTCTTAACTTAATCTTAGAAACAACCATCCTTTAATGAGGAGTGGATGTAACTTACCTTAATCTTAATAATACCAACCATCCTTTAAAAAGGAATGGTTGCACTTATCTTAACCTCACCTTAATCTTAATCTTAACTTAATCTTAGAAACAACCATCCTTTAATAAGGAGTGGATGTAACTTACCTTAATCTTAATAATACCAACCATCCTTTAAAAAGGAATGGTTGCACTTATCTTAACCTCACCTTAATCTTAATCTTAACTTAATCTTAATCTTAACAATACAAATCATCCTTTGAAAAGGAATGATTGTAACTTATCTTAATCTTAACTTATTCTCAGAATACATACCGTTCCTGGAGGGGAATGGTTGTAGCCTAAGTCCAAACCTGGGATTTAGGTGATCCCACCGCACCATCTTAATGCCACCTACCCTGGACGGGAATCCAGCGTAGCTGAGCCGGCAACCGGCCCTAGGCTACAAGTCCGAAGACAAGTCCTTAAGCGGAGGGCGGATCTGATTCAGATACCGTCCCCCTTTTTCCTTAGCATGCATGACCGGAGATCGGTCCCGGGTTTCCTCACTCAAGTTCCAGTTAGTAGACACCTTAAACTCCATGTGCTAGCTAAGCCTTATCGGGCATTAACCAACAACCATCAAACTTAACTCTTATTCTTAACTCAGTAAGTACTAAACTTGGTTAGTAATTATCTCAAAACCCTGTTTGTTGGTTATCCTCTTTCGGTTCATATCGTCCCTTATTATGGGGCGTACCTTAGTCTCACTCAATTCCTTACTAAACTTTGGTTAGTAAGTTCTCACGGTAGGTTGTGTTAGTTTTCAAACATCACACAACAATACAATGTATATATAATATGTTCTGGTTGCATGCTTTATCTTGTTTAGTGAGCACACAAAAACAACTAGCACACAAGCCGAGGGACACCTCGTTAGCAAGCAGGTCACGGGAGAAACAACTGTACCGTTCACCGTCGGCGGTTCGGCCGCTTACTCTCTTCCGGAGTCCAAACTCCCAAGTCCTAAAACATTCATTCAGTTTCAGGTTATTAATCACTTAACTCAATATGACTTACTTAACTTGTTTAACTTACTTAATTCCTTAATGATCCCCACCTAACACCTCTTAAGTCTTACAACTTAATCTCACAAACTTAATCTTAAACTTTCAAGTTTATACTTAACTTAACTTAACTTAATTCCTTAAGCTCTTAGGGTCCCAATCATTGCTACCCTACCATAGGCATACCCTAATACCAATTAACACCCTCAGAAATTAAAATTTCTTTTTTTTGTTTTTAGGCTCGACCGGACTTACCGACCGGACTTGCCAAGTCCGGTCCATTCCAGTACCCTTTTACCGTTGGAAAATTCTACCCCGACCGGACTTACATGTCCGGTCCTATGTCCGGTCGATTCCAGAGACTTATTACCGTACAGAATTCATGCCCGACCGGACTTGACAAGTCCGGTCCCATGTCCGGTCTATTCCAGAAACATTTTTCCCTCACAAAACACAAGTCCGACCGGACTTGTAAGTCCGGTCCCCAAGTCCGGTCGATTCCAGAAACATTTTCCGGTAGTGTAAACTAAGCCCGACCGACCTTGCAAGTCCGGTCCTAAGGTCGGTCGGCTCCAGAAACTTGTTTCTAAATTCTCTTTCAACTACAAACTTCTCCTCATATATTCTAATATGTTATAACCTCATTTGGGCACCTCAAATACACCTTGAGCCCTCCTTAAAATTCCTTAAATCATCCACCAAGATCCACCTTAGTCATTATACATTTTCCTTGTAATAATACTAACACTTTTAATGCTTTCCTCTAGGTTTCTAGGTGGTGGTTCATACCTAATGTAACCACTATGCCAAATGTTTTCTTCACCACTATAACATCATCTCCCAAGCATCTTTCACCATCTAAAACTCTTTTATGCATTTACTTAAAGTTCCTTCATAAGCTTAAGCTTCCATCCACCAACACCTTATTTCCTTTCTAGTTGTTTACCAACATTTACCTAAGTCCTAAATACTCAATTACATTCTCTTGATTCTTAAATCCTCCAAGGTAATGCCTAAGTCATTATAACTCATTACCACACTTTATCTCACCCCTTTTTCATCAAGACAACCTCTAAAACTTCCTAGTACTTCCTTAGTCATTACACCTTCTCCTTAAACTTATGCTCAAGTCTTATATTCCTCATCTCATGATTTTGGTGTGCTCAAAACACTCACCATTCTTCTAACTCCTCCTAGACATCTCTAGGTCATCCTAAACCTCAAGAACTCCTTAGTTAACTAATCTCCACTCAAATTCCTCATAATGACTCCTAGTAAATCCTAGGTCATATTAATTCACCTCCATCACCTAAACACTTATTTTCTACTCAAATTTTGCCATAGCACCTCTAGCATCATAGCATGCCCAAACACATTGTTTTCCTCATTCAACCATCTCACACACACATCAAATTCTTTCTCATCACATCTCACCACCAAACCAACTCATTCACAACAAACTCAATATTTGCAATTAATCTTAAATTGCATAGCACTAAGGCTCTTAAATGACATGGCTCTTAGGCCCTTAAATGACTTAAACTTAAACACTGAATTTCCCACATATATACGCTTTCAACCTGCAAATACACTCATCAATCTCATAGTAGTTATAATGCTCTTAAAAATCCACCTTAAACTTATATTACTAACTCATTCTCATTAGCTCCTTAATCACAAGTTCATAAGCTTGTTCAAGTTCTTTTTCTTAGGTTTTATAACCCAATATACAATGTAAGCTCTAAGCTACATTGGTACTTATCTAAAACTCATTCCTTAATCTTAAACCACCATTAGGTAAGCATTTTACCTTGTTTTCTCAAGCTTATCTTAATCTCCTCCTTAGACCTTCTTCTTGCATAGATCTCGGCCACCACTTAAACTCCCCTTGCCAATGTTCTAATCAATATTTAAGAACTCATATGAGTACTAAACAATGCACTAACCTCAAGGAATGAAAACCTAGGTTAGAAATGTGTTCTAAGGCATAAAAGTGGATGATTACCTTTGAAGTCTCAAGGTAGACTTGGGCATTGAATGAAATAGGACCTCCACTAGTCCTTGGTGAATAAATCAAGCTAGAACAAGGCATAAAAACATAGCCCCATGAGAAGGAATTTTCGGCCATGTACAAGGAATGATGGAAACATGGTTTTTCTTACATTTTCTTTACCTTAAGAGAATGGAGAAGCTAATGAGCTCTTCAAACTTGATTTTCCTCCATCAATGGAGTTTTCTCTTGGCACCAAAATGGAGCTTTGAAGGATTTGAAAAGATAGAAAGGTAGGTCTTGACCTAACTAAGAGAAATATGTGTTTAGTTTTTGATTTGGAGCAAAGATGAACACTTAGTGAGTGGTTGAAGGTGGAGCACCATGGATGGAGCTTTCTCTCGGTTTGGAGCAAAAGAAGGGAAGAAGAAATCGTGTGAAGAAGAGAAATGAAGAGAGAGAAGAAGAAAATGTAGGCTAAGGTATGATATTTGCTTTAATAAAGCAAATAGTAACTTCTTTACTTATCTCTTCTTTTCCTTTCTCATTTGATGACTCATGTGGTGACTCCTCTCTCTTAGAAAACCGGCCACCCCCTTAAATAAGGCTAACATGGTCTTTGTTGACCAATTAATTGACTTATGTTGACTAAAACTTAAACTAGTCACTAAATAGTTACTATTCACTAAACAAGGCACATAATCGGGAAATTTTTGATTTCCCATTGATTTAGACCTCCTAATGTGATACTAATTAGTACACATGTTGATTAAATAGTAATGATGGACATTTAGCCACTCAAAACTCAATTCTAAGACAATTTCTCAAAAATGTGCTTTAAGACTTCTTAAAGCACATTTTGTGTTTTAACTTGTTTTCAAGCTTGGTTTTCTTTGCTAATTGATTTAAAATGACCATTAGAATATTACTAAGGTCTTATCATGATATTTGGGTACTCACCCAAGTCTCTCCAAGCTTAGAGCACGTTTTTGCCCTGATTGCCCTTAAGGCACTCTCTTGTGTTTTCCTTGGTTTAAATTGTCTACCAATCTTTCTAAGGCATATCTTAGCCTTGCTACATCATAATTTGATGTTTACTTAGCATACTTAGGTTTGGGGTATTTCAATCTACCCCCCTTAAAAGGACTTTATCCCCAAAGTTCCCATGCATCTTATCTCATTAGAACATATGTATCACCTCATTCCTCAGATCATATAGATCATACTTATGTATACTTAAACTCCTTGAATCATTGGACCCACCATATTCTTATGCTTAAATATCACCCAACATGCTTAAGCATGTATAGCAGTCAAAATTCTTTTGTTCCTTTTTGATGATTAAAATATTCACATAACTTCCATCGTATTCTCCCATGTCACCGGTCCGTAGACAATGGCTCATTCGTCCTCGTCACCATGGGCCAGAATACAAAACACGCTGCTCTCCCCATGTCACCGGTCCGAAGACAAAGGCTCGTGCGTCCTCGACTTCATGGGCGAGACTCAGTAAAAAGGTAATCCTTTTTACAAGGTCATGTGAGGAATAATTCCTCTAATTAAAATACAAGCAACTCCAATTTCATTTTATCTTAAGGCCTCTATTCTTAGTGTGATTTAATTGTGACCACTGGTAGGGAGTTTTAGGAATCATCCTACCCTGATGTGATCAGCATCAGTGTAGAACCATCTTTCCACTCCAATTTGTGTTTGGTTTCCCTTGATCCCTAGAAAATCAAGTTCCACCTCCCACGTCATTTCAATCATCCAAATAATTCACTCATGTCCAATTTTCTATCTTTTTTTTTAGTTCTTCTAATCATAATCAATACATCTCCAAAGTGTGGACTCAGTCCGTCAAACATTCCCAATTCATCCCTTAGTAATTACCTCAAGACTTAAATTCCTACTAAATTCTATATCAGTCTCATACCAACTTCCACTGTCTCATACCACATAGCATTACTATATCCTAACTCATAATCATATCAAATTGCATCTCATAATGTTATCTTATTCTTATCTCACACATAGTCTCATATCGACTCATACCTCATATATATTCCTTATTTCTTAAACCTCCTTAATCATCTTCCTTAATTCTCTTAACTTGTACTCACACCGGAGTTAACAAGATAGGTACTTAATATGTATGGTATTCACATCTTCTGTGTGCAATAACCATGATTTATCTTAAAATGTTTATGTAAAACATATTCTCAAATTATTTTGTGTGCTATGCACTCCGTAGTTTATGTACTCAGTACACAAACATACGCTAAGCGGTTTTCGCTCTACCCCCCTTAAAATGGATTACGCCCACGTAATCAACACTATCACATTCTTGAACATAAGTCCAAGATGTCTAATTCTCACCAAGCATTCTGGCTTCCATGTCAACTATCTTACTTATAATTCGATCAGAAATGACTTAGTCTCTGTATCGAGGGTTCTTAACGGTACTTATACCGTATTCTTAACTTAGTTTGGTCTAATCTTAAAGTAGTGGTCTGCTAGCTTCCGCTGCACGCCTCTGATAATCTTAGTCTTAATTGTCTCAATGGACACGTGTTATCTTTATATATACACGGCCTTAATGAGTTGTAACTCGTCTATCCAATCTCCTTGAAGATCTTATGCTCATACTCTTAGTATTTTCTCGAATGTCTAAATTGCTCTCCCCAACTGACCTTTGGTCTGAGGATGATTCTTAGTCTGAAACTACTGTTTAGTGCATAATGCGCTTTACAGTCTTAATCTCTCACATCTTAAGACATGTCCTATGTCTATCCTTAACAATCCGTGCTTTTCGCACTTCATAATCCTTAATTATCTGTTCTCTGGTTCCTCTGTGTTGCTGGTTCAACTGAATTCTTCTCTTCGACTGTTTGTGGTGGTAGCTGCTCTCGTCTGATCTGGCGTCGTTGTCGGTGGTACGGAGTCGACTACTTCCCGTGTTCTTTACACCACTCGTTCACATGCATGAGGTACCTTACTGGTACATTACTACTTACCCAACTAACTCATAATGAGCGTGTCAGGCCTGCAAGCCCCTGTGGGGTGCAGTCGTCCCACGTCTCGTTTTAGTAAACTCATAGTGTCCGTCACACGTTTAGCTATTGCTAATTATGAAGTATTCTGTTGTCGATCTCCTCTTCATCGTTCCATAATAACACTTATTGTTCTTCTTGAAGTTAATCAAGGGAAATCCATTATTGCATTCTTGGTATTGTATGCTCTAGCTCTTTCTGTTTCTCGCACTGATTCTATTTCTTAGTAGCTTAGGTCTCTTTCCATAGAGCCTCTTATCTTCTTTCTCCTATTAGGAAAGCACTTCCAATTCGTTAAGGAATGGGTTGTGTGCATCCTATAAAATCTTACCAAACCATGTCCAGACTACTGGCATCAATGCACAGTCCGTCTATCATCTTATTTTCTTACTTATGCTAATCTTAACTCATAAATCTAATTGCCCAGCGATGGTGCAACCTCTTATTCACTTATTCTAATGTCTTACCTTATACTCAATCCCTTCTTGGTGTAAACACACTGGGAGTTCTTTCATTCCGGTATAGGCGGTTGTCGTACCGTGTTGTAACATAGTTGGCTCTTAATAAGAAGGTGTTCTGCTCCAATCTCAGATTTGTAAGTAGGTTAATTTCTCTCGCTTTCTTTCATCCTTAGTGATGTTATCTACCATGTAGTTTAACTGGTAACTGAAAAAGTCATCTACTAATTTACAAGCTCTTCTGAGCATTGATTAATTGACGTGCCATAATGTGCAGTCACAATGTTTATGTCTGACGATCACAATTCTTTCATCCTGGGTGTTGGGATATGGGGTCTATCTGTGCAACCTTCCTTATTACTCAAGTGTATCTGGTATGTTCTAAAATAATCTCAAGGTTTATAGTTTCCATTTCCTAAATAAAGTGTATCTCATCTCTAATAAGTGAAAGCCCTTTTTAGGGGTTCATTCCCACCCATGGCCTCACAACAAGGAGAGGTATCCCCACCCTAAAAGGCATGGTTCGTTCTCCGCTCCTGTCCTTAGCATTATCTCAATATTCTCATTGGTACCCTTTCTTGGTATTGTTTTTCCCAATCTAAGTTATAGGTTTGGTAACCGTTCATATCTACAATTGTAGTCCCTTCGTGGCTTAAACAAGCTCTCTTATAACTTACTGCGCCTCGGGCTCTGATGTGGTTAACATCCTTGGCTCGTAGGCTCTTAATGCTTAATGTCTTAGTTCATTATTTGTACTCTTACTCATCTGCAGGTCTTCCTTATGAGATTCTGGTTCTTCAACTTCATCCACCGTTAGGTTACATACTAAATGTAGTATCGGGTTTCATGGTAAGTTGCTGCATCCTGCTTCCTGCTATGGAAGTTATTCAGGTGATCTGAGGTTACTTAATGTCTTTGACAATACTGTTATTTTACTAGACTTATGTCTTTTAGTAGTCAAGGTTAGGTTCGTATTAGGCGTTTGCCTTGCGTCCAAGTTGGATATAATCCTGTTGTCTTATAATACATCTCTTGTATATCATTGCTTATATAGTGTTTTTGCTCGCGATACCGAGCAATCTCTTAGGTTTTTCCCTTGGAGTTCGGGATTGTGTTCTTACCGTATTGTCGGTTGTTGTTGTAGTGGGTTATACCCTTGCAAATATTTATGTGGTTTAGTACTTTGTCTGAGTTCCGCTCCCGGCTGACTGGTGTGTCTCCTCATCTCATTATGGTCAGGCCGTCGGGCCTTTCCAAGGTCTTATTTTTCTGTTCTTATAGATTTACAATCCGGTACTAATATGTATCACGACTGTAGTGTTCTTTTATCTCGTCATGATGGCTTTCTGTGTGGCTTAACCGTGGTAGCACTTGCTATGGCAAGTGCGCCATGCAGGATGGGTCATTGGTAATGTGCGCGTCGATAGTGGTACTTCCACCTGATCTTCATGTATTTGGTAGTCCTCGGGACTCCTTCGATAATCTCTTATTTTGGGTAACCGTCAATCCGGCAGTTTCCTTGTTATTTGACAGTACTGTCATTTATCAGGGCGTTCCTCTTCCTGAGGGAACCCCCCCTTAATATTTTCTTATGTCTTAATCCTCGCTCTTGTCTCCACACATTCTGTTGTGGTTATTAAGTAATAATTCTCCTTTAGGCACTACATCGTAGTCCTATTTCGGTATACCGTTGTACGCGTATTTGTCGTCGTCTGCACTTTGACAGCCAGGTTTATAACCTCTCTCACTGTATGGGGTTTGGAGTTCCCGTTTCTAACTGGACTTTCCAGTAATCTCAATCCTCATGCTTTGTGTTATCCCACTGTTATTCTTACTCGGACCGCTGTCCGGTACTCATGTCTCTTATCATTTCCTTATCCATGGCACGCGTAGTGCTTTCCTTACCATTGATATCGCGGGTTATTTCGACTGCGTAGCATGTCGACCCATGTTGCCGGTAATTACCGTTCCCTTACTGATAGTATTCCATAGGTAGCGCCTGTTTCTCGGCTATGCTCCATTAAAACCCTCCCAGTTCTCCGTAACTGTTGTGCAACAAGATGTTTCTCGTATTACTCACTGTTAGCTAACTGCCAGATCAGGTTTCCCCGAGTATGAGAAGGCTTTCTTCTCTCCGGCGTTTGTTCCACATATTCAGGGTTAGGGATGTGGAGGGCGGGTCTAGGTACTATGGATATCCGGTAAACACCGGGAAGTCCTGACTAATGCACCTCTCACTCTATCTCTCAACCCTTAACCCATAACTCAATCTCAACCTCATCATTCTCCTAAGTTCGGTATTTCTTGTCTTCAGAGCGTAACTACGCTCTTATACCACTTTTTGTAACACCCCAACTTAATCCAAATGTGGTCTCACAACTTAACAATATATATATAAACATGTCACATAAACACAAGGAATTCCTTACAATCCAGGACCTTGCCACGGTCTGACTACAAATATACCGAACATTAGAGCAGCAATCTTAAACATTTACATATCCTTCTTACAAACCCCTCACATCCTATACATCTTACTAACTTAAATTGCCATACGAGTGTACACGCACAACTCGTAGGCCACTCTTAACCCTTAACACTTGTGTCCTCTTCTTACTCTCGCGTCGGCCGCTCCCTGATGTACCTGTGTAGTAAAGACAGCCCCCAAAGGGGGTCGCACGAATGCTGGTACTTTCCCCTCATGGCCCCCAAGCTAACGTGGCTACTACGACTAATTGTCGATCGCATGGAGGTTGATTAAATGCACAACATAATAGAAAGTGCAGTAAACAACCATTCAGATATGAACAATCAAGTTCACACACAGATTGAACGACTTAAATGCGTTCCCTTAATTAGAGAGTTAGTTATTTAACTCCTTAAGTAGTGTTCCCTCTTAATCTTAGTCCATCCTTATCTCACCTCAATCTTAGTCTTACTTAATCTTAGAAACAACCATCCTTTAATGAGGAGTGGATGTAACTTACCTTAATCTTAATAATCCAACCATCCTTTAAAAAGGAATGGTTGCACTTATCTTAACCTCACCTTAATCTTAATCTTAACTTAATCTTAGAAACAACCATCCTTTAATAAGGAGTGGATGTAACTTACCTTAATCTTAATAATACCAACCATCCTTTAAAAAGGAATGGTTGCACTTATCTTAACCTCACCTTAATCTTAATCTTAACTTAATCTTAATCTTAACTTAATCTTAACAATACAAATCATCCTTTGAAAAGGAATGATTGTAACTTATCTTAATCTTAACTTATTCTCAAATACATACCGTTCCTGGAGGGGAATGGTTGTAGCCTAAGTCCAAACCTGGGATTTTAGGTGATCCCACCGCACCATCTTAATGCCACCTACCCTGGACGGGAATCCAGCGTAGCTGAGCCGGCAACCGGCCCTAGGCTACAAGTCCGAGACAAGTCCTTAAGCGGAGGGCGGATCTGATTCAGATACCGTCCCCCTTTTTCCTTAGCATGCATGACCGGAGATCGGTCCCCCGGGTTTCCTCACTCAAGTTCCAGTTAGTAGACACCTTAAACTCCATGTGCTAGCTAAGCCTTATCGGGCATTAACCAACAACCATCAAACTTAACTCTTATTCTTACTCAGTAAGTACTAAACTTGGTTAGTAATTATCTCAAAACCTGTTTGTTGGTTATCCTCTTTCGTTCATATCGTCCCTTATTAGGGGCGTACCTTAGTCTCACTCAATTCCTTACTAAACTTTGGTTAGTAAGTTCTCCGGTAGGTTGTGTTAGTTTTTCAAACATCACACACAATACATGTATATATAATATGTTCCGGTTGCATGCTTTATCTTGTCTTTTTAGAGCACACAAAACAACTAGCACACAACCGAGGGACACCTCGTTAGCAAGCAGGTCACGGGAGAAACAACTGTACCGTTCCCCGTCGGCGGTTCGGCCGCTTACTCTCTTCCGGAGTCCAAACCTCCAAGTCCTAAAACATTCATTCAGTTTCAGGTTATTAATCACTTAACTCAATATGACTTACTTAACTTGTTAACTTACTTAATTCCTTAATGATCCCCACCTAACACCTCTTAAGTCTTACACTTAATCTCACAAACTTAATCTTAAACTTTCAGTATACTTAACTTAACTTAACTTAATTCTTAAGCTCTTAGGGTCCCAATCATTGCTACCACCATAGCAACCCTAATACCAATTAACACCCTCAGAAATTAAAATTTCTTTTTTTTTTTTTAGGCTCGACCGACTTAACCGACCGGACTTGCCAAGTCCGGTCCATTCCAGTACCCTTTTTACCGTTGGAAAATTCTACCCCGACCGGACTTACATGTCCGGTCCTATGTCCGGTCGATTCCAGACTTATTACCGTACAGAATTCATGCCGAGCCCGACTTGACAAGTCCGGTCCCATGTCCGGTCTATTCCAGAAACATTTTTCCCTCACAAAACCAGTCCTACCGGACTTGTAAAGTCCGGTCCCCGAGTCCGGTCGATTGCCAGAAACATTTTCCGTAGTGTAACTGAGCCCGACCGACCTTGCAAGTCCGGTCCTAAGGTCGGTCGGCTCCAGAAACTTGTTTCTAAATTCTCTTTCAACTACAAACTTCTCCTCATATATTCTAATATGTTATAACCTCATTTGGGCACCTCAAATACACCTTGAGCCCTCCTTAAAATTCCTTAAATCATCCACCAAGATCCACCTTAGTCATTATACATTTTCCTTGTAATAATACTAACACTTTTAATGCTTTCCTCTAGGTTTCTAGGTGGTGGTTCATACCTAATGTAACCACTATGCCAATGTTTTCTTCACCACTATAACATCATCTCCCAAGCATCTTTCACCATCTAAAACTCTTTTATGCATTTACTTAAAGTTCCTTCATAAGCTTAAGCTTCCATCCACCAACACCTTATTTCCTTTCTAGTTGTTTACCAACATTTACCTAAGTCCTAAATACTCAATTACATTCTCTTGATTCTTAAATCCTCCAAGGTAATGCCTAAGTCATTATAACTCATTACCACACTTTATCTCACCCCTTTTTCATCAAGACAACCTCTAAAACTTCCTAGTACTTCCTTAGTCATTAATTCCCCTTAGAACATATTCAAATCACCTTAATCATTACACCTTCTCCTTAAACTTATGCTCAAGTCTTATATTCCTCATCTCATGATTTTGGTGTGCTCAAAACACTCACCATTCTTCTAACTCCTCCTAGACATCTCTAGGTCATCCTAAACCTCAAGAACTCCTTAGTTAACTAATCTCCACTCAAATTCCTCATAATGACTCCTAGTAAATCCTAGGTCATATTAATTCACCTCCATCACCTAAACACTTATTTTTACTTTCTAATTTTGCCATAGCACCTCTAGCATCATAGCATGCCCAAACACATTGTTTTCCTCATTCACCATCTCACACACACATCAAATTCTTTCTCATCACATCTCACCACCAAACCAACTCATTCACAACAAACTCAATATTTGCAATTAATCTTAAATTGCATAGCACTAAGGCTCTAAATGACATGGCTCTTAGGCCCTTAATGACTTAAACTTAAACACTGAATTTCCCACATATATCCGCTTTCAACCTGCAAATACACTCATCATCTCATAGTTATAATGCTCTTAAAAATCCACCTTAAACTTATTTACTAACTCATTCTCATTAGCTCCTTAATCACAAGTTCATAAGCTTGTTCAGTTCTTTTCTTAGGTTTTATAACCCAATATACAATGTAAGCTCTAAGCTACATTGGTACTTATCTAAAACTCATTCCTTAATCTTAAACCACCATTAGGTAAGCTTTACCTTGTTTTTCTCAAGCTTATCTTAATCTCCTCCTTAGACCTTCTTCTTGCATAGATCTCGGCCACCACTTAAACTCCCCTTGCCAATGTTCTAATAAATATTTAAGAACTCATATGAGTACTAAACAATGCACTAACCTCAAGGAATGAAAACCTAGGTTAGAAATGTGTTCTAAGGCAAAAGTGGATGATTACCTTTGAAGTCTCAAGGTAGACTTGGGCATTGAATGAAATAGGACTCCACTAGTCCTTGGTGAATAAATCAAGCTAGAACAGGCATAAAAAACATAGCCCCATGAGAAGGAATTTTCGGCCATGTACAAGGAATGATGGAAACTGGTTTTCTACATTTTCTTTACCTTAAGAGAATGGAGAGCTAATGAGCTCTTCAAACTTGATTTTCCTCCATCAATGGAGTTTTCTCTTGGCACCAAAATGGAGCTTTGAAGGATTTGAAAAGATAGAAAGGTAGGTCTTGACCAAACTAAGAGAAATATGTGTTTAGTTTTTGATTTTGGAGCAAAGATGAACACTTAGTGAGTGGTTGAAGGTGGAGCACCATGGATGGAGCTCTCTCTCAGTTTGGAGCAAAGAAGGGAAAAAGAAGAATCGTGTGTGAAGAAGAGAAATGAAGAGAGAGAAGAAGAAATGTATGCTAAGGTATGATATTTGCTTTATAAAGCAAATAGTAACTTCTTTACTTATATCTCTTTCCTTTCTCATTTGATGACTCATGTGTGACTCCTCTCTCTTAGAAAACTGGCCACCCCCTTAAATAAGGCTAACATGGTCTTTGTTGACCAATAATTGACTTAGTTGCACTAACTAAATAGTCACTAAATAGTTACTATTCACTAAACAAGGCACATAATCGGGAAATTTTTGATTTCCCATTGATTTAGACCTCCTAATGTGATACTAATTAGTACACATGTTGATTAAAGAGTAATGATGGACATTTAGCCACTCAAAACTCAATTCTAAGACAATTTCTCAAAAAATGTGCTTTAAGACTTCTTAAAGCACATTTTGTGTTTTAACTTGTTTTCAAGCTTGGTTTTCTTTGCTAATTGATTTAAAATGACCATTAGAATATTACTAAGGTCTTATCATGATATTTGGGTACTCACCCAAGTCTCTCCAAGCTTAGAGCACGTTTTTGCCCTGATTGCCCTTAAGGCACTCTCTTGTGTTTTCCTTGGTTTAAATTGTCTACCAATATTTCTAAGGCATATCTTAGCTTGCTACCTCATAATTTGATGTTACTTAGCATACTTAGGTTTGGGGTATTTCAGGCCGAGTTCATACAAGGGCAAATCAAGGTATAAACACCTTAAACTTATGTTTTATGATTTTTAAGCACATATATAAATTATGCGAGAGTGAAGTTTAAACATAAGGGTCATATTGACCTAAAAATGGGGAAAAAATGACTAAGATAAATTAAGCTAGTCATTTAAGAGATTTAATTAACATATGGTCAATTATGACATTATGTGGAAAATAATCAAATTTAAGTGAGGTCGTGAGCATATACTATATTTTGAGACATTTATGTGTAATTTATTTGCAAGTTCAAGGTGTAATAAGGCCATGTCATTAGGCCATTTTAATTAAGTTTATAAGCTTATTAGTTAGATTATGCTTATATAATTAAGTTTGGGGCCAAACCATAATTTTGATAAAATACAAAGCCATGGGCATAATTTAGAGGAATTTAGGGTTTTTAAATGAATTTAATAAAAATTATAACATTTTATAAAGTTTTGTGTCAAAATTGTAAAAATAGAAAATATAGGTTAAGTTTGGTAATTACTGAAAGAGTTGGTCCCAATTTGGTATTAGAAGTCAAAGTTGACTATATAGGAGACTTTGACCAAGTTTGGAGAATTTTAGAAATTAGAATACTACCTTATATTAAGATAAGTATTAAATTGTAAAAGATTTAAAAGTGATGGGGCTAAATTGTGATTTCCAAAAACTTGGGGTACTAAATGGAGTTTGGTGCAAACCTTAGGTTATTAGAAATTTTTAGAAGTTGATTTGGTTAAATTTGGAGTTTATATGAATTATATAGGTATAATATAAGATATTTCATAATATTGTTACAAATGGGTAACATATGTGGTAAAACCGAGATTTAGAGAAAATATAAGGTTAGTAATGATGTTTATAACCTTTTGGTAAAGTTTGGTAATTTTTGGAGTTATATATAAGGTTTTATAAAGATGTAGGTATAATATATGGTTTTGATGATATTAGAAAACTATATGTTATAAAGAGGAGAATTTGGTGAATATAGAAAGTTAAGTGGTGGAAAAATAATTAGAATAAACCTAGGGGGTCTGTTCGGTTATTTAAAAAAAAATAACCATAGGTTATAATTATATTAAGGCTTAAGGATTATAATATAAGGTATAAGTTATAAGTGTAACAATGAAATATAATTTGAGGTTGATTTGTGATTTATAGAAGTTTAGTGGTTTATGGTGAAAGCCGAAAATATAAGGGGCTGTTTGGTATTTTAAAACAATTTACAACAATATGTTATAATTGTTTTAATGACTTAAATGTCATAATATAAGTTATACAACTATAATGTAACATTATATTAATTGTGTGGTGGATTTTGTAAATACTTAAGAAAGTAGGTGCTGTTTGGAAATGTTAACATTTTAAAATGGAATTTATAATATGGTTTTAATGTTATAAGAATTATAGCATTTATAATATAAGAGGTGTTCATTAAAAAGAATGAATATATATTATAAGATTTACCATATAAGAAATAGTTCCATAATACATGAATATAAATAAATGTATGTTTGGTGGAAAAAGATATAATATGGTTTAATGACCATGTATTTTCATAATTAAAATCACATATGATAAAGGGAAAAAGAATTACAAACATTAGTTATGGAATTCTAATGTTAAGAGTATACATGGGATAATAAGGATTTATATAATTCAAGGTATTGTTTACATATGAATTATACCTCATGAAACAAAAAAAGAGACAAACCTTAGAAAAATAAATACTAAGGTGAGATGAATAGTACATGACAAAGAATCATACGTACAATATAGAAACAAACTATACGACATACAAGGGTATGTTAAGTCACATGCGATAACAAGTTCAACAATAAGTATATTAATATACAAGACAAGACTACGCATGTAACATAACACTTTTCCAATCTCGAGTTAAGCCGAGAACCCGACAAACATTGACAGTTTATAACGGGGGGTTAACTGGGAGGTATTAGTGATGGTACGGGGTACCGTAGAGTTGTATTGTTATACGGGATGCTAATCAGTAGCATTATGTATTGTTTAGACTGATAGAGACGACACACGGAGCATAGGATCTTGCTGATTCATACTCCACCGTAATACATCAGGGTGAACGGTATGTTGTTATGTGTCTCTGATTGTCTCTGAGGGCTTCCTCAGTTCAGACTTCTGTGTGATCTGTGATAAGATTGTTTGTCTGAATGTGTTAATTAATATGCATGATTTGTATATTTATAGCTGCTTATTATTTACTGTTGTTGAGTTAACAGTATTGGTTCGTATATATGAACCTATATATATAAAACGAACTAGCGGCTATGGTGCTATCTTATATGAAATATAAGGAACGTCAGTAAAACGTTGTAGCACTAGGATAATAACATATACATATTATCCGAGACTTTTATACGGAGCATTGGCCTTTCTAAACGCCGCTCTTGTATCTAACACTGGATCCCGAGTTTACAAACTCCGGATTGGACTAATGATCTTAGTCTGCTGTGTTAGGAAAAAATGGTAATGATGTGATGGTATAATTAATTAATGAAAGATAATAAAGCCAAGAGGATGTGGCTCGTGGTGCGCGCTGTGATCACAAAAACGATACCAGGATGTCCGCGTACAGGTCCGTATGTATCAAGAAAATTTCCCATGAGCTAGAATGGCTCGTTGGTCGGAGACTCTACCGTTGGAGTGGCTACTGCCGTGGGTGACCCGCCATAATATATGGGTAACTAGAGACATGTCGTTTTAACGAGACATTGTCACTAGGTATAACTGAACAATTAATACAGTTGAGACTTGTACGGTGGCGAACAATATTGGTTTCTACACCATGGACGAGATTTGATACTTGCTTATTATTCTCGTTGTTTCGCTTTGTTGTTCATTGGGTATACTTGTGGTTATATTATTTGTGTTGATGGTTGTGTTTATTGTATGGATATTACTGTTAATTGTTTTACAGTTTTAAATATTAAAACGGTATTGCATGTAACGAATCTCATGCTCTCGACCAAATAATTGAGGGGTTTGAGGGGGCATGACGGGGCATGTGATAACATACTCAGCAGGGGCTGATTCCATACCACAAACCATTTTTATTTCAGGAGATTAGCTGGTGGTCGACACGAGGCGCGACGGTTGTAATATTTCTGTTGTTTAAGACTTGGTACGATTGATACTGATGACGTTTTGGACTCGGGTTGTGTAAACCGAGGAGGATTTGTTTAGATGCTCACGAGTACGGTCTGTAATAATTGGTTATTGTTGGATTTGTTTTAAATTACTTAAGTTCTACTATCTATCTCTTGTGGTCACTACGAGAATACGTTTCGCATGTTGATTATCAGGTAACTCGTTATCACCCGTATGGGCGAGTGATAATTGTGACACCATTAGAGCGACAGTTTGTTATTTACCGCTACGATATATTTATCATGTGCGACATTTATAGGATTATTAGGAGCCAAATTAGTAGGGGTGTTACAAAAGTGGTATCAGAGCGGAGTACCGCTCTGATTACAAGAGATAGTAGTTTAAGTACCGTGAGCTTAGGTTATACACACACCAGTACCAAGTAGATAGTTGTAAATGATTTGAGTTAGGTTATGGTTGGAAACAGTACAGTATTTATACCAAGAGCTGACTTTGATTCTGAATTCTTCAGATGTCTTCCGGAAGACGTTCAGCTGGCAGAGGCAGAGGTGGTGGTGGAAGAGGCGGCAGGCCTGGAGGAGGTCCTCCTGAGGCCCCAGCCGTGGGCGTTGCTGAGACGGTAGCTGCAGTCTTTGCTCAGCTAGCCCTGATGGGAGGTGTCCAGATAGGAGCACCACTAGTGGTCCCACCCGTACCCGCACCTAGAGAGCCTAATTGGCTGAAGAGTGTCGCTGGCACAAGAGTACCTACCTATGACGGGGTAGCTGACCCCACCGTCCTGGAGAGATACATCGTTGAGCATGAGAAGGCCTTCGACGCCATTCACGTGCCTGCTGAGCATCGGGTCGGCATAGCGGCCTTTCATTTGAGGGACGCCGCCAGCACTTGGTGGAGGTCCGTGAAGGCACATTACATTGCTATTGAGGGTTTTGGATGGACAGGTTTTGTGGAACTGTTGAGAGAGAAATACTATCCTGCTCATTTGAAGCAGAGAAAAAGGGAAGAGTTTGAGGCCCTGAAGCAGGGTAGTATGACAGTAGATCAGTACTACTCCACTTTTATTGGGCTCTTGGACTTTGTCCTAGGAGTCGTTTATTCTGATACTGTAAAAGTTGAGAAGTTTAGAGGCGGGTTGCGATATGCGATCAAGGCCGCCATGGGTGCTGCCTTATATCCTACGATACAGGTAAAATTAGTTGACAGATTATATCTTGTAACTCAGTTTGAATTATTACAAGTTGCGGAACTCATTGATGCATTATAGGAATGCTACGAGGCTGCTTCCCGGACCGAGCTGTTGGTGAACAGCCGGGAGGACGGCCAGGGGCAGAAGCGTAAGGCCCCAGAGAAGGAGGCGGAGGTTGCGGCTGGAAGCGGGAGCGGCAATAGTTGGAAGTAAGATCCACCCTTAAGTTATTTAATCCACTTAAATTACTTACTTGTTGCCTGCTTTTATACCTGCTATTCCTGACACTTTGACGATCACAGGAAGAAAAAGTTCTCCTGGAAGGAGAAGAAGAAGGAGCAGGCCAGCAAGAAGGGCAAAGAGAAGGTCCTGATGCTGACCGGGCCTACATACGATGCCCAGCCTCTTAGATCTGTACCCCCTAAGGGTAAGCGATCTAACCTTGTGAATGAGTTGTGTATTATACTATCCATTACCATCCAAGTGTTAATCTGAGTGTGATACGATAATAGGTTCTGCACCCCAGCGCCACTTTCACTGCAAGCGCTGTGGTAAAGACCACCCGGGTGTAGACTGCACCGGGCAAGCGGTAGACTGCCACCATTGTGGAAAGAAGGGCCACAGGTCGTTCGAGTGCTTTGCTAATCCAGAGAGCCGAGCGTACCGCCCGCCGAAGGCGACTCAGAGCACACCTACTGGAGGAGGTGGAGCTCGAGGTGGTCAGAGGGGGCCGGCGCCCCAAGCCCAGAGGGGGAAGCAGCAGCAGCAGCCGCAGCAGCAGAACCAGAACCAAAGGAACCCGCCAGGCAACCGCGTGCTGAATGCAGCGGGAGCATCGGGCGCTGGTACTAGTACCCAGCGCGGTGAAGGTTAGCATTTGAAACCTTAACCATTGTATGAAAGCATGACTAAGTGTTAAACGCTTTATTTAAGCATGAATGCGTGTTTTAATTACCGCCTTAGATAAACGACTTACCTAGGAAACCAGTTACCTCTTAGGAGACTTCGACATCTGCTATCCCACACTTACAAGACAGAGATCACCTAGACTCGTGGAAGAAAGACGGGAGTACCCTAGTGAGTTGTGTCGTGTAGTCAGACCGGGCATGATACTTCTCAGAGAGTTCCTAACCCTAGATGAGCAAATCGCCATAGTGAATGAGTGTAGAGCTTTGGGTAAGGGCATAGGAGGATTTTATACCCCTGTATTTAATAGTGGTTCTAGAATGAAACTGCACATGATGTGCTTAGGGAATGATTGGGATCAACAAGCTAGGGTTTATCGAGAGGTGAGGATGGTAGGTGGCGTATCTATACCTAGGATACCTGAGAGTTTCCTAACCTTGGTGAGAAACGCAATGGATATTGCTCAAGACTGTGAGACTTTTCCATTACCTGACATGACACCTGACGTTTGCATCATCAACTACTACGAGCAGGGAGGAAAACTTGGAATGCACCAGGATCGTGATGAGTGATAAGCCGCAGACTTATCATATTTTATGCACTAGATTTAGTATTTTATTTATCTAAATAAGGTTAAATATATGTTATTTATGTTTATTATGTGTTAAAGTATATTATTTGTACAGTCTTATGTTTTTGTGAGTTTTCTGTGCAAGGAATGATTTTCTAGGCAAAAGTTCAGTTGAAGCCAGACTCCATGTCGGGTAGTTTCTGCACGGCATAAGCACAGAACAGAAAAGAGGCCTTGCCGGACCTAATGCCGGGTAGATTCCATCCGGTATAAGTGAAGAGTCGCCACGGTTGACCAAGTGATAGCAGTTATTGACCGTTGGTGAAAAGGATGTTGCCGGGTGTGATGCCGGGTATATCCTACCCGGCATATGTACTGTTTCGCGCGGAATTGACGGTTTCGACCGTTAACAGTTGGGCGCATTTATCACGTGTGCCGGCTACTGGTGATCCGGCACGACGCCCGGCAACGACACAATTAATGCCTAAACATAGGCCGAGGAAGGCAACAATTTGACACACTTCAACATACCATATTCACGCCATTCACTTCTATATTTCCGCCCACTCCATTGTTGGTGTCCAAGGAATCTCTACGAATCCATCCATGCAGAAGAAAGAAGATTTCCTTGTCGGGTTAAGGCTATGAACATCTCCTTCTCCCCCTTGTTGTATTTCTTCTTATTTGGAGTGGATGGTGAAATAGAGATCCTTGTTAGTTCATTGGTTAGGGATGAATTTCCTTGTAAAACTCTTATGATCATATATGGAATTTACGAGTTTCTTAACGGAGGTTTCTAGTCTTCATGCAAGTTGAATGAGTCAGCCACTTATTCTCTTATTTATAAGTCCTATTTAAGGCTTTCAAAGCAAGAGTAGGATAGATTAGGATCTCAGTAATCTTTAATATTGTTGTTCTGAAAAGTGGATAACAAATGATAAGGTTTAGGGTTAATCTCTTATTTCCCATTATTCTGTTGTATTCGCGGCATTGGCTATGCACGATGCAAGTATGAATATTGAGTTCCTTTTGTCAGAACTGAATCTAGAAGTGTTGTTTACAAAATGTACTATGCCGGATGGCATGCCGGGTATAAGTTATCCGGCACGTTCAAGGCCATGAATCTGCCGGGTAGCGAGGATCCGGCATCACATCCGGCATATGCATTTTGCGAGACCAAATCCTCTTTGAGACTTGCCACCCTTGATCATTGGTCATACGAACCTTTTGCATTGATAATCTCCCCAAATCAAAGTTAGTTTATTTATTTATTTATTTAGTTTGGGATCACATTTTCAATTCCCCCCTTTGTTATTATAGAATAGGCTTTTTGCCCGGATTAGGACTAATTTTCTATAAGTCCCTTGGGTACGATACTCTTGGTCATAATATATTTACACTATACTCCGACCGAGATTTATTTTGCTACCCGTAGTAGAGTTGTAGGATTAGTTTAGTATTTTATTCCTTTTGTATATAGTTTTTATCCTAACAATTTCTCGTTTAGCAAATTGGTGCCGTTGCCGGGGACTTGGAATTAGTCCAAGTCCTAAATTCGGTAAAACGCCTTATTCTTTATTCTTTGATTCTTTAATTTATTTTCACCCTTAGTTGTGCAGATTTGGATATGCCGTGCATCTTGCCGGATATCAAATACCCGGCATACTCGGAGGAAGTCCGACGCCGGACAGGTTTTGCCCGGCATCATGTCCGGCATGTTCAGATTGCTTTTAAAATTTCATATAATGTTAAGTATTAACAAATTGATTTTATTCTTGTATGCACCCTTCGTTTATTTATCTCTTCTAATAGTCCCTATACTACGATTCTTTAATTTAGATTTCGAGTTTGAACTTGCCGTGTATTATGCCGGATTTACTATACCCGGCTTATGGGAGGAAGTCCTATGCCGGACAGGATATATCCGGCATGTCACCCAGCATGCTCAATTTCTCTCAATATTTTTGTCCCAAATTGTAGGGACAGTTAGGAGTGATCCCCTACAATCCCTTATTTACTCTTACATTTATTTTTATTTTATTTTTTATTATCCTTTACCTTTCAATGTCTTTTAACTAAGTTATGTTCGATTTTTGGTCACGCCGGGCAACTTGCCGGTTTGTATACACCCGGCATTAGTGGAGGAAGTCCACTGCCGGGTAAGAATCACCCGGCCCTCTGTCCGGCATAACCAAAAATTTGTCCATTCGTGTATTTTCATAATTTTAATTATGTAATTATATTATTTCTTTTATTATTACGAAATATTATAACATTTTCTCTTGCTCTTCCTGAAGTTATCCAAGTGAATGCTTCTTCGGTCAACGAGTACTCCTGACAATTTAGCCAACCTTGATCCGGAGATCGAGAGAACCCTACTTCATACTTTAAGGCAACAAAGAATTCTACAAGAAGCAGATCCTACACCAATGGCAGCACCTACCGTCCGTAACATAAACCGGCCTTCTAACCAAGGCCAGAAACCAGCAATTGACCTTTCTCTCCTTCCTCAAAACGAATACGATGAATGGAAAAAACTTAAGCCATATCATCAAATTAGATGCATAAAGGAGTTGGGTCTTTTCGACGGTACAAATCCGGACGATGCTTTGCTCCACGTCACTAAATTTCTACAGCATACAAACAGCCTAACCTCCACAAATAACGTCCTCCAATATGCCAGGCTTTCCCTCTTCCCCCATAGCCTTACAGGGAATGCCAGCAAGTGGTACCACAGTCTAAACCCCAGTACCATCACCACATGGGAGGACATGGCAACCAAGTTTTATGACAAATTCATGCCTCCAAGTCGCACTCTGGAGATGATCGCCGAGATATACAACTTCAGACAACCTAGCTCGGAGAACATCTGTGAGACTTGGGACAGATTCAAGGGGTTTGCTGCGCACATGTCCACACCACGGCCTCACCAAGGAACAACTATCTCAGTTGTTTTACAAGGGATTGGTCAACCAATGCAAGACCATGATCCTTTCCTCCTTGGTGCAGACATATTGAAGAAGCCTGGAGATCAATTCCTTAGTGGAGTTGAATCTCTTTGCGAAGAGATTAGAGATTGGGCCACAGGTGGAACCAGGGGTGGTACCGCTGGTTATTTCAAGTGGAAGAGGGCGACTCCAAATTCGACAAATTGATGCAAAGTCATGAGCAGTTATTGGAGAGTAATGCCCAGACATCAACGAAGGTTAGTGCTCTACAAAGTGGTGGAGCAAATAGCAATGAACAAACTTCCTCAACAAGCGAACGTGGTTAGTGCACGACCGCACGCTTCGAGCCCTGACATTCCAGACTTTCAGAATGTTGAGGAAGTCAATTATGTGAGTAACCAAGGGTATCGGCAGCCATGGCAACAGGGGAACCAACCCCCACATAACTTTCAGAGTCAAGCCGGCTACCAGGGAGGTCCAAGGCAATTCAGACCATCCCACCCTGCATCATCATCAGAGGCTGAAATGGCTGAACTTCGTGACATGATGTCAGCCCTGATGAACAAGACCCAGGATACTCAAAACGAGATCTCGACCATTCGCAAGGAGCACAAATCGTTGCAGTTGCAGTTACAGCAACTTCTGATGCAACCACGACAGCAAGGTCAGCTCCCGTCCCAAACGCAAACCAATCCACGGGAGCATGCGAATTCGGTCACCATTCTACCTAGGATCTCCAAGGATGCCAAATAGCCTAAAAGGCTAAGTGTAGGGCGGTTCTCCTCACGCCTTCACTATCAAACAGGGGAGCCCTTCGTATCATTTAATTTTTCTCTTTTTATTTTATGTTATTGTTTTTAAATTGCTTTCCTTATAGTAGTTTCAAGTTTCTTAAAAAAAAAAGTTTTACTTATTCGTTTTCTTTCGAACACTGGGGACAGTGTTCCTGCCAAGTGTAGGGCAGGGACCCCCCTTCAAAAAAAAGGGTTTTTATTAATATGCATAAGTTTAAAGTTTTATCAATGTTTTACTAAAACTTTTTGCATGTTTTTGATTAAGATGAGATTAGGAATGACTAAAAGCTTGTTCTCTCAAGAGGTAACCTTTCTAATGACTTGTAGATCCTTGTTTTTAACTTCTTGATTCTCTTTATTAACATGAGTATATGACCTTACTCCTATTTCTTTCTCTTATGTACTTCTGGGTATTTATTTCTTTTCTTTTCAAATTGTGAAAAATCTTTTGGGTGAAAATCTTAAGAAAGGGTTTTTGTGAAAAAGAAAGAAGAAGGAAAAAAGAAAGAAAAAAATCTTCTTCCAAAGGAAAAGCATTATATTCCTTGAGGTTGCAAAAAGATGCCTCAAAATAAAAGCAAGAAACGAGAGTTTTTCCTTTTATTTTTCTCCTAAATTCCCCGTTCTTCAATGCAAAAAAAAATCATGGTTGATTCAGAAACCTTTGCAAAATAGGGCTGAATAATAAAAACCATCGATGAGTGTCTTGGCCACATTCAGAAACTCTAGAAAAATAGAGCTGAATGATGGAAACCGGAAAAAGGAGAGATTACAAAAATCCTTTATGCAAAATAGCCCAAAAGTTTTTGATCGGTTTTGAAAAGTCTTTATTTTATACCCATTAGTATGTTTTGATAGAATAAGGTAGAGTAAGTGATACTTATGAATTAGAGTCATATAGTTGGAAATATTTATCTACATTTCATTCAAGAGTTTATCTGTTTTGTGCATAAGTAGTTAGTCCTTTTAATCTTGTTTTGCTCGAGGACTAGCAAAAGGTAAGTGTAGGGCCTTGATAAGCCGCAGACTTATCATATTTTATGCACTAGATTTAGTATTTTATTTATCTAAATAAGGTTAAATATATGTTATTTATGCTTATTATGTGTTAAAGTATATTATTTGTACAGTCTTATGTTTTTGTGAGTTTTCTGTGCAAGGAATGATTTTCTAGGCAAAAGTTCAGTTGAAGCCGGACTCCATGCCGGGTAGTTTCTGCACGGCATAAGCACAGAACAGAAAAGAGGCCTTGCCGGACCTAATGCCGGGTAGATTCCATCCGGCATAAGTGAAGAGTCGCCACGGTTGACCAAGCGATAGCAGTTATTGACCGTTGGTGAAAAGGATGCTGCCTGGTGTGATGCCGGGTATATCTTACCCGGCATATGTACTGTTTCACACAGAATTGACGGTTTCGACCGTTAACAGTTGGGCGCATTTATCACGTGTGCCAGCTACTGGTGATCCCGCACGACGCCCGGTAACGACACAATTAATGCCTATAAATAGGCCGAGGAAGGCAACAATTTGACACACTTCAACATACCATATTCACGCCATTCACTTCTATATTTCCGCCCACTCCATTGTTGGTGTCCAAGGAATCTCTACGAATCCATCCATGCAGAAGAAAGAAGATTTCCTTGTCGGGTTAAGGCTATGAACATCTCCTTCTCCCCCTTGTATTTCTTCCTTATTTGGAGTGGATGGTGAAATAGAGATCCTTGTTAGTTCATTGGTTAGGGATGAATTTCCTTGTAAAACTCTTATGATCATATATGGAATTTACGAGTTTCTTAACGGAGGTTTCTAGTCTTCATGCAAGTTGAATGAGTCAGCCACTTATTCTCTTATTTATAAGTCCTATTTAAGGCTTTCAAAGCAAGAGTAGGATAGATTAGGATCTCGGTAATCTTTAATATTGTTGTTCAGAAAAGTGGATAACAAATGCTAAGGTTTAGGGTTAATCTCTTATTTCCCATTATTCTGCTGTATTCGCGGCATTGGCTATGCACGATGCAAGTATGAATATTGAGTTCCTTTTGTCAGAACCGAATCTGGAAGTGTTGTTTACGAAATGTACTATGCCGGATGGCATGCCGGGTATAAGTTATCCGGCACGTTCAAGGCCATGAATCTGCCGGGTAGCGAGGATCCGGCATCACATCCGGCATATGCATTTTGCGAGACCAAATCCTCTTTGAGACTTGCCACCCTTGATCATTGGTCATACGAACCTTTTGCATTGATAATCTCCCCAAATCAAAGTTAGTTTATTTATTTATTTTTAGTTTAGGATCACATTTTCAATTCCCCCCTTTGTTATTATAGAATAGGCTTTTTTGCCCGGATTAGGACTAATTTTCTATAAGTCCCTTGGGTACGATACTCTCGGTCGTAATATATTTACACTATACTCCGACCGGGTTTTATTTTGCTACCCGTAGTAGAGTTGTAGGATTAGTTTAGTATTTTATTCCTTTTGTATATAGTTTTTATCCTAACAATTTCTCTGTTAGCAATGAGACGACCGAGTCCATCACCAGAGGAGTACCGGTTGTGTCATTCTCCATTGGCGATGATGCTGAGTTCATCTATGGAGACTAGAAGAGGATGGATCTAGCAAGCAAGATCATCCTCAAGTCTGGGGATGTGTTGGTATTTGGTGGAGAGGTTAGGCTTGTATACCATGGTATTAAGAGCATTAAGCTCAATACCGCCCCACCAACCCTAGTAAATGATACCCACATCCGACCTGGCCGTTTAAATTTAACTTTCAGACAGTACTGATGTAATAGCAACAGCTAAGTGTGTAACCTTGTATAATACAGTTGGATGAATAAAATAAGAGTTTTCTACCTTCAAGTATATCTGTTCAGTTTGTTGATACCGTTAATTCATAACTTCAGGCCACGAAAATGGACAGGAGGGTACCATCTGCATCCTAGATATGGCGCAAGCCAAGGAGTCCGGTAATGTCATCACAGGTATGACAATTACAACCAACAGTAAATTAGTGATTTATTGGGACTCGATGCTAATACGAGAGATGATCTCAGGTACCTTTCCTGTTGATGGTGTTAGTGCTTCCGTATTGTTCGACTCAGGGGTTTCGCATTCTTTTATTTCCTCGGCATTTGCTATGAAGCTAGGGGCTGCCCCCGAACAGCTTTCTGACTTTTCAGTCACCCTTCCATCGAAGAAGAAAGTAGGTTGCACCAGGCAGTACTTAGGGTCGGAGATCAGTATTATGAATGAGACTTTTCCCATCGATTTGATTGAGTTTAAGAACTTGGGCTTCGACATTATTGTGGGTATGGATTGGCTACAGAAGCATAAGGGCCGCCTTCATTGTGCAGAGCATCGATTACTACTGAAGGGGCCGAGCGGCAAGACAGTGTCGTACCGCAGTGTGAGGAGAGAACCGACTGTCAAAATCGTGTCAGCATTGTCCCTGATGAAGGACGTTAGGAAGGGCCGACAAGCCTTCCTCTGTTATGTACAGGACACGAGACAGTGCGACGAGATGGATGTAGACATTCCAGTCGTGGCAGACTTTTCCGATGTGTTTCCTGATGAGTTGCCAGGCATGCCGCCTGTGCGTGAGATTGAGTTCGCCGTCGACTTATTGCTAGGTACGGGCCCTATTGCTAAGGCACCCTACCGTATGGCACCGGCTGAGATGAGGGAGCTGAAGGTACAGCTGGAGGACCTCCTCGACAAGGGATTCATTCGACCTAGTGTTTCTCCTTGGGGTGCTCCAGTATTATTCGTCAAGAAGAAGGACGGCAGTATGCGACTCTGCATCGACTACCGCAAGCTTAATGCGGTCATGGTCAAGAACAAGTATCCGTTGCCACGGATTGATGACTTATTTGACCAGTTGAGAGGGGCCAGTGTGTTCTCAAAGATAGAACTCAGATCTGGCTACCATCAGATAAGGATTGCAGAGGGTGACACAGAGAAGACAGCTTTCAGGACACGGTATGGACACTACGAGTTCACCGTTATGCCATTCGGACTGACGAATGCGCCAGCCATATTCATGGATTTGATGAACCGTCTCTTCAGAGAACAGCTCGATAGTTCAGTTGTGGTGTTCATCGACGATATTCTGATCTATTCGAAGACCAGGGAAGATCATGAGCTACATTTGAGACAGGTTTTGAGTATTATGAGAAAGAACCAGCTGTATGCCAAGCTCTCGAAGTGTGAGTTCTGGTTGGACAGCGTGTCATTTCTAGGACACATCATATCAGCAGACGGGATATCTGTAGACCCTGCTAAGATTGAGGCAGTGAAGAGTTGGCCAAGGCCTAAGACAGTTACAGATGTCCGCAGTTTTCTGGGTTTGGCCGGTTACTATCGAAGGTTCGTGAAGGACTTCTCCAAGGTGGCTAAACCAATGACTAATCTCATGAAGAAGGAATCCCAGTTCTTATGGTCTGCAGAGTGTGAGCAGTCCTTTCAGACACTGAAGGATCTCCTGACATCGGCGCCTGTTCTTACTATCCCTGAGGGCACTGATGGGTTCGAGGTATATTGTGATGCCTCTGCAACCGGTCTAGGCTGTGTGCTTATGCAGCACGGGAAGGTAGTTGCCTACGCATCCTGACAGCTGAAGAAGCATGAGGTGAATTACCCCACACACGACCTTGAGTTAGGCGCAGTAGTCTTCGCTTTGAAGATCTGGCGACATTATCTTTACGGTGTGACAGTCACTATCTACTCTGATCATAAGAGTTTACAGCATCTTTTCTCTCAGAAGGAGCTGAACATGCGACAGAGAAGATGGGTTGAGTTCTTGAAGGACTACGACATAGACCTGAAATACAAAGAGGGCAAGGCGAATGTAGTAGCCGACGCCCTGAGCCGTAGAGCTCATTCATTGTTTACACTATTAGCGAGCAGCAGTGTGATTGATGAGATACGAGCTGCACAGGAGAGTGATCAGTATATGGAGAGTATCAGGCAGAAAATGTTAGAGGGTTGTTTTGAAAGTCAGAAGTATGACTTCGAACTGTGTAATGATGGCATGATTTGACTGAATGGCCGTTTGTGTATTCCGGAGTCTTCTCCAGATTTGAAGGAGAAGATACTCCAGGAGGCTCATTGCTCGTCCTTATCCGTCCACCCCGGTTCTTCGAAGATGTACAAGGACTTGAAGGTCCATTTCTGGTGGAGCGGGATGAAGAAGGATGTAGCAGACTTCATGACTAGATGCTTGACCTGTCAGAAGGTTAAGTTTGAGCATAGGAGACCCGGAGGTTTAGTGCAGTCTATGCCTATTCCTTGCTGGAAGTTCGAGGACATCTCGATGGATTTCGTTGTCGGTCTCCCACCGACTAAGGGAGGACTGAACACGATTTGGGTCATTGTGGACCGTCTGACAAAAGTGGCTAAGTTTGTTGCTATGAAGGATACCTGGAAGGTCCCGAAGTTAGCGGACTTGTTCCAGAAGGAGGTGATTCGGCACCATGGTGTGCCAAAGACTATTGTTTCTGATAGGGACCCTCGATTTTTGTCCAGATTCTGGGGACAGGTTCAGGAAGCCTTGGGTACAAAGTTGAAGCTTAGTACGGCATTCCATCCACAGACCGACGGTCAGAGTGAGAGGACCATCCAGACACTGGAGGACATGCTGAGAGCATGTGCCTTAGATTTTCAGGGGAGTTGGTTAGAGCACTCTGATAGAGTTCGCCTACAACAACAGCTACCACTCCTCGATACAGATGCCACCGTTTCAGGCACTATATGGTAGACCATGTAGGACTCCTCTATGCTGGGATGAGGCCAGCGAGAATACACTTCTAGGACCAGAGTACCTAGAGCAGATTAAGGAGGATGTCCTACAGATTAGGAAGAACATGAAGGCAGCTCAGGACCGGCAGAAATCATATGCAGACACCAAGAGGAGGGACGTTGAGTTCACTACCGACGATATGGTATTCCTTAGAGTGTCACCCATGAAGGGGATATTCCGGTTTGGGCAGAAGGGCAAGTTGAGCCCAAAATATGTTGGAACTTATGCGATTAGGGAGCGAGTGGGCCCGTTAGCCTACAGACTGGATTTGCCAGCAGAGCTCGGGAGGGTGCACGACGTCTTTCATGTTTCACAGTTGAAGAAGTATGTGCCCCACCCATCGCACGTGTTACAGCCAGAGACTTTAGAGTTGGACCCCGCTCTACGTTATGAGGAAGTACCACTCCGCATTCTCGATACGAAGACGAGACAGACTAGGAACAAGACCGTTAGCATGGTCAAGGTTCTCTGGTCGAACCATGAGGTGGAGGAGGCTACATGGGAGTTAGAGGACTCCATGAGAGCGAAGTATCCCGCACTCTTCGAGTAGTAGCTGTGATACTTATACGGGTTCGTGGTCAAACCCATTTTAAGGGGGGTAAACACCACTTGGCTTGCGCATATGTTATGCATTAGATCTTGTTTTGTTGGTGTGTTGCGTCATACATGTTTGTTTGGATGATTGTATGTTGAATACATTTTATGTATGTGCCTTAGTGCACCTGTTTGAATATCTATAGTACCGCTGAGTACTTTTGTTGATGAATTGGTTGTGCACCTTGTTTAGTGCTATGAAATGAATGAGTTTATACCATGAGGTTTAACTATTTGATATATGCTGTACGTATAGACTAGGTTTGAACCTAGTGGGAGTTACTCCCTAGCGATGGACTGTTTGGTTACTTAGTGGAACTTGATTCCTTAGGTGAACTGTAGAGGATTAAGGACTTCGGGACGAAGCCTTTTTAAGGGGGGTAGACTGAAATACCCCTAATCTTAAAAACATAATTAAATGATCTATTAATGATCTAAGATGATTAATAAACATCTAAATATTATTGGGGAACAATCTAAAAGATCTCAACAAGGCAAGACATGCCTTAAGATCGGTAAAGCCAAAAATGTGCTTTAAAGCACCATAAAGATTGTATGACCTCAAATAGGATCCAAAGTGGATTCCTAAGTATTATAATGAAGTAAGGAACACAAACAAAACCGTTCCCAAAGAAAACTAAGCTCAGAAGCACCTTGCAACACAAAATGTGCACTAAAACACCTTAAAGCACATTTTTGTGAAATTGCCTTCTAAATTGGTTTTTAATGGGCTTAAAGGTTATAATTACCTTTAAATATGATATTATATCACATTATATCATATTAGGAATTTAATTCCAAATTTTACACATTTTTACAAATTTATTATTAAAATATTAATAAAACCCTAAAGGGGGCCCGCTTGAGTCAACATTGACTAAGATTGGTCAAGAGGTCAAAGTTGACCCCTTGAACCATATGAGATCAGCAGCCACAAGCAAGAGAGGCTTCAATTAGCCACTTGCACATTCAAGAGACAAGTCTCCAACACAAGGCCCTAAAATAAGGAGACTACTTTTGCCTTTTGATTAAACAATACACATTTGACTCCATTATTTGCCTCCACCAGCTCCAAACCATGTGAGCCTCTCCTTTCTCCTCCATTAGCCAATTTCTTGTCTCCTCTTATCTCCTTGGTGAGTCATCTTTCATTAACAAACATTAAACTAATCAATTTTGTCTTTTACAATCAATTAAGGCCATCTCCAATCATTCTCTCTCTCCTAGCTGCATTCCAATCGGTGAAGCAGCTCTCCCAGACCCTCTCAACCGAATTTCTTGAGTTGGGAAGGTAGATCCATCTTCTAAGCTTCTAAGGTAATGTTTTAAGGTCATTTTTAGCTCTTTTTCTTCATCTCTTCACTACCAACACTTAGATCTCGTGGCTCATCAATTCCTATGGCTTATTCTAAGTGTTTTAAGGTTATAACATCAATCAAATTCGGTTGAAGCAAGCTAAGAGACCAAGGTTTCCCAAAATCTCATTTTAAGGTAAAAACATACCTTAAGCTCCTCTACTCTTCATCCGATTTTCTTCCTCTGATTTTTATGAGTTTATACACTCATAATATTCATATTTACATGTTCAATCAGTTGGTTAGCCATTTGGAGCAAGGGTGGCCGGGATCCAAAGGAAATACCCTTCTTTAAGGCATTTTTCCAAGGTAAAACCTAATAACAAGGCAGCTTGTTGTTGTCTAGCTATTTCCTATGTCTATATGATGAATCTAACACCTTGTGGTGTGTCTAAAACAGGCAGAATCCCTCTTGAACTTCCCTTGCATTTTTAAGGTGATTTTTGCCTTAAATCTTACATTAATTATTCCTTATGGTTAAGCTCAAGCTTGGAGTATAACCATATCTTGTTTTGGTGTATTAAACATGTCTAAATGATGTGGTGAATTTTCCTTCAAGTGGCCGAGTTCATACAAGGGCAAATCAAGGTATAAACACCTTAAACTTATGATTTTTATGATTTTTTTAAGCACATATATAAATTGTGCCGAGAGTGAAGTTTAACATAAGGGTCATATTGACCTAAAAATGGGAAAAAATGACTAAGATAAATTAAGCTAGTCATTTAAGAGATTTAATTAACATAATGGTCAAATTATGACATTATGTGGAAAAATAATCAAATTTAAGTGAGGCCGTGAGCATATACTATATTTTGAGACATTTATTGTGTAATTTATTTTGCAAGTTCAAGGTTGTAATAAGGCCATGTCATTAGGCCATTTTAATTTAAGTTTATAAGCTTATTTAGTTAGATTTATGCTTATATAATTAAGTTTGGGGCCAAACCGTAATTATTGATAAAATACAAAGCCGTGGGCTTAATTTAGAGGAATTTAGGGTTTTTAAATGAATTTAATAAAAATTATAACATTTTATAAAGTTTTGGTCAAAATTGTAAAAATAGAAAAGTATAGGTTAAGTTTGGTAATTACCGAAAGAGTTGGTCCCAATTTGGTATTAGAAGTCAAAGTTGACTATATAGGAGACTTTGACCAAGTTTGGAGAATTTTAGAAATTAAAATACTACCTTATATTAAGATAAGTATTAAATTGTAAAAGATTTAAAGAGTGGGGCTAAATTGTGATTTCCGAAAACTTGGGGTACTAAATGGAGTTTAGTACAAACCTTAGGTTATTAGGAATTTTTAGAAGTTGATTTGGTTAAATTTGGAGTTTATATGAATTATATAGTATAATATAAGATATTTCATAATATTGTTACAAATGGGTAACATATGTGGTAAAACCGAGATTTAGAGAAAATATAAGGTTAGTAATGATGTTTATAACCTTTTTGGTAATTTTTGGAGTTATATATAAGGTTTTATAAAGATGTAGTATAATATGTTTTGATGATATTAGAAAACTATATGTTATAAAGAGGAATTTGGTGAATATAGAAAGTTAAGTGGTGGAAAAATAATTAGAATAACCTAGGGGTCTGTTCGGTTATTTAAAAAAAAATAACCATAGGTTATAATTATATTAAGGCTTAAGGATTATAATATAAGGTATATTTATAAGTGTAACAATGAAATATAATTTGAGGTTGATTTGTGATTTATAGAAGTTTAGTGGTTTATGGTGAAAGCCGAAAATATAAGGGGCTGTTTGGTATTTTAAAACAATTTACAACATATGTTATAATTGTTTTTGACTTAAATGTCATAATATAGTTATATAACTATAATGTAACATTATATTAATTATGTGGTGGATTTTGTAAATACTTAAGAAATAGGTGCTGTTTGGAAATGTTAACATTTTAAAATGGAATTTATAATATGGTTTTAATGTTATAAGAATTATAACATTTATAATATAAGAGGTTCATTAAAAAGAATGAATATATATTATAAGATTACCATATAAGAAATAGTTCCATAATACATGAATATAAATAATGTATGTTTGGTGGAAAATATAATATGGTTTAATGACCATGTATTTTCATAATTAAAATCACATATGATAAAGGGAAAAAGAATTACAAACATTAGTTATGGAATTCTAATGTTAAGAGTATACATGGGATAATAAGGATTTATATAATTCAAGGTATTGTTTACATATGAATTATACCACATGGAACAAAAAAGAGACAAACCTTAGAAAAATAAATACTAAGGTGAGATGAATGGTACATGACAAAGAATCATACGTACAATATAGAAACAAACTATACGACATACAAGGGTATGTTAAGTCACATGCGATAACAAGTTCAACAATAAGTATATTAATATACAAGACAAGACTACGCATGTAACATAACACTTTTCCAATCTCGAGTTAAGCCGAAAACCCGACAAACATTGACAGTTTATAACGGGGGGTTAACCGGGAGGTATTAGTGACGGTACGGGGTACCGTAGAGTTGTATTGTTATACGGGATGCTAATCAGTAGCATTATGTATTGTTTAGACTGATAGAGACGACACACGGAGCATAGGATCTTGCTGATTCATACTCCACCGTAATACATCAGGGTGAACGGTATGTTGTTATGTGTCTCTGATTGTCTCTGAGGGCTTCCTCAGTTCAGACTTCTGTGTGATCTGTGATAAGATTGTTTGTCTGAATGTGTTAATTAATATGCATGAATTGTATATTTATAGCTGCTTATTATTTACTGTTGTTGAGTTAACAGTATTGGTTCGTATATATGAACCTATATATAAAACGAACTAGCGGCTATGGTGCTATCTTATATGAAATATAAGGAACGTCAGTAAAACGTTGTAGCACTAGGATAATAACATATACATATTATCCGAGACTTTTATACGGAGCATTGGCCTTTCTAAACGCCGCTCTTGTATCTAAAACTGGATCCCGAGTTTACAAACTCCGGATTGGACTAATGATCTTAGTCTGCTGTGTTAGGAAAAAATGGTAATGCGATGCGATGGTATAATTAATTAATGAAAGATAATAAAGCCAAGAGGATGTGGCTCTTGGTGCGCGCTGTGATCACAAAAACGATACCAGGATGTCCGCGTACGGGTCCGTAAGTATCAAGAAAATTTCCCGTGAGCTAGAATGGCTCGTTGGTCGGAGACTCTACCGTTGGAGTGGCTACTGCCGTGGGTGACCCGCCATAATATATGGGTAACTAGAGACATGTCGTTTTAACGAGACATTGTCACTAGGTATAACTGAACAATTAATACAGTTGAGACTTGTACGGTGGCGAACAATATTGGTTTCTACACCATGGACGAGATTTGATACTTGTTTATTATTCTCGTTGTTTCGCTTTGTTGTTCATTGGTTATACTTGTGGTTATATTATTTGTGTTGATGGTTGTGTTTATTGTATGGATATTACTGTTAATTGTTTTACAGTTTTAAATATTAAAACGGTATTGCATGTAACGAATCTCATGCTCTCGACCAAATAATTGAGGGGTTTGAGGGGGCATGACGGGGCATGTGATAACATACTCAGCAGGGGCTGATTCCATACCACAAACCATTTTTATTTCAGGAGATTAGCTGGTGGTCGACACGAGGCGCGACGGTTGTAATATTTCTGTTGTTTAAGACTTGGTACGATTGATACTGATGACGTTTTGGACTCGGGTTGTGTAAACCGAGGAGGATTTGTTTAGATGCTCACGAGTACGGTCTGTAATAATTGGTTGTTGTTGGATTTGTTTTAAATTACTTAAGTTCTACTATCTATCTCTTGTGGTCACTGCGGGAATACGTTTCGCATGTTGATTATCAGGTAACTCGTTATCACCCGTATGGGCGAGTGATAACTGTGACACCATTAGAGCGACAGTCTGTTATTTACCGCTGCGATATATTTATTATGTGCGACATTTATAGGATTATTAGGAGCCGAATTAGTAGGGGTGTTACATCCTGTTTAAGGTTTCTAACAAGGTACAGTTTTCTCTCAACTGAACCTGTTCTTACGGTTTGAATCAACTCATGTGAGTATTAGTATAATATTTCTACTCTTTATATTCTACCATGTTTATAGGTAGGTTCCCATTTAATATATTTGGTTTGAATTCATAAAGAAAAACATGGAAGTCGATCTTTCTTTCCAGATGGCAATTTGGCCATCGCTTAGAAGGTAGCTTGTAAATACTTTTATTATAGGTAATTGTCTCTTGCTCATATTTAATTTATTAACATGGTCCACGGAATAATAATAGTTAGTATTTCCCTCACAATTGACTGTTTTTCCGACATACGCGGTGTAACACCCCATCTCGATCCAATCGTGGTTATCACAAACTTATCACCATATATACAAACTCTGCAGCGGATTCAAATACGTTCCAGGACCTTGCCACGGTCTGACAACAGAATATACCGAACATTAGTACAAACCAATCTTAACCAAATACATATCCTTCTTACAATCCCCTCACATCCTATACATCTTACTAACTCGAATTGCCATACGAGTGTACATGCACAACTCGTAGGCCACACTCAACCCGTAACGCTTGTATCCCCTTCTTACTCTCGCGACGGCCGCCTCCTGATGTTCACCTGTGTAGTAAAAACAGCCCCCAAAGGGGGTCAGCACGAATGCTGGTACGATCCTCTCATGGCCCCCAAGCTAACGTGGCTACGACGACTAATTGTCGATAGCATGGAGGTTGATTAGATGCACAACTTAATAGAAGGTGCAGTAAACAACAAACCAAATATGAACAATCAAAGTTCAAACATAACAAACGACTTAAATGTGTTCCCTTAATTAGAGAGTTAATTATCTAACTCCTTAAGTTATATTTCCTCTTAACCTTAGTCCATCCTTATCTCACCTCAATCTTAGTCTTATCTTAATCTTAGAAACAACCATCCTTTAATAAGGAGTGGATGTAGCTTATCTTAGTCTTAAGAATACAAACCATCCTTTAAAGGGGAATGGTTGCAACTTATCTTAACCTTACCTTAATCTTAACCTTAACTTATTCTCAGTATACAAACCGTTCCTGGAGGGGAATGGTTGTAGCTTAATTTCAAACCTGGGATTTAGGTAATCCCACCGCACCATCTTAATGCCACCTACCCTGGATGGGAGTCCAGCGTAGCTGAGCCGGCAACCGGCCCTAGGCTACAAGTCCGAAGACAAGTCCTTAAGCGGAAGTCGATTTGCTATAGATACCGACCCCCTTTCCTTAGCATGCATGACCGGAGTCAGTCCCGGGTTCCTCACTCCCCCCTTAAGTTCCAGTTAGTAGGAGTCTCAAGACCATGTTTGTTGGTTAACCTCTTTCGGTTTATATCAAACTCATATTAGGGAGTGTTCCTTAGTCTCACTCAATTCCTTACTAAACGTTGGTTAGTAAGTTCTCACGGTATGTTGTGTTAGTTCTCAAACATCACACAACAATACAATAAACATAATATTCCGGTTGCATGCTTTATCTTGTTTAGTGAGCACACAAAAACAAATAGCACACAAGCCGAGGGACACCTCGTTAGCAAGCAGGTCACAAGAAGAACTGTACCGTTCACCGTTGGTCGTTCGGTTGCTTACTCTCCTCTGGAGTCCAAATTCTCAAACCCTAAAACATTCATTCAGTTTTAGGTTGTTAATTACTTTTCCAATAAAGCTAACTTACTTAACTTACTTAGTCACTAATGATCCCCACCTAATACCACTTAAGTTCTTATAAACTTAATCTTAAGTGAATCACTTCTCCTCATAACTTACACTTATTCACCCACTTAATTATCATTGTTACTCACCAAACATGTCTTAAACAACCTTATATTTTCATTACATATCAATCCCCACCATTAGATATCATTTCCTAACCTTAAACAAAGTTTTTGGTCAAAACAGCACCGCGTCCGAACTTGTGTCCGAGCTTACCAAGTTCGGACGCAAGTCGAGACTCAAAAGGGTGCAACCAGACTTGTGTCCAAACATGTGTCCGAACTTCCCTAAGTTTTGACATAGGTCGAGGAAAAATCAAAGGAACAATTTCAAGTGTCCGAACATCTAAGTCCGGACAGTAGTTCGGACTCTGGTCGAGACTCAAAAATTCTAATCGCAACAGGGCATGTCCGAGCTTCCAAATTCGGATGGAAGTTCGGACAGGCCAGAATATTCATCTTCTACACCCTTAAACACTTATCTCCTTTCTTGCAAAAATGTCCAACTCTTCCACAAGTGTCCCATTATGTCTTAATACCATATAGGCACTTAAACTCTCCTTAGAACATCCTTTAAAACCTCCTTAACCATTTTCTCAATCCTTACAAGAATTTCTAACACTTGTTACTTATTTCCTTATTTTTCCATCATGTAATTTTTTTTTTCTAAAACTCTAACCATCCAAAGTGTTTCCTTCCCAATCAATGTAACTTCTCCCTAAGCATTATTGCATCCCCTCTTTGCTTGCCAAACCTTCCAAGGTTATCTTGCATGTCCATGCACAATTCCTTTCTTTTCCTTTTTCTACTCATCAACCTAAACTCATGAACTTACCTATGCATTTCTCCCCATCTTCTTAGCACCTTAACCTTGTTGTTCTTTATCTTAACTATCCTACACCCTCCTTGGACATTTCCATCTCCTTTTACTCACTTACTCACCATTCTCATGATCATACGTCCTTTTACATTCCTAGTCATTTTCCTTGACATTTGACAACATTCTCTCACACCTTTCTCTTCCATCACCTAAGTCCACTCATTAACATCTAAACTAAACCTCATTAGTCCACTACTAGCATCATCACACTTACACAAGCTATCCAAACTCCTCATTGTTTTATTCTCTAGTTCATACCTAAATCGCCTTAAAGCATTATACACCTTTCCATCCAAATCTTTGCTCAAGTCTTAGCATTCCTCATCACATGATTTCGGTGTGTTTAATACACCCACCTAACCTCTAATTCCTCCTAGACAACTCTAGGCCATTCTAAGCCTCAAGAACTCTTTAATTAACTCATTTCCACTCTAGTTCCTTCTAATGACTCCTAGTGAATCCTAGGTCATATCAACTCACCACCACCACCTAAACACTTAGTTTTCTACTCAAATTTCGCCATAGCTTCTCTAGTATTTTATCATGCCCAAATGCATTGTTTTCCTCATTCAACCAACTCACACACATCAAGTCCTTTCTCATCTTATTTTCTCACCCAAATCAACTTGTTCACAACAAACTCAATATAGTGCAATAATCTTAAATTGCATAGCACCAAGGCTCTTAAATGACATGGCTCTTAGGCCCTTAAATAACTTAAGCTTAAACACTGAATTTCCCACATATAAAAGCTTTCAACCTGCAAATACACCCATCAATCTCATAGTAGTTATAATGCTTTTAAAACTCATCTTGAACTTATATTACTAACTCATTCTCATTGGCTCCTTAGTCACAAGTGTGACAGCCCAGCCCAATCAGCCCACATGTGGTGATATTGTCAGCTTTGACACGCAGGCCGCACGGATTTGCTCCTGGGGTTTCCTAGCCCCAAAACGCGTCACACAAGGAAGAGGTATCCATGCACCTATAGGGCACACTTCGTTCTCCTCTCCAACCAATGTGGGAGGTAACCCTCACTGGGTGTTACACTCCACCCCCCTTGGGAGCCCAGCGCCCTCGCGGGCCACACTGGCACACCGACCTGGGTCTGGCTCTGATACCATCTGTGACAGCCCAGCCCAATCAGCCCACATGTGTGATATTGTCAGCTTTGACACGCAGGCCGCACGGATTTTCTCCTGGGGTTTCCTAGCCCCAAAATGCGTCACACAAGGAAGAGGTATCCATGCACCTATAGGGCACCCTTCATTCTCCTCTCCAACCAATGTGGGAGGTAACCCTCACTGGGTGTTACAACAAGTTCATAAGCTTGTTCAAATTGTTTTTCCTAGGTTATATAACCCATTGCATAATGTAAGCTCTAAGCCACATTGGTACCCACCTAAACTCATCCCTTAAAACTTAAACCATCATTAGGTAAGCATTTTACCTTGTTTTTCTCAAGTTTCTCTCAACTTCCTCCTTAGGCTTCTTCTTGAATGAATATCGACCACCACTTAAACTTCCTTTGCCAATGTTCTAACCAATAGTCAATGACTCACATGAGTAGTAAACAATACACTAACCTTAAGGAGTAAACCCTAGGTTAAAAATGTGTTCTAAGGTATTAAATTGAATGTTTTACCTTGGATTCTCAAAACAAGCTTGGATATGAATTAAGTAGGACCTCCCCTAGCCCCTGGAGAATAGAATCAAGCTAGAACAATGGATAAAACAAGGCTCCATGAGTGATGATTTTCGGCCATCTAAGAAAAGGATGGAAAGTTGATTTTTCTTTCATTTTCCTTACCTAGAATGAATGGAGAAGATAATGAACACCTCAAGCTAGCTTTTCCTCCTCCAATGGTGATTTCCCATGGCTCCAAAATGAGGCTTTTCAGATTTTGAAAAGATAGGAAGCAAGGTCTTGGTCTAACTAAGAGATATATGTGCTTAGTTTTTGATTTGGAGCTAAAATGAGTAAGTTGTTGACAAAGCAAGGTGGTGGTCCATGGGTGCTGCTTGGAGACGGTTTAGAACAGAGAGAAGAGGAAGCAAATCGTGGAAGAGAAGAGAAATGAAGAAGAGAGAGAGGTAGGTTAATATAAGGTATTTTACTTTAATAAAGCAAATAGTACTCCTTTTACTTATCTCTTCTTTTCTTCCTTATTTGATGAAGTCTATGGTGACTCATCCTTAGAAAACCGGCCCCCTCATTATAACCAAGATATTTATGGTCTTGGTTGACCAACTAATTGACTTATATTGATTAAACTTAAACTAGTCACTATTTGGCACTATTCACAAATTAGTGCACATATTCGTGAAATTTTTGATTTCTCATTGATTTAGGCTTCCTAATGTGATACTAATTAGTACACATGTTGATTAAGATGTAATCATAGGCATTTAGCCACTCAAAACCCATTTCTAAGACAATTTCTCAAAAAGGTGCTTTAAGGAGTCTTAAAGCACATTTTGTGTTTAAGCTTGTTTTTGAGCTTGGTTTTCTTTGCTAATTGATTTAAAATGTCCATTAGCATATTACTAAAGTCTTATAATGGTATTTGGGTGCTAATTAAAGTCACTCCAAGCTTAGAGCATGTTTTTGCCCAAATTGCCCTTAAGGCACTTTCTTGTGTTTTCCTTGGTTTAAATTGTCTACCAATCTTTCTAAGGCATGTTTTAGCCTTACTACATCATAAATTGATGTTTAATAAGCATACTTAGGTTTGGGGTATTTCAATCTACCCCCCTTAAGAGAATTTTGTCCCCAAAGTTCCCATGCATCTTATCTTATTAGAATACATGTCTTACCACATTCCATAGATCATATAGATCATACTTATGTATACTTAAACTCATTGGATCATTAGATCCGCCATATCCTTATACTTAAATATCACACAACATGCTTAAGCATGTATAGCACTCAAAATTCTCTTTGTTTCTTTTGATGATTAAAACATTCACATAATTTCCAACGTATTCTCCCATGTCACCGGTCCGTAGACAATGGCTCGTTCGTCCTCGTCACCATGGGCCAGAATACAAAACACTCTGTGAAATACCCCAAATTAATAAAACATGGATTAAATAGCTAATCACATTAATTAAGGCCTAAACATGCCTTAAAAGTCAACTGAGAACAACAGTGGTCAACACAAAGCAAGATGTTGCACCCTTTTGACTGTCTAGGGTAAATAAATACCCAAATGAACTTCTTAGGACCTAAAAATTTGTCCTAAGTATATTAACACATTACTAAACATATTAAAGTCGTTGGACAACAGTCCAACACAAATAAAAAGCATTTACATGCTTCAAGGTCAAAAAGGGCAAAAATGTGCTCTAAGAAACCTTAAAGGTCTAATGACCTCTAAATGATATAAAATTGGATACCATGATCAAATATCATGTAAGGAACACAACAAAACCGTTTTCAAAGAAAACCAAGCTCAGAAACACCTTGAGACACAAAATGTGCACTAAAACTCCTTAAAGCACATTTTTGTGTAATTGTCTTCTAAATTGGTTTTAAATGGGTTAAAAGGTTATAATTACCTTAAATATGATAAAATATCATATTATATCATATTAGGAATTTAATTCCAAGAATTTTACAAATTTTTACAAATTTAATATTAAAATATTAATAAAACCCTATAAGGGGGCCCGTAGGAGTCAATATTGACTAAGATTGGTCAAGAGGTCAAAGTTGACCCCTTAGACCATGTGAGTTCGACATGTACAAGACAAGGAGGCTCCAAATTCGTCACTTGCATATACAATAATCAAACTCCAACATTTCTCCACAAATTAAGGATTCACTTTTGCCTTTTATTAGTTTATACACTTCTTTAAGCTCCATTATTTGACTCCTCCAGCTGGGAATTCGTGGGAGCCTCTCCTTTCTTCAATCAGCCGACTCCTTGCCCCCTCCTTATCTCCTTGGTGAGTCACCATTCAATTATTAGACAATAAACTAATCTAAAGCACATTTTTAACCTAATAATACCAATTCTAGTCACTCTCTCTCTCCTAGCTGCATTCAATTCGGTGAAGCAGCTCCTCCAAGCTCTCTCAACCGAACTTCTTCAGTTGGGAAGGTAAACCTAACTTCTAAGCTTCTAATTAATGGTTTAAGGCTTGTTTTTAGCTCTTTTTCTTCATCTCTTCACCACCTATGCTTAGATCTCATGACTAATCAGTTCCTATGGCTTATTATCAGTGTTCTAAGGTTAGAAAATCAATCAAATTCGAATGAAACAAGTTTAGAGACCAAGGTTGCTCAAAATCTCATTTTAAGGTAAAAACATACCTTAAGCTTCTCTACTCTTCATCCGATTTTCTTCCTCTGATTTTCTTGAGTTTATACACTCATAATCTTCATATTTACATGTTCAATCAGTTGGCTAGCCATTTGGAGCAAGGGTGGCCGAGATCCAAAGGAAATACCCTCTTTTAAGGCATCTTTCCAAGGTAAAACCTAATAACAAGAGATCTTGTTGTGATCTAGCTATTTCCTATGTCAATATGGTGGATCTAACACCTTGTGGTGTGTTTGATTCAGGCCGAAACCATCTTGAACTCTCCTTGCATTTTTAAGGTGATTTTTGCATTAAATCTTACATAAATTATTCCTTATGGTTAGATCTTGCTTGGAGACTAACTATGCCTTGGTTTCTGTTTGAAAACATGTAAAACAAGCTGTGGAGAATTTCTCCTTAAGGTGGCGAACCCAAACAAGGCTTTACCTAAGCTAAATCAAGGTATAAATCACTTAAAACCTTAACTTGATAAATTAACACAAGTTTAAGTGTGTGTATATTAATTGCCGTGAGTGAATGATTAAAATAAGGTCTTGTTTGACCTTAAAATGATTAACGAATGGTTTAATAAATTTTACAACTAATTAAACAAGCATAATTGTCAAATTTAAGACATTATGTGTAAGTTTGGTAATTAAATGAAAATTATATGGTGAGGCCGAGATCTATATGTATTTTTGGGACATTTATGTGTAATTTATTTTGCAAGCCAATGTTTGTAATAAGGCCATGTATTTTAGGCCATTTTATTTATGCATTTACAAGCTTTTATTTAAGTTTAGGAGATATATAATTATTACCGAATTGAAAAGGGGTTTTAGGTGTAATTAAATTAAATTTAGGGGCTTTATAAAAATAAGGCCGAAAATTAGAGGTTAAAAGGATTTAAAATAAAGTTTATAAGATTTTATAAAGTTTTGGGGTTAAATGGTGATTTCTAGAAAATATGGGTGCAAACCGTAATTATTAGAAATTAATGGTCAAGGAAATAGTAAGGTGGTCAACCTTGACCATATGCTAGGTTTTGACCAAAATAAATAAGTTAGATAACTTATTTAAGGCTTTATAATAAGATAAGCATCTTATGGTAATATTTTTATAACATATATGGTAAATATGTTATTACAGAAAATGAAGGGTGTACAAAGGTATTTTTGAACACCCATGGGCTATTAGGAATTTTTAGGAATTTATTGGGTTGATTTTGGAATTAAAATGAACTATATATGTATAATATATTGTTATTATGTCATTATGACACTTTTGAGAAATATAGGTGTTGGAAATGTGAATACCAAAAATATATGGGTTAATAAGGCATTTATAACCCTTTGGAGAAATTTGGAGATTTTTAGAATTATATAAGAGCATTTATTAAGATATATGTATATATATAGTTTTAATGAATTATTAAACTATATGTTATAAATAGGGCCAAATGGCAATTATTGAACAGTTTTGGGTCTATTCGGTATTTTATAAATATTGACCATAGGTTATATTTATATTAAGGTTAGAATGTTATATTAAATGGAATATATAACATGGTATAAGTTATGGGATGATTTGGTAAATAAAGGAGACTATGGTCTATGGAAAAGAATAAGATTTTCTTATGGTGCCTAAGAGGCAATATAAATAGTTTTGTATAAAAACTATGGGTTATAAGTTAAAGGAAATAAGAATATCATATCAAATGGTATTAGCATATGGATTAACATTACATAATGTTATGTGGTCAAAATGGAATTTAAATAAATTCAAGGGCTATACCGAATTATATAAGGTTGGAAAATGAATTTTAGACTAAGGTCTATAATGTTATAAATGTTATAACAATTATATGGTATTAAGGTGGTTTATGGGATTAAGATAAGTAAGGATATTCACATAAAATAATGTGACGAACTATAAATAAATGAGATTTATAAACTAGGGTGTTTATGGAATAAACCTTAGGAGTTGTGAATATACAACATAAAATGTTATATAATATTAGGATAATACTCTTAATATAAGTTGTATAATATAATACAACTAATGAGAATAATCATCTAATAAAAGATGATAAAATGTAACATAAAATATAAGAGTTTATTAAACTCATGGGAATTACCTACGTGGTAAATATATATACATACACAAGAATAATGTATATAAGGTGGGTATATATTTTGGTTGGAAACCATATGATTTAATGGTGGTGGTTATTTTTTAAAAAAATATATAGTTACGAACTATAAGTCATGAATTTTGGATGCAAACATTATTTGCTAAGATAATAGATTATATAATACAATGTATTATAGTGGATGGTGGGAGAATGATACAACATAATAAATGATACAATACAAAAAATAATATAATGTAAGAATGCATGCATACATGCAACTATATGTTATGTACCTAAACTAGATGGTGGATAAGATTAAAAGAAATGTAACGAATTAAACGTAACAGTCAAAATGTTTTGACATACAGGTTTTAAAGTAACAAAGCCGACCGGTTTAGAGAAACCCGTAACAAACGACTGTAGAAAACAGGGGGTTACTTATTATTCGGAAATACCGGATGTAGTTAGTCATGGAGACTGACTTATAGTTTTAATATCGTTTAGATTGTACTTCTGACAAGACGCTTGACGAGCTAGTGGACTACACGGAGCGTAGGATCTTGCTGATTCATACTCCACCGTAATACGATCAGGGTGAACTGTATGTAAAGGGGTTTGATCCGAGTTGTCCTAAGGTTGCTCCTTGGGCTCGGATTTGGTTGATATAACTTGTGTGTTATATGTGTGTGGTTACATGTATGTGTTTAAGTGTTACTGCATTTGTTATTTATGCACGAGCGTCCTACGGGACTAACACTACGTCGACTATAGATCGACTTATATAAACATACATATACGTTAATGTGATGACATGACGGGTACTTGATATAATACCATAGTATTAATATTAAGTATATGGGAACCTAAGTAAAACACTTAGGGACGAGTCACGACATTGTCGGACTCTAGAGCATGGATCTCGAACATGAATATAACCTAGATTACTTCTAGGTATGCGTGAGACCCATTGGGCAGCTAACTAATAATTATTCTCCATAAGACTAAGAGCATATCTTAAACATTATGAGAGAGAGATGGTTGAGTTGAGTTGAGTGGAGGAATCCCGGTAGTTTACGAACTACTTGGTTGCGCATTTGTGATCACTGAGGGGTTTCCTAATTGGATTCCGCTCCAGGTTATATCCAACGAGCCCAAACTGGATCGTGGATCAGGTGGCTACGGCCTTTAAATGGACGTCTTACGAGACATAAGAGAGTCAAGGGCCTCCGGACCTCTGACGAAATGAGCACCTTTGTGTGTACGGGAGGACTACTGTCCATGGTGAGGTTATCGGGTTGTCCTAACATGATGCCCTACTGGTATTAATTAAACACGATTGGATGGAGCCTACAAGGCTAATTGTAAGTTAAATTAAATATGAAAACTGTACGCCACGGCGAATGTACATTGTACATATGGATGGGGCCTTGAAGGCCAAACTAAAATTAACTAATAAAGGATGGTATATGCTACGGCGATTGTACATTGTACATCATATTGTGGTTGTTCGATACGTTCGATATATAATTGTGGATTGTGATATTAAATGATTGTCTGGATTGGATGGATGGTTGAATATTTGTATGGTTGATTATGTATATTATACATGTTTATTACAGTATTGTTCATAACTGTAAAATGGTAAAGCATGAAACCAATCTAATAACAAGATGGTTAAAATGACAAGTGACCATAGGGTCCAGGCCTGACATACACAGCGTCTATCGCTGATACTACACTCATGCAGGTTGTTGATTATCGCCGGAGCTGAAGTGCGGGAACAGGATATTTAGAGTTTACTTTAATTACCGCACATGGAGTTCGTTTGGTTTAGTAATGAAGATGGTGTATGGTATTATGGTAAGGTTATGTTTATTCAGGATTGGGTAGACGCTCACTTGTCGATGTTTATGATTTATGGACTTAGTATGATGTATAGGAGTTTCTCGTTATCACGGCGGTTAGCAGTTTGTATATGTTGGAAGTTGGTTGTAGTTTGGCTTCGTTGCTCACATGGGCGAGTAATGGCCGGTGACACCCGAGTGAGTTTTGTAATTGTTATTTATTTTCCGCTGCGAGATGTCTTATTTATTGCTACGTGAGTGATTATATCGTGTTTATGGAGAGGGGTGTTACAAAAGTGGTATCAGAGCGGAGTACCGCTCTGATGACGAGATAATAGGTTAAGACAGTGAGCTTAGGACTTGGGGAAATTATGGGAAACGTTTGGGAAGTATGAGACGATTCGTCTTAGAAAGATATTGTGTCTAGTAACGTAAATTGCGTGACATAGTAGCCTCTAAGGAAATTCAATATCTACAGGTTATATACGGTAATTTACCTAGTATTTATGTGACATACTGTACTACAGATGTCTGGGAGAACTAGAGGGCGTGGTACTGGAAGAGGTAGAGGCGGTGACCCCGGCATTCCAGGAGTTGCTGAGACGGTTGCAGCCGTTCTTGCACCGCTGGGTACTCAGATAGGAGGAGCACCAGCCCACCCGCCACAGCCCAGGGAAACGAACTGGCTGAAGTCAGTTGGCGAGACCCGACCACCTACATATTCTGGAGAACCAGACCCCGTAGCTTTGGAGCGTTACATTGTTGAACATGAGAAAGCATATGAAGATTTACAGGTACCAGACGACAAGAAGGTCGCCATTGCTGCTTTCCATCTGAAGGATGCAGCCAGCACTTGGTGGAGGTTGGTCAAGGACCATCACCTGGCTACGCCCGACTTTTCGTGGGCGGCCTTTGTAGAGTTGCTGAGAGGGAAGTACTACCCAGCTCATCTTAAGCAGAAGAAGCGCCAGGAGTTCGAGACATTATCCCAGGGAAGTCTGACCGTGGATGAATACTACGCTAGATTCATTGGTCTACTGGACTTTATTCCCGGTGTGGATTACTCAGAGACCGTGAAGGTCGAGAAGTTCCGGGGAGGACTATTGTTTCGCATCCAGATGGCGATGGGTGCTACCCTCTACACTACCATTCAGGTATTAACATGAAAGCCATAAAAAAAATTCTTTACTTACTACATTACCAATTGACCTTGTGAGAACGTACTAATGAGATTCCAGGAGTGTTATGAGGCTGCCTCGAGGACGGAGCTAATGCTCCAGACTCGGGAAGAGACTCTCGGGACAAAGAAAAGGAAGAACCCTGAGGGAGAGTCTGAGGGTGGAGGAGCATCTCCAGGCGATAGCCAAAAGAAGGGAAAGTAAGGACTTATCCCTTTCTAGATTACTTACCATATTAAATACCTTTATGAATGCTGACCCGAAACCTTAAACAGGAAATTCTTTCCAAAGAAAGGGCAGCAGGGTCACCAGGGAGCAAAGGGGAAAGAGCCCGTCCTTCGGTTGACCGGCCCAGCTATAGATGCTCAGCCTTTGAGATCTGCACCTCCTAAGGGTGAGAACACCTACCTCTTAAATTCAAGTGTAACCTTAATCTTAATATCAACAGATATTGACTTAAACTTAATTACTACCATTAGGCACCGGACAGCCCCAGCGCCATTTTTACTGTAAGCGTTGTGGGAAGGACCATCCTGGGGTCGACTGCGAAGGCCGCAAAGTTGTCTGTCGGTGCTGCAAGAAAGAGGGCCACAGGGAATTCGAGTGCTGGATGAACCCTGAGAGCCGTAATTACAGGCCACCAAAGAATACTCAGAAGATTTCAGTTGGAGGATCTAGAGTACCACGAGGTGGTTAGGATGGCCAGACATCTACTGATGCTGGAGCCTTGAAGGGCAAGGGAGTAGATAGGGCATGAATACCCTAACTCCATGAGATCGCTGGTGGAAGACTTTTGCTTACTTTTTATGAATTTACCTTGGATGTTAGACAAAGACTTGTTATAATGATGCGGGAGTGTGTCATTGACCACTCGCCTTTTGTGTAAGACTTTGGGATTAGTTGTGTGTACTCAGTACCCATGAGCTTTAAACCTTGACGAATATATATATGAACAGGATGTTAATGCTTACATTATCATGTTGCAATACTCAAATGACAAAGAGTCAATGAGACCGGTGATTACTGAACCAGAATTTTCATCTGCATGGCGCACTTGCTATGGCAAGCGCTATGAAAAGTAAACCACTGAAATTTCATCTGCCTTGCGCACTTGCTACAGCAAGTGCAACGACAGCAACAGTAACAACAACTGTAGATGCAACTGCAACTAAAACTACTACTTTTTAGTTTTTATAATATATGTACAAAAAAAATGTGTTTTTCAAACTTTTTCATACAAACCTTGAGATGAGAAACTTATGCAACTACGGAAGGACCGTTAGTCCAACCACTGCAACTGGAGAAACTATACAACCACTGTGATTGTAAATCACACCAGTTTAAATTGTTCGAGAAGTTTCAGACATGGCTTACTAGCCAAATACCATTAGTGTATAACCGCATTTAATGCTAATCACTATTAGTGATGAATGTTTAGTCCTTATGGACAAGCATACCCTTTGTAGATGCACCACCGTCAGTGAGGATGGTTAGGAAGTGGAGAGCCAAGTTGCTCAAGCTATTATGCAATCTACAATACATCCAATTAAAAGGATGAAGGAATGGATATGAAATATGGATGAGATATGATCATGATAAACAGGGAGAAAAAGAAATATGTGTTGTACTCAATGAGATCGAGTTAGGAGAACCGGGTTTGCTAAATGTAGCACAAATTTTACTTACACCGAGCTGAATAACGCCGGTTAATGACACGAATTACCATTGATGCCACTAGAGCAATAGCACTTATTACAAAATAACCAAATACCATGAACTATTAAACAAAGAAAAGGGAAAGAAGAAGAGAATAGAAAACATGATATCCATCAGAGAGAGATTGACAACAGAATACTTCACAATACACGTGTGACAGACATTACCAGTTTACTAAACGAGACATGGGACGACCGCACTCCGTTAGGAGCATGTGGGCATGACAGACTTATTTATGAGTTAGTCGGGTAAGTAGTAATGTATCAGTACGGTACCCCATGCAAGTAGACAAGTAGTGTTAGGAACACGAGAAGTAGTCAACTCCATACTACGGACAGTAAGGCGGATTACCTCGAAGATGGACGAGAAGAGCCGCAGTTAAACCAACGGGCTAGAGAAATCAAGAAACTTCAACAGAGAGCAATAGACAGTGTACAATGAAGACAAGGAAACCTTTCAAGGACGTGAACACTAGAGATAGAAATAGGAAAAAACCCATTATGGATGAATAATATGTAGAATCCTCATAAGGATCGAGTAAATTCTCACAATCCAGAGGAAAACTACCAGATAATATGGACATAAACGCATGACTACGCAAGGATAAAAGACACCTTAAGAAAGGAACAGTGGATTTGGAATGTACCACTCACAGGATACTTCGCTCATCTTATCTGTTTGACTCATTGGATATTAGCTGTTGGGAGTTTACGCCTCTGCACTCTGTATGACTGAGTGTTTTGGTATTGCACTCGAGCAGTTATTAATCTAGTGGGAATGCAGAAAGATGAAGTGGATATCAACACGAGTGTGTATCAAAAAAAAGGAGAACTACAACAGTGTGTTACTCCGGAACAAAACCACCAGGAGACATAGATGACAATCATCATCTTTGTGGACATATAGGCTGGTACGTCTTAGTATTACAAAGACAAGTGCAAAGAGCACTAAGTACTGACAGTAGCCAATGTCATATTATACCTCAAGCTGAATATCAGTGAGAGAGGACACACGCATGTACGCTAGTGATCCAAATGAGAGGATACACAGCAATGGAAGAGGCAAACTGAGCCTATGTTCATGGGTCTGCACCTCATACGGAGCGAGTGGGCCCATTAGAACGAGCTTAGGAGAAAGCACAAACAATTCAGTGCCTCACCTTTTTGTATTGTGGAGCCCAGAAGGGCTAGAGTCATACCCGTCTCTCTGATATGAGGATAAACCACGAGTTGGTGAACTCTTTGAGAGCCAAGTATCCAGCGCTCCTTGTTGAGCGGTTGTTGTATACTTGTGGGGTACGGGGGCGTAACCCTTTTTAAGGGGGGTAGAGCCTCTTGGCTGTGCACATGTGTGCACTAAGTTTTGGTTGTTTAGTATGCATTGCGTACAAGAATTAGTGGTGTGCGGGACATGCGAGGTTGTTTGTTTGGTATGCATGGCATACAGTAAATTGTGAATTGGTTTTGTTGGCTATGTTTGGTACGCGGGGCATACGTTGTTTGGTTTTTTTGTGTGTAATGTGCACTTGTATGTATGTATCTTATGAGATTCTTGTCTGAATGTTGTATTTACACCATGTGTGTAGTACCTTTCTTGTGCTATTTGTGATATGTATTCATATTGCTTTATAGAATGATTACATATGGTATCGCCTAGATACGAAATGAATCATTAGATATGGAATGTGGAACAATGGAATTCTATGGACACCTCAGGGAGGTTGTCAGGGTTGGTAGAACTGATAGGAAATGATGGTGCTGATGGATCACCTATATCCATATATGATTGAACTTACGCCACAAAGTGATGGCTATGTGCTGTATAAGCGCAATACGATGTGTGTAAATGATATATCACATAGATATACATTATGGAACAATGGGTAGTTATACATTTATATATACTTACCTACTTGATTAAGAGACTTCGGGACGAAGTTATTTTTAGGGGGGTAGATTGAAATACCCCAAATTAATAAAACATGGATTAAATATCTAATCACATTAATTAAGGCCTAAACATGCCTTAAAAGTCAACTGAGAACAACAGTGGTAAACACAAAGCAAGATGTTGCACCCTTTTGACTGTCTAGGGTAAATAAATACCCAAATGAACTTCTTAGGACCTAAAAATTTGTCCTAAGTATATTAACACATTACTAAACATATTAAAGTCGTTGGACAACACTCCAACACAAATAAAAAGCATTTACATGCTTCAAGGTCAAAAAGGGCAAAAATGTGCTCTAAGAAACCTTAAAGGTCTAATGACCTCTAAATGATATAAAATTGGATACCATGATCAAATATCATGTAAGGAACACAAAAAAACCATTGTCAAAGAAAACCAAGCTCAGAAACACCTTGAGACACAAAATGTGCACTAAAACTCCTTAAAGCACATTTTTGTGTAATTGTCTTCTAAATTGGTTTTAAATGGGCTAAAAGGTTATAATTACCTTAAATATGATAAAATATCATATTATATCATATTAGGAATTTAATTCCAAGAATTTTTCAAATTATTACAAATTTAATATTAAAATATTAATAAAACCCTATAAGGGGGCCCGCAGGAGTCAATATTGACTAAGATTGGTCAAGAGGTCAAAGTTGACCCCTTAGACCATGTGAGTTCGACATGTACAAGCCAAGGAGGCTCCAAATTCATCACTTGCATATACAATAATCAAATTCCAACATTTCTCCACAAATTAAGGATTCACTTTTGCCTTTTATTAGTTTATACACTCCTTTAAGCTCCATTATTTGACTCCTCCAGCTGGGAATTCGTGGGAGCCTCTCCTTTCTTCAATCAGCCGACTCCTTGCCCCCTCCTTATCTCCTTGGTGAGTCACCATTCAATTATTAGACAATAAACTAATCTAAAGCACATTTTTAACCTAATAATACCAATTCTAGTCACTCTCTCTCTCCTAGCTGCATTAAATTCGGTGAAGCAGCTCCTCCTAGCTCTCTCAACCGAACTTCTTCAGTTGGGAAGGTAAACCTAACTTCTAAGCTTCTAATTAATGGTTTAAGGCTTGTTTTTAGCTCTTTTTCTTCATCTCTTCACCACCTATGCTTAGATCTCGTGACTAATTAGTTCCTATGGCTTATTCTCAGTGTTCTAAGGTTAGAAAATCAATCAAATTCGAATGAAACAAGTTTAGAGACCAAGGTTGCTCAAAATCTCATTTTAAGGTAAAAACATACCTTAAGCTTCTCTACTCTTCATCCGATTTTCTTCCTCTGATTTTCTTGAGTTTATACACTCATAATATTCATATTTACATGTTCAATCAGTTGGCTAGCCATTTGGAGCAAGGGTGGCCGAGATCCAAAGGAAATACCCTCTTTTAAGGCATCTTTCCAAGGTAAAACCTAATAACAAGAGAGCTTGTTGTGATCTAGCTATTTACTATGTCAACATGGTGGATCTAACACCTTGTGGTGTGTTTGATTGAAATACCCCAAACTTAGATATGGTGTTTAAATGATAAACTAAGATATAAGGAGGCTAAATAATGCCTTAGAAACATTAAGAAACATTTCTAATCAAAGAAAATATAAGGAACACCAAAAGAGCAGTTTTGACAAAAACGTGCTCTAAGCTTGGAGAGACTTGGGAGAGTACCCAAATATTGTTCTAAGACCTTGGTAATATCCTAATGGTCATTTTAAGTCAATTACCAAAGAAAACCAAGCTTGAAAACAAGTTAAAACACAAAATGTGCTTTAAGGAGTCTTAAAGCACGTTTTTGAAAAATTGTCTTGTAAATGAGTTTTGAATGGCTAAATGTCCATCATTACTCTTTAATTAATATGTGTACTATATAGTATCACATTTGGAGGTCTATATCAATGGGAAATCAAAAATTTCACAACAATGTGCCTTGTTTTTGATGAATAGTGAATTAATTAAGCTAGTTTATAACATAAGTCTATATAAGTGAGACATTGGTCAACAAAGACTTAATTACCCTCATTCATTAAAGGGGGCCGGTTTTTTAAGTGTGACTCACCACACTTATCTAGCTAAGTAAAGAGAAAGCAAAAATAAGTAAGTTATAAAGTAAAAGTACTATTCACCTTTTAAGATAAATATCACATTTTACTTACCTCTCTCCTCACTTCTTCATTCTTCCTTGTTTCACACGGTTTCTTGCTCTCTTTCTCTTCTCCATTTACGTAGAGCTCAACCTCCATGAAAGCTCCATCTTCCCTTGGCTACATCTTGCTCATTTTAGCTCCAAATCCAAAACAAAATACATACTCTTCTTAGTTAGCTCAAGCTCCTCCTTTCTATCTTTTCAAAACTTCAAGAGCTTCATTTTGGTGCCAAGTCAAACCACCATTAGAGGAGGAAATTCAAGTTTGGAGACTCCATTGGCATCTCCATTCTCTTAAGGTAAAGAAAGTGTAAGAAAATCTAGGTTTCCACCATTTTCTTCACATGTCCGAAAATATATACTCATGGGACTCCATGTTTATGCCTTGTTCTAGCTTGTTTCTACTCTTCAAAGGAAAGAGGAGGTCCTTCTTGCTTCACATCCAAGTTTGTCTTGAGAAGCCAAGGTAAAACAATCACATTAATACCTTAAAACATATTTTTAAACCTAGGGTTTGTTCCTTAGGGTTAATGTGTTATCTAGTACTCATTGGAGTCATTGGATATTGGTTAGAACATTGGCAAGGAGAATCACATTGGTGACCGAGATTGAACAAAGAAAACCTAAGGAGAAAAGCTTTTAAGCTTGTGAGAAAACAAGGTAAATTACTTACCTTAAGGTGTTTTGTTGTTTAAGGGAATGAGATGTAGGTATATGATGAGTTTAGTGTAGAGTTTATATTGGGAAGGTGCTATAAAACCTAGGAGAAACAATGACTATTCTTGTGAACTTGTGACTAAGGAGCAAATGAGAAAAAGAGATAGTTTAAGAATATCAAGGTGAAGTACAAGAAGCATTTTATTTCAATGGGAGCCTTGTTGAGTGTATTCGCAGGTTGAAGGCATATATGTGGAAATTCAGTGGTTAAGATTATCGTCATTTAAGGGCCTAAGTGCCAAGCATTTTAAGTTTAAGCACTATATGATGATGTGGTGTGGTTTTGGTGTAAATTGGGTGTTAAGTTGTTGTGGTGAGAATTTGGGTGATGTTGGTTTTTGATGGAGAAAAACCATGTGTTTGGTACTATATACTAGAGAACCCATGACGAAATTTAAAGGAGAGTTTAAGTGTTTAAGATATTCTAAGGGAATTTAATGATTAAGGAAGTACTAGGAATGTTCTATGGGTTGTCTTGATGAAAAAGGGTGAAGTTAAGGTGTTTTAATGATTTATAATGACTTAGGTATCACCATGGAAGATTTAGGAATCAAGAGAATGTATTTGAGTGTTTAGGACTTAGGCAGATGTTGATGCACAACTAGGAAGGAAATAATGTAATGTTGATGGAAGTTTGAACTTATTAAGGAACTTTAAGTAAATGCTTAAAAGAGTTTTAGGTAGTGGGAGATGCTTGGGAGATGATGTTATAGTGGTGAAGAAAACATTTGGCATAGTGGTTACATTAGGTATGAACCACCACCTAGAAACCTAGAGGAAAACATTACAATGTTAGCATTATTACAAGGAAAAGTGCATAATGACTAAGGTGGATCTTGGTGGATGATTTAAGGTATTTAAAGGAGGGCTTAAGGTGTATTTGAGGTGCCCAAATGAGGTTATAACATATTAGAATATATGAGGAGAAGTTTGGAGTTGAAAGAGAATTTAGAAACAAGTTTCAAGAGCCGACCGACCTTAGGACCGGACTTGCAAGGTCGGTCGGGCTCTGTTACACTACCGGAAAATGTTTCTGGAATCGACCGGACTTGAGGACCGGACCTACAAGTCCGGTCGGGCTTGTGTTTTGTGAGGGAATTAGTTTCTGGAATAGACCGGACATGGGACCGGACTTGTCAAGTCCGGTCGGGCTTAAAATTTTCACGGGGAGAACTCTCGGGAATGGACCGACCTTGGGGACCGGACTTGTAAGTCCGGTCGGGGTAGAATTTTCAAACGGTAAAGAGTACTGGAACGGACCGGACTTGGCAAGTCCGGTCGAGTCTAAAAACAAAAAAAAGAAATTTTAATTTCTGAGGTGTTAATTGGTATTAGGGTATGCCATTAGTAGGGTAGTAATGATTAGGACCCTAAGAACTTAAGGAATTAAGTTAAGCTTAAGTATAAGTTTTAATGTTTAAAGTTAAGTTTGTAAGCTAAGTGATAAAGACTTGAGAGGTTATTGAATGGAAGTCCTTAGGGACTAAGGGAGTTAAGTAAGGTGCAAATAACTAATAACCTAAAAATGAATGAATGTTTTAGGTTTGTGAATTGGGACCCCGAAGAAGGTTAAACAAACAACGATCGACGGTGAACGGTACAGTCCTTCTTGTGACCTGCTTGCTAACGAGGTGTCCCTCGGCTTGTGTGCTATCTGTTTATTTGCTATGACTAAAACACGATAAAGCATGCAACCGGTTATATTGTTCTCGTTGTGATTGTGTTATATTTACACTAACCCGCGAGACTTGAGATTGTTACTAACCAAGTTTAGTACTTACTGAGTTAAGAATAAGAGTTAAGATGATGGTCGTTGGTTAATGCCCGTTAGGGCTTAGCTAGCACATGGTGTTTAAGATGTCTACTAACTGGAACTTGAGTGAGGAAACCCGGGACCGATCTCCGGTCATGCATGCTAAGGAAAAAGGGGGACGGTATCTGAATCAGATCCGCCCTCCGCTTAAGGACTTGTCTTCGGACTTGTAGCCTAGGGCCGGTTGCCGGCTCAGCTACGCTGGCTCCCGTCCAGAGTAGGTGGCATTAAGATGGTGCGGTGGGATCACCTAAATCCCAGGTTCGAATTAAGCTACAACCAATCCCTTCCAGGAAAGGTTTGTATATTGAGATTAAGATTAAGATTGAGATTAAGATTGAGGTAAGGTAAGGAGCTAAGATTAAGGAAATGCGGACTAAGGAGGGGGTTACTAACCCACTTGATAAGGGGACGCTTGAGTCGTTCATTGTTTGTGACTATATATGTTCATCTGTGGTTATTGTTATTGCACTTCATATTATGCTTGTGTATGTAAACAATTTCCATGCTATCGACAATTAGTCGTCGTAGCCCCTTAGCTTGGGGGCCATGAGAGGGTGTACCAGCATTCGTGCTGACCCCCTCGGGGGCTATTTTTACACTTGCAGGTAAGAGGCCCATGAGGACGCACTACGAGAGTAGGAGCGGTTAGACTTAGGAGGGGACATTTATTTTGAGTTCGGGTTGCGCCTGTGCACCCGACCGTTCATATTAAACTGATGTAAGTTTGGGATTATGTTTGAGATACTAGTACTCGGTTGGTTGTGGTATTATGAATGTTGATGTTTAATCTGGATAAGTAATTTTGGATAAGTATTGTAAGTATTTAAGCCGGTATATTCTAGCGATCAGACCGTGGCAAGGTCCAGGTGTTGTTTATTTCCGCTGTGACGTATTCGATTAAGTGTTCAGATTGCGATAACCACGATGGGCTTTGGATGGGGTGTTAAAAAAGTGGTATCAGAGCGTAGTTACGCTCTGATCAAGAAATACCGGACATGAGTAACCACCGAGTTAGGATATAAGTTAGGAATAAGTGATGGGTTAAGGGTGTGAGAAGTTAGAGTGAGTAGAGTCAGATGACCACTAATAAGTGTGGATTGTCTTTACCGTCTACGGACGTTATAAATTTACTAACCAAAGCGGTGGTGAATGCGAATCTAATGTAAGTTATGCTTGTTCAGATGGCAGGACACCCTAGAGGAGGCCGAGGTCGCGGCCGGGGTGAGGATATTCCAGGGATACCTGGAGGGTAGACGATCGCAGAGATCGTAGCTGCCGCTTTAGGGCACATGGGCTATCAGCCTGGTGTGGGTGCACCACCTCCACCGCCACAACCTAGGGAACCAAACTGGGTGAAGAGCCTTGCTGATCTTCGACCCGCGCATTTTAAGGGGGAGACCGATCCCGCCAAGCTTGAGGCGTACATCTCCGAGCTGGAGACCGCCTTCGAGACCCTTGATGTCCCTGCTGGGATCAAGGTGCGCTTAGCTGCTTTCTACCTGAAGGGGGCGGCAGGCGATTGGTGGAAGCTGGTGAGGGCCGAGCATGTGGCCAATCCAGAGTTCGGCTGGGAGCAGTACACCGCCTTGCTACGTGCAAAGTACTACCCCGCCATGTCCAGACGAAGAAGCGCTTGCAGTTGGATGCGCTTAAGCAGTCGGACAAGATGACAGTGGACGAGTATTACTCAGAGTTCACTGCCTTGCTCCGTCTTCTGCCGGGTCTTGGGTATTCTGACCAGATCTTGGTGGACCGCTTCTATGGCGGGCTTAGCCATCGACTCCGCTACGGCATGGGGCCGACGAGTTACACTACCTTGCAAGTAATAAGAACGATTGAGATTTTAGAGATGAATAGATTTAGATTATGAGAAATAAGTGAGACTAATACTATGGAAAAGCAGGAGTGCTATCATGCCGCTGCTAAGGTGGAGATTACCGTCCAGCTGAGGGACGAGGAGAATGCAAAGAGGAAGAGTGCTGGGAAGCTCAGAGAGTCAGGGCAAGGAGGGTACAAGAAACAAAAGTACCAGCCTCAGGCCCAGAAAAATCAGAACCCGAAAGGGAAGGAGGAAAAGGAGAAGGCTTCGGAAGAGCCATTGAAGCTGACCTATGCTATTGCAGCTACACCACTGCGCTCTAAGGCGCCAAAGGGTGAGAAAATTGATATTGAATGAGTTAAGAATAAATTAGTAACCGTTTGAGATATGAGAATTGACAATATGAATTATCAGGATCTGAGACTGAGAGGGGAGCCGTGGTGGCTACCAGCGACGCTTCATCTGTAGATGGTGTCACAAGGACCACCCCGGGCTCGACTGTAAGGGGAATAATGTGGAGTGCAACTTCTGCGGAGTGTATGGACACCGGGCATACGAGTGTTACCGGAATCCTGCTAGCAGAGCCTATAGGCCCGATACCAGGGGCAAGGGCAAGACCGATCAGGGAGCTGGATCTGACGGTCAGAGGAAAGTGCAGCAGCCGGCGGACAAGAACCCACGGATGACCCAGAAGACGGGGCCCACTCTACACATGGTGGACCGGGACGATGAGCCTGAGCCCTCATCGAGGCCAGGTACCACTATAACTATTTAGTAATAAAACTACCTGCTTACCGCATTACCATGCATGTTTGGTGAATAAATGAGTTAAGTGAAAATAAGATGAGATTAGAACTTAAGTAAGGCATAACCTACTACCACTCTAGGAAGATTCAACATCTGCTACCCAATACCATCTACACCTAACCCGGAGCACACCGACATCGAAACTGTACACTATACAACCGAACAATGTCAGGTTATCCGCCCAGGTATGATTTTATTAAGGGGATACCTGACACCCGAAGCACAAATAGCCATCATCAGGAGATGCAATCAACTAGGAATGGGACCGGGAGGTTTTTACACACCGGAGTACCCAGGGGGAGCAAGGATGAAATTAAAGATGATGAGCTTGGGCAAGGATTGGAATCCGTATGCCAAGAATTACCAAACCACAAGCACGATGGAGACTCACCCACCGGAATACCCAAAGAGTTCCATCCAGTTATTACACAAGTCATGGAAATCGCTCAGCAGTTGGAAACTGACCGATTCCAGACATCCAGCCAGACATTTGCATTGTAAACTTCTAAGAAAAAGATGGGAAACTGGGACTACAACCAGATAAGCGAGACAACGGAGTCTCTCGAAAGAGGGATACCCGTATTGTCTTGGTCCATTGGAGATGTGCGGATTTATACGGCGATAGCAGAGCGTGCGGACCGTGCAGATAGATATACTTAAGTCACGGTGATGTATTAATTTTGGGAGGAGAATCAAGAATGTTATACCATGGGATTAAGAGAATCAAGCTGAATACAGCACATCACAGCAGTAATCACTGCGACGCATATGAGACCAGGAAGATTAAACCTAACCTTTAGACAATATTAGCCATTAATGTTAGAATGAGAGAGAAATGAGATGTAAGATTGAAGCACATGTTGTAAACAGGATGGTCAAATAAAATAACAGTGTTGTTCATATAAATTGTTACGACTCTTGTTATACCATCAATACTCATGAAGCTTGTGAACACAATTAGGTTATGGACTCGTACGGAAGGTGCACTAAGCATACTCACAGAGGGCACAGGCCGACGCTAGCGTATTATCCTCACCGGCACCTTTCCGATCAATGGGATTTGAGGCTCAGTTCTCTTCAACTCAGGGTCCTCGCATACCTTTGTCCTCTGTCATCATTGCGAGCAGGTTGGGCTAGACGCTGATGACTACCCGACTTCACGGTTACGCTCCCGTCTAAGGAGAAGGTTCGTTGCACTGCGTTACTACCGAGGAGCCACCATCAGAATTAAGGGGGAAAGACCTTCCAGTCAGTTTCATTGAGTTCAGTAAGCTAGGATTGATGTTATCTTCGAATGAACTGGTTGAGCGGCACAAGGGACGTTCCTCTGCGCCGAGCATAGATTGCTGCTCAGGATCCGTCTGGGTAACCATATCATACCGCCAGAGGCCCGAGAGCCTTCGACTAAGATCATCAACCGCCATGGCAATGCATAGAGAAGTAAGAAAGAAGGAAGAAGTATACCTCTGCTATGTACGGACATAGAGAGAGAACCCTGATTCGACCCCAAACTTACCGGTAGTGTCGAGTTCCCCGACCAATTTCCCGGAACTGCCCGGCATGCCACCACTCGGGAGGTAGAGTTCACCATTGAGCTACTACTGGTACCGACCGATAGCAAGTACCATACCGTATGGCTCCGGCAGAAATGACTGAGTTAAAAGAACAACTGAAAGATTTGTTGGACAAAGGATTCCTTAGACAAGTGTGTCACCATGGGGAGCGCCAGTCCTCTTCGTGAAGAAGAAGGATGGTAGTCTCCGCCTCTGCATCGACTACAGAGAGCTGAATGCAGTGACAGTGAAGAATAAGTACCCACTACCCCGCATTGACGATCTGTTCGATCAGTTGAAGGGAGCATCTGTGTTTTCCAAGATTGATCTCAGATCGGGGTATCATCAGATAGCCATTAAGGAGGGAGATTGAGAAGACGGCATTCCGGACACGATACGGCCACTATGAGTTTACAGTGATGCCGTTCGGTTTGTCGAACGCACCGGCGAAGTTTATGGATCTGATGAACCGCTTGTTCCGGGAGCAGCTGGACAAGTCGGTTGTGGTTTTTATTGATGACATTCTGATATATTCAAAGTCTAAGGTTGAGCATGAGGAACATCTGAGGAGGGTTGGAAATATTGAGGGAGAACCAGCTATATGCTAAGTTCTCCAAGTGTGAGTTTTGGCTTGACCAGGTCTCTTTCCTAGGTCATGTCATCTCAGATGCTGGGATCGCAGTGGATCCAGCAAAGATTGATGCCGTACGTACCTGGCCAAGGCCGAAGACTGTTACCGACATCCGGAGCTTTCTCGGTCTGGCAGGTTACTACAGGAGGTTTGTTAGAGATTTCAGCAAGGTCGCGAAGCCGATGACCAGTCTGATGAAGAAGATGCACCATTTCTGTGGACAGATGACTGTGAGAGATCATTTCAGCGCTTGAAGGACTCACTGACCACTGCACCGGTACTGACCATTCCAGACGGTACAGAGGGCTTTGAGGTTTATTGTGATGCATCCGGCAGAGGGCTGGGTTGCGTGCTCATGCAACATGGCAAGGTGGTGGCATATGCCTCACGCCAGTTGAAGAAACATGAGGAGAACTACCCCACACATGATTTAGAGCTGGGAGCTGTAGTCTTCGCTTTGAAGATATGGCGCCACTACTTATATGGGGTTAGTGTCACGATCTACACCGATCACAAAAGTTTGAAATACATATTCACTCAGAAGGAGTTAAATCTTCGACAGAGGAGATGGTTAGAATTTCTGAAAGACTATGACATTGACCTCCAATACAAAAAGGGAAGGCCAATGTTGTAGCAGATGCCCTGAGCCGTCGAGCACACTCACTCCATTCGCTAGTTTCTTTCTCCAGCTTGGTTGATGAGGTGCGAGAGGCTCAGAGGACAGATGAGTATATGAGAGAGGTCAGACAGAAGCTGACAGATGGTACCTTTGAGAGTCAGAAATACGACTTCAGACTTCATGATGATGATCTGATCAGACTTAAGGGCCGATTATGCATACCACGAGGTAACACGGATCTGAAAGACCGTATACTTAGAGAATCACACTGTTCTTCAGTTTCCATCCATCCGGGAGCCTCTAAAATGTATAAAGACATGAAGAGATACTTCTGGTGGTCGGGGATGAAGACAGATGTTACCGAGTTCGTCTTGAGGTGTCTCACATGCCAGAAGGTGAAATTCGAGCACGACGACCGGGCGGAATGGTACAGTCGATGCCAGTTCCGGAGTGGAAGTTCCATGATATCTCCATGGACTTCGTAGTTGGGCTTCCACCTGCTAGGGGAGGTCTCAACATGATATGGGTGGTGGTGGATCGCCTTACCAAAGTAGCCCGATTCATACCGATGAAGGATACTTGGAAGGTGACCAAATTAGCTGAGTTATTTGAGAAAGAAATCATGAGGCATCACGGCATACCAAAGACCATAGTGTCAGATAGAGATACCAGATTCCTTTCGAGGTACTGGAGAGCTACCAGAGAAGCGTTGGGTACAGAACTCAAACTGAGTACCGCGTTCCATCCTCAGACAGATGGTCAGACTGAGCGTACTATTCAGACACTCGAGGACATGCTGAGAGCATGTGCCTTAGACTTCCAGGGCAGTTGGATTGACAGATTGCATCTGATCGAGTTTTCATACAACAACAGCTATCACGCTTCGATCAAGATGGCACCTTTTCAAGCGTTGTACGGTAGACCATGTCGTACACCGCTCTGCTGGGATGAGTCGAGTGAGACGGTCATTATAGGACCAGAGTACTTAGAACAAGTTAAGGCTGAAGTTCAGCAAATCAGGGAGAACATGAAAGCTGCTCAAGATAGGCAGAAGTCGTATGCTGATGTTCGACGACGGGACCTGGAGTTCGCAGTGGGCGACCGGGTATTTCTGCGAGTATCACCGATGAAGGGTGTATTCAGGTTTGGGCAGAAGGGCAACTAAGCCCGAAATTTGTTGGTCCTTATGAGATTACGGAGCGGGTGGGCCCGGTTGCTTACAGGTTGAATTTACCTGCTGAGCTGGGTAAAGTGCATGATGTTTTTCATGTTTCACAGCTGAAGAAATACATGCACCACCCCTCCCATGTGTTAGAACCTGAGAGGTTGACTTTAGAACCAAATATGAGATCCGTGGAGACTCCTCAGAGAATCTTGGACAGTAAGACTAGGGACACTCGCCACAAGTCAGTGCGACTGGTGAAGGTTCTCTGGTCTAACCAGGATGTCGAAGAGGCCACGTGGGAATTAGAGGATAAGATGAGGGCGAAGTACCCTTCTTTATTTACTGACTAGATCGTCTGTATAGGGTACGGGGCGTACCCCTTTTAAGGGGGGTAGAGCTTCCTCGCTTTTGAGTTAGGAAACGATCATGTTTGTCGTTTGTTTGGTTGTTAAGATGTGAATTTGTGTAAGTTGCTACACTTCGGTGTAAGTTTGAGTTATGTATAATACTTATGTATTGTATTTGAGATTGACCTTTGAGTCTTGAGATGTATGAATGTGAATATAAGATGTGGTATTAAGATTAAGAGAATGTGTACCGTGAATGGTTAAGCACATGTGTGAACTTTGAGGACAAAGTTCTTTTAAGGGGGGTAGATTGAAATACCCCAAACTTAGATATGGTGTTTAAATGATAAACTAAGATATAAGGAGGCTAAATAATGCCTTAGAAACATTAAGAAACATTTCTAATCAAAGAAAATATAAGGAAACACCAAAAGAGCAGTTTTGACAAAAACGTGCTCTAAGCTTGGAGAGACTTGGGAGAGTACCCAAATATTGTTCTAAGACCTTAGTAATATCCTAATGGTCATTTTAAGTCAATTACCAAAGAAAACCAAGCTTGAAAACAAGTTAAAACACAAAATGTGCTTTAAGGAGTCTTAAAGCACGTTTTTGAAAAATTGTCTTGTAAATGAGTTTTGAATGGCTAAATGTCCATCATTACTCTTTAATTAATATGTGTACTATATAGTATCACATTTGGAGGTCTATATCAATGGGAAATCAAAAATTTCACAACAATGTGCCTTGTTTTTGATGAATAGTGAATTAATTAAGCTAGTTTATAACATAAGTCTATATAAGTGAGACATTTGGTCAACAAAGACTTAATTACCCTCATTCATTAAAGGGGGCCGGTTTTTAAGTGTGACTCACCACACTTATCTAGCTAAGTAAAGAGAAAGCAAAAATAAGTAAGTTATAAAGTAAAAGTACTATTCACCTTTTAAGATAAATATCACATTTACTTACCTCTCTCCTCACTTCTTCATTCTCCCTTGTTTCACACGGTTTCTTGCTCTCTTTCTCTTCTCCATTCACGTAGAGCTCAACCTCCATGAAAGCTCCATCTTCCCTTGGCTACATCTTGCTCATTTTAGCTCCAAATCCAAAACAAAATACATACTCTTCTTAGTTAGCTCAAGCTCCTCCTTTCTATCTTTTCAAAACTTCAAGAGCTTCATTTTGGTGCCAAGTCAAACCACCATTAGAGGAGGAAATTCAAGTTTGGAGACTCCATTGGCATCTCCATCTCTTAAGGTAAAGAAAGTGTAAGAAAATCTAGGTTTCCACCATTTTCTTCACATGTCCGAAAATATATACTCATGGGACTCCATGTTTATGCCTTGTTCTAGCTTGTTTCTACTCTTCAAAGGAGAGAGGAGGTCCTTCTTGCTTCACATCCAAGTTTGTCTTGAGAAACCAAGGTAAAACAATCACATTAATACCTTAAAACATATTTTTAAACCTAGGGTTTGTTCCTTAGGGTTAATGTGTTATCTAGTACTCATTGGAGTCATTGGATATTGGTTAGAACATTGGCAAGGAGAATCACATTGGTGACCGAGATTGAACAAAGAAAACCTAAGGAGAAAAGCTTTTAAGCTTGTGAGAAAACAAGGTAAATTACTTACCTTAAGGTGTTTTGTTGTTTAAGGGAATGAGATGTAGGTATATGATGAGTTTAGTGTAGAGTTTATATTGGGAAGGTGCTATAAAACCTAGGAGAAACAATGACTATTCTTGTGAACTTGTGACTAAGGAGCAAATGAGAAAAGAGATAGTTTAAGAATATAAAGGTGAAGTACAAGAAGCATTTTATTTCAATGGGAGCCTTGTTGAGTGTATTCGCAGGTTGAAGGCATATATATGTGGAAATTCAGTGGTTAAGATTATTGTCATTTAAGGGCCTAAGTGCCAAGCATTTTAAGTTTAAGCACTATATGATGATGTGGTGTGGTTTTGGTGTAAATTGGGTGTTAAGTGTTGTGTGAGAATTTGGGTGATTGGTTGTTTGATGGAGAAAAACCATGTGTTAGGTGGTACTATATACTAGAGAACCCATGGCAAAATTTAAAGGAGAGTTTAAGTGTTTAAGATATCTAAGGGAATTTAATGACTAAGGAAGTACTAGGAATGTTCTATAGGTTGTCTTGATGAAAAAGGGTGAAGTTAAGGTGTTTTAATGATTATAATGACTTAGGTATCACCATGGAAGATTTAGGAATCAAGAGAATGTATTGGAGTGTTTAGGACTTAGGCAGATGGTGATGCACAACTAGGAAGGAAGGAAATAAGTAATGTTGATGGACGTTTGAACTTATTAAGGAACTTTAAGTAAATGCTTAAAAGAGTTTTAGATAGGGAGATGCTTGGGAGATGATGTTATAGTGGGTGAAGAAAACATTTGGCATAGTGGTTACATTAGGTATGAACCACCACCTAGAAACCTAGAGGAAAACATTACAAGTGTTAGCATTATTACAAGGAAAAGTGCATAATGACTAAGGTGGATCTTGGTGGATGATTTAAGGTATTTAAAGGAGGGCTTAAGGTGTATTTGAGGTGCCCAAATGAGGTTATAACATATTAGAATATATGAGGAGAAGTTTGGAGTTGAAAGAGAATTTAGAAACAAGTTTCAGGAGCCGACCGACCTTAGGACCGGACTTGCAAGGTCGGTCGGGCTCTGTTACACTACCGGAAAATGTTTCTGGAATCGACCGGACTTGGGGACCGGACTTACAAGTCCGGTCGGGCTTGTGTTTTGTGAGGGAATTAGTTTCTGGAATAGACCGGACATGGGACCGGACTTGTCAAGTCCGGTCGGGCTTAAAATTTTCACGGGGAGAACTCTCGGGAATGGACCGACCTTGGGGACCGGACTTGTAAGTCCGGTCGGGGTAGAATTTTCAAACGGTAAAGGTACTGGAACGGACCGGACTTGGCAAGTCGGTCGGTAAGTGGTCGAGCCCTAAAAAAAAAAAAAGAAATTTTAATTCTGAGGGTGTTAATTGGTATTAGGGTATGCCATTAGTAGGGTAGTAATGATTAGGACCCTAAGAACTTAAGGAATTAAGTTAAGCTTAAGTATAAGTTTTAATGTTTAAAGTTAAGTTTGTAAGCTAAGTGATAAAGACTTGAGAGGTTATTGAATGGAAGTCCTTAGGGACTAAGGGAGTTAAGTAAGGTGCAAATAACTAAAACCTAAAAATGAATGAATGTTTTAGGTTTGTGAATTGGGACCCCGAAGAAGGTTAAACAAACAACGATCGACGGTGAACGGTACAGTCCTTCTTGTGACCTGCTTGCTAACGAGGTGTCCCTCGGCTTGTGTGCTATCTGTTATTTGCTATGACTAAAACAAGATAAAGCATGCAACCGGTTATATTGTTCTCGTTGTGATTGTGTTATATTTACACTAACCCGCGAGACTTGAGATTGTTACTAACCAAGTTTAGTACTTACTGAGTTAAGAATAAGAGTTAAGATGATGGTCGTTGGTTAATGCCCGTTAGGGCTTAGCTAGCACATGGTGTTTAAGATGTCTACTAACTGGAACTTGAGTGAGGAAACCCGGGACCGATCTCCGGTCATGCATGCTAAGGAAAAAGGGGGACGGTATCTGAATCAGATCCGCCCTCCGCTTAAGGACTTGTCTTCGGACTTGTAGCCTAGGGCCGGTTGCCGGCTCAGCTACGCTGGACTCCCGTCCAGAGTAGGTGGCATTAAGATGGTGCGGTGGGATCACCTAAATCCCAGGTTCGAATTAAGCTACAACCAATCCCTTCCAGGAAAGGTTTGTATATTGAGATTAAGATTAAGATTGAGATTAAGATTGAGGTAAGGTAAGGAGCTAAGATTAAGGAAATGAGGACTAAGGAGGGGGTTACTAACCCACTTGATAAGGGGACGCTTGAGTCGTTCATTGTTTGTGACTATATATGTTCATCTGTGGTTATTGTTATTGCACTTCATATTATGCTTGTGTATGTAAACAATTTCCATGCTATCGACAATTAGTCGTCGTAGCCCCGTTAGCTTGGGGGCCATGAGAGGGTGTACCAGCATTCGTGCTGACCCCCTCGGGGGCTATTTTTACACTTGCAGGTAAGAGGCCCATGAGGACGCACTACGAGAGTAGGAGCGGTTAGACTTAGGAGGGGACATTTATTTTGAGTTCGGGTTGCGCCTGTGCACCCGACCGTTCATATTAAACTGATGTAAGTTTGGGATTATGTTTGAGATACTAGTACTCGGTTGGTTGTGGTATTATGAATGTTGATGTTTAAGCTGGATAAGTAATTTTGGATAAGTATTGTAAGTATTTAAGCCGGTATATTCTAGCGATCAGACCGTGGCAAGGTCCAGGTGTTGTTTATTTCCGCTGCGACGTATTCGATTAAGTGTTCAGATTGCGATAACCACGATGGGCTTTGGATGGGGTGTTATCAAAAGTGGTATCAGAGCGTAGTTACGCTCTGATCAAGAAATACCGGACATGAGTAACCACCGAGTTAGGATATAAGTTAAGGAATAAGTGATGGGTTAAGGGTGTGAGAAGTTAGAGTGAGTAGAGTCAGATGACCACTAATAAGTGTGGATTGTCTTTACCGTCTACGGACGTTATAAATTTACTAACCAAAGCGGTGGTGAATGCGAATCTAATGTAAGTTATGCTTGTTCAGATGGCAGGACGCCCTAGAGGAGGCCGAGGTCGCGGCCGGGGTGAGGATATTCCAGGGATACCTGGAGGGTAGACGATCGCAGAGATCGTAGCTGCCGCTTTAGGGCACATGGGCTATCAGCCTGGTGTGGTGCACCACCTCCACCGCCACAACCTAGGGAACCAAACTGGGTGAAGAGCCTTGCTGATCTTCGACCGCGCATTTTAAGGGGGAGACCGATCCCGCCAAGCTTGAGGCGTACATCTCCGAGCTGGAGGACCGCCTTCGAGACCCTTGATGTCCCTGCTGGGATCAAGGTGCGCTTAGCTGCTTTCTACCTGCCTTACTGAGGCGGCTAGGCGATTGGTGGAAGCTGGTGGGGCCGAGCATGTGGCCAATCCAGAGTTCGGCTGGGGCAGTACACCGCCTTGCTACGTGCAAAGTACTACCCCGCCCATGTCCAGACGAAGAAGCGCTTGCAGTTGGATGCGCTTAAGCAGTCGGACAAGATGACAGTGGACGAGTATTACTCAGAGTTCACTGCCTTGCTCCGTCTTCTGCCGGGTCTTGGGTATTCTGACCAGATCTTGGTGGACCGCTTCTATGGCGGGCTTAGCCATCGACTCCGCTACGGCATGGGGCCGACGAGTTACACTACCTTGCAAGTAATAAGAACGATTGAGATTTGAGTAAGAGATGAATAAGATTTAGATTATGAGAAATAAGTGAGACTAATACTATGGAAAAGCAGGAGTGCTATCATGCCGCTGCTAAGGTGGAGATTACCGTCCAGCTGAGGGACGAGGAGAATGCAAAGAGGAAGAGTGCTGGGAAGAGCTCAGAGAGTCAAGGGCAAGGAGGGTACAAGAAACACAAAGTACCAGCCTCAGGCCCAGAAAAATCAGAACCCGAAAGGGAAGGAGGAAAAGGAGAAGCTTCGGAAGAGCCATTGAAGCTGACTATGCTATTGCAGCTACACCCACTGCGCTCTAAGGCGCCAAAGGGTGAGGAAAAATTGATATTGAATGAGTTAAGAAATAAATTAGTAACCGTTTGAGATATGAGAATTGACAATATGAATATCAGGATCTGAGACTGAGAGGGAGCCGGTGGTGGCTACCAGCGACGCTTCATCTGTAGATGGTGTCACAAGGACCACCCGGGCTCGACTGTAAGGGGAATAAGGTGGAGTGCAACTTCTGCGGGAGTGTATGGACACCGGGCATACGAGTGTTACCGGAATCCTGCTAGCAGAGCCATAGGCCCGATACCAGGGGCAAGGGCAAGACCGATCAGGGAGCTGGATCTGACGGTCAGAGGAAAGTGCAGCAGCCGGCGGACAAGAACCACGGATGACCCAGAAGACGGGGCCCACTTCACACATGGTGGACCGGGACGATGAGCCTGAGCCTCATCGAGGCCAGGTACCACTATAACCTATTTAGTAATAAAAACTACCTGCTTACGCTTACCATGCATGTTTGGTGATAAATGATTAAGTGAAAATAAGATGAGATTAGAATTAAGTGGCATAACCTACTACCACTCTAGGAAGATTCACATCTGCTACCCAATACCATTCTACACCTAACCGGAGCACACCGACATCGAAACTGTACACTATACAACCGAACAATGTCAGGTATCCGCCCAGGTATGATTTATTAAGGGGATACCTGACAAAACGAAGCACAAAGATCCATCATCAGGAGATGCAGTGCAATCAATAGGAATGGGACGGGAGTTTTTACACAGGAGTACCAGGGGGAGCAAGGATGAAAATTAAAGATGATGAGCTTGGGCAGGATTGGAATCCGTATGCCAGAATTACCAAACCACAAGGGAGCAAGATGGAGACTCACCACCGGGAATACCCAAAGAGTTCCATCCAGTTATTACACAATCATGGAAATCGCTCAGCAGTTGGATAACTTGAAACCGATTCCAGACACAGCCAGACAGTTGCATTGTGTAAACTTCTAAGAAAAAGATGGGAAACTGGGAACTACACCAGGGATAGGACGAGAAAACGGAGTCTCTCGAAAGAGGATACCCGTAGTGTCTTGGTCCATTGGAGATGATGCGGATTTTTATACGGCGAGCAGAAGCGTGCGGACCGTGCAGATAAGATACTTAAGTCAGGTGATGTATTAATTTTGGGAGGAGAATCAAGATGTTTACCATGGGATTAAGAGAATCAAGCTGAATACAGCACCGTCAGCAGTAATCAATGCGACGCATATGAGACCAGGAAGATTAAACCTAACCTTTAGACAATATTAGCCATGTAATGTTAGAATGAGATGAGAAATGAGATGTAAGATTGAAGCACATGTTGTAAACAGGATGGTCATGAATAAAATAACAGTGTTGTTCATATAAATTGTTACGACTCTTGTTATACCATCAATACTCATGAGCTTGTGAACACAATTAGGTTATGGACTCGGTACGGAAGGTGCACTAAGCATACTCACAGAGGCACAGGCCGACGCTAGCGGTACTATCCTCACCGGCACCTTTCCGATCAATGGGATTGAGGCATCAGTTCTCTTCGACTCAGGGGCCTCGCATACCTTTGTCTCTGCATCATTTGCGAGCAGGTTGGGGCTAGACGCTGATGAGCTACCCGACTTCACGGTTACGCTCCCGTCTAAGGAGAAGGTTCGTTGCACTCGTTACTACCGAGGAGCCACCATCAGAATTAAGGGGGAAGACTTCCCAGTCAGTTTCATTGAGTTCAGTAAGCTAGGATTTGATGTTATCTTCGGGATGAACTGGTTGGAGCGGCACAAGGGACGTATCCTCTGCGCCGAGCATAGATTGCTGCTCAGGAGTCCGTCTGGGGTAACAATATCATACCGCCAGAGGCCCAAGGAGCCTTCGACTAAGATCATCACCGCCATGGCAATGCATAGAGAATTAAGGAGAAAGGAAGAAGTATACCTCTGCTATGTACAGGACATAGAGAGAGACCCTGAGTTCGACCCCGACTTACAGGTAGTGTCGGAGTTCCCCGGCCTATTTCCACGGGAACTGCCCGGCATGCCACCCACTCGGGAGGTAGAGTTCACCATTGAGCTGCTACCTGGTACCGGACCGATAGCCAAAGCACCGTACCGTATGGCTCCGGCAGAAATGACTGAGTTAAAAGAACAACTGAAAGATTTGTTGGATAAGGATTCATTAGACCAAGTGTGTCACCATGGGGAGCGCCAGTCCTCTTCGTGAAGAAGAAGGATGGTAGTCTCCGCCTCTGCATCGACTACAGAGAGCTGAATGCAGTGACAGTGAAGAATAAGTACCCACTACCCCGTATTGACGATCTGTTCGATCAGTTGAAGGGAGCATCTGTGTTTTCCAAGATTGATCTCAGATCGGGGTATCATCAGATAGCCATTAAGGAGGGAGATATTGAGAAGACGGCATTCCGGACACGATACGGCCACTATGAGTTTACAGTGATGCCGTTCGGTTTGTCGAACGCACCGGCGAAGTTTATGGATCTGATGAACCGCTTGTTCCGGGAGCAGCTGGACAAGTCGGTTGTGGTTTTTATTGATGACATTCTGATATATTCAAGTCTAAGGTTGAGCATGAGGAACATCTGAGGAGGTGTTTGGAAATATTGAGGGAGAACCAGCTATATGCTAAGTTCTCCAAGTGTGAGTTTTGGCTTGACCAGGTCTCTTTCCTAGGTCATGTCATCTCAGATGCTGGGATCGCAGTGGATCCAGCAAAGATTGATGCCGTACGTACCTGGCCAAGGCCGAAGACTGTTACCGACATCCGGAGCTTTCTCGGTCTGGCAGGTTACTACAGGAGGTTTGTTAGAGATTTCAGCAAGGTCGCGAAGCCGATGACCAGTCTGATGAAGAAGATGCACCATTTCTGTGGACAGATGACTGTGAGAGATCATTTCAGCGCTTGAAGGACTCACTGACCACTGCACCGGTACTGACCATTCCAGACGGTACAGAGGGCTTTGAGGTTTATTGTGATGCATCCGGCAGAGGGCTGGGTTGCGTGCTCATGCAACATGGCAAGGTGGTGGCATATGCCTCACGCCAGTTGAAGAAACATGAGGAGAACTACCCCACACATGATTTAGAGCTGGGAGCTGTAGTCTTCGCTTTGAAGATATGGCGCCACTACTTATATGGGGTTAGTGTCACGATCTACACCGATCACAAAGTTTGAAATACATATTCACTCAGAAGGAGTTAAATCTTCGACAGAGGAGATGGTTAGAATTTCTGAAAGACTATGACATTGACCTCCAATACAAAGAAGGGAAGGCCAATGTTGTAGCAGATGCCCTGAGCCGTCGAGCACACTCACTCCATTCGCTAGTTTCTTTCTCCAGCTTGGTTGATGAGGTGCGAGAGGCTCAGAGGACAGATGAGTATATGAGAGAGGTCAGACAGAAGCTGACAGATGGTACCTTTGAGAGTCAGAAATACGACTTCAGACTTCATGATGATGATCTGATCAGACTTAAGGGCCGATTATGCATACCACGAGGTAACACGGATCTGAAAGACCGTATACTTAGAGAATCACACTGTTCTTCAGTTTCCATCCATCCGGGAGCCTCTAAAATGTATAAAGACATGAAGAGATACTTCTGGTGGTCGGGGATGAAGACAGATGTTACCGAGTTCGTCTTGAGGTGTCTCACATGCCAGAAGGTGAAATTCGAGCACCGACGACCGGGCGGAATGGTACAGTCGATGCCAGTTCCGGAGTGGAAGTTCCATGATATCTCCATGGACTTCGTAGTTGGGCTTCCACCTGCTAGGGGAGGTCTCAACATGATATGGGTGGTGGTGGATCGCCTTACCAAAGTAGCCCGATTCATACCGATGAAGGATACTTGGAAGGTGACCAAATTAGCTGAGTTATTTGAGAAAGAAATCATGAGGCATCACGGCATACCAAAGACCATAGTGTCAGATAGATACCAGATTCCTTTCGAGGTACTGGAGAGCTACCAGAGAAGCGTTGGGTACAGAACTCAAACTGAGTACCGCGTTCCATCCTCAGACAGATGGTCAGACTGAGCGTACTATTCAGACACTCGAGGACATGCTGAGAGCATGTGCCTTAGACTTCCAGGGCAGTTGGATTGACAGATTGCATCTGATCGAGTTTTCATACAACAACAGCTATCACGCTTCGATCAAGATGGCACCTTTTCAAGCGTTGTACGGTAGACCATGTCGTACACCGCTCTGCTGGGATGAGTCGAGTGAGACGGTCATTATAGGACCAGAGTACTTAGAACAAGTTAAGGCTGAAGTTCAGCAAATCAGGGAGAACATGAAAGCTGCTCAAGATAGGCAGAAGTCGTATGCTGATGTTCGACGACGGGACCTGGAGTTCGCAGTGGGCGACCGGGTATTTCTGCGAGTATCACCGATGAAGGGTGTATTCAGGTTTGGGCAGAAGGGCAAACTAAGCCCGAAATTTGTTGGTCCTTATGAGATTACGGAGCGGGTGGGCCCGGTTGCTTACAGGTTGAATTTACCTGCTGAGCTGGGTAAAGTGCATGATGTTTTTCATGTTTCACAGCTGAAGAAATACATGCACCACCCCTCCCATGTGTTAGAACCTGAGAGGTTGACTTAGAACCAAATATGAGATCCGTGGAGACTCCTCAGAGAATCTTGGACAGTAAGACTAGGGACACTCGCCACAAGTCAGTGCGACTGGTGAAGGTTCTCTGGTCTAACCAGGATGTCGAAGAGGCCACGTGGGAATTAGAGGATAAGATGAGGGCGAAGTACCCTTCTTTATTTACTGACTAGATCGTCTGTATAGGGTACGGGGCGTACCCTTTTTAAGGGGGGTAGAGCTTCCTCGCTTTTGAGTTAGGAAACGATCATGTTTGTCGTTTGTTTGGTTGTTAAGATGTGAATTTGTGTAAGCTGCTACACTTCGGTGTAAGTTTGAGTTATGTATAATACTTATGTATTGTATTTGAGATTGACCTTTGAGTCTTGAGATGTATGAATGTGAATATAAGATGTGGTATTAAGATTAAGAGTATTGTGTACCGTGAATGGTTAAACATATGTGTGAACTTGAGGACAAAGTTCTTTTAAGGGGGGTAGATTGAAATACCCCAAACTTAGATATGGTGTTTAAATGATAAACTAAGATATAAGGAGGCTAAATAATGCCTTAGAAACATTAAGAAACATTTCTAATCTAAGAAAATATAAGGAAACACCAAAAGAGCAGTTTTGACAAAAACGTGCTCTAAGCTTGGAGAGACTTGGGAGAGTACCCAAATATTGTTCTAAGACCTTAGTAATATCCTAATGGTCATTTTAAGTCAATTACCAAAGAAAACCAAGCTTGAAAACAAGTTAAAAACAAAATGTGCTTTAAGGAGTCTTAAAGCACGTTTTTAAAAATTGTCTTGTAAATGAGTTTTGAATGGCTAAATGTCCATCATTACTCTTTAATTAATATGTGTACTATATAGTATCACATTTGGAGGTCTATATCAATGGGAAATCAAAAATTTCACAACAATGTGCCTTGTTTTGATGAATAGTGAATTATTATTAAGCTAGTTTATAAACATAAGTCTATATAAGTGAGACATTGGTCAACAAAGACTTAATTACCCTCATTCATTAAAGGGGGCCGGTTTTTTAAGTGTGACTCACCACACTTATCTAGCTAAGTAAAGAGAAAGCAAAATAAGTAAGTTATAAAGTAAAAACTATTCACCTTTTAAGATAAATATCACATTTTACTTACCTCTCTCCTCACTTCTTCATTCTTCCTTGTTTCACACGGTTTCTTGCTCTCTTTCTCTTCTCCATTTACGTAGAGCTCAACCTCCATGAAAGCTCCATCTTCCTTGGCACACTTGCTCATTTTAGCTCCAAATCCAAAACAAAATACATACTCTTCTTAGTTAGCTCAAGCTCCTCTTTCTATCTTTTCAAAACTTCAAGAGCTTCATTTTGGTGCCAAGTCAAACCACCATTAGAGGAGGAAATTCAAGTTTGGAGACTCCATTGGCATCTCCATTCTCTTAAGGTAAAGAAAGTGTAAGAAAATCTAGGTTTCCACCATTTTCTTCACATGTCCGAAAATATATACTCATGGGACTCCATGTTTATGCCTTGTTCTAGCTTGTTTCTACTCTTCAAAGGAAAGAGGAGGTCCTTCTTGCTTCACATCCAAGTTTGTCTTGAGAAACCAAGGTAAAACAATCACATTAATACCTTAAAACATATTTTTAAACCTAGGGTTTGTTCCTTAGGGTTAATGTGTTATCTAGTACTCATTGGAGTCATTGGATATTGGTTAGAACATTGGCAAGGAGAATCACATTGGTGACCGAGATTGAACAAAGAAAACCTAAGGAGAAAAGCTTTTAAGCTTGTGAGAAAACAAGGTAAATTACTTACCTTAAGGTGTTTTGTTGTTTAAGGGAATGAGATGTAGGTATATGATGAGTTTAGTGTAGAGTTATATTGGGAAGGTGCTATAAAACCTAGGAGAAACAATGACTATTCTTGTGAACTTGTGACTAAGGAGCAAATGAGAAAAAGAGATAGTTTAAGAATATCAAGGTGAAGTACAAGAAGCATTTTATTTCAATGGGAGCCTTGTTGAGTGTATTCGCAGGTTGAAGGCATATATATGTGGAAATTCAGTGGTTAAGATTATCGTCATTTAAGGGCCTAAGTGCCAAGCATTTTAAGTTTAAGCACTATATGATGATGTGGTGTGGTTTTGGTGTAAATTGGGTGTTAAGTTGTTGTGGTGAGAATTTGGGTGATGTTGGTTGTTTGATGGAGAAAAACCATGTGTTAGGTGGTACTATATACTAGAGAACCCATGACGAAATTTAAAGGAGAGTTTAAGTGTTTAAGATATTCTAAGGGAATTTAATGATTAAGGAAGTACTAGGAATGTTCTATGGGTTGTCTTGATGAAAAAGGGTGAAGTTAAGGTGTTTTAATGATTTATAATGACTTAGGTATCACCATGGAAGATTTAGGAATCAAGAGAATGTATTTGAGTGTTTAGGACTTAGGCAGATGTTGATGCACAACTAGGAAGGAAATAATGTAATGTTGATGGAAGTTTGAACTTATTAAGGAACTTTAAGTAAATGCTTACAAGAGTTTTAGATAGTGGGAGATGCTTGGGAGATGATGTTATAGTGGTGAAGAAAACATTTGGCATAGTGGTTACATTAGGTATGAACCACCACCTAGAAACCTAGAGGAAAACATTACAAGTGTTAGCATTATTACAAGGAAAAGTGCATAATGACTAAGGTGGATCTTGGTGGATGATTTAAGGTATTTAAAGGAGGGCTTAAGGTGTATTTGAGGTGCCCAAATGAGGTTATAGCATATTAGAATATATGAGGAGAAGTTTGGAGTTGAAAGAGAATTTAGAAACAAGTTTCAGGAGCCGACCGACCTTAGGACCGGACTTGCAAGGTTGGTCGGGCTCTGTTACACTACCGGAAAATGTTTCTGGAATCGACCGGACTTGGGGACCGGACTAACAAGTCCGGTCGGGCTTGTGTTTTGTGAGGGAATTAGTTTCTGGAATAGACCGGACATGGGACCGGACTTGTCAAGTCCGGTCGGGCTTAAAATTTTCACGGGGAGAACTCTCGGGAATGGACCGACCTTGGGGACCGGACTTGTAAGTCCGGTCGGGGTAGAATTTTCAAACGGTAAAGAGTACTGGAACGGACCGGACTTGGCAAGTCCGGTCGGTAAGTCCGGTCGAGCCTAAAAACAAAAAAAAAGAAATTTTAATTTCTGAGGGTGTTAATTGGTATTAGGGTATGCCATTAGTAGGGTAGTAATGATTAGGACCCTAAGAACTTAAGGAATTAAGTTAAGCTTAAGTATAAGTTTTAATGTTTAAAGTTAAGTTTGTAAGCTAAGTGATAAAGACTTGAGAGGTTATTGAATGGAAGTCCTTAGGGACTAAGGGAGTTAAGTAAGGTGCAAATAACTAATAACCTAAAAATGAATGAATGTTTTAGGTTTGTGAATTGGGACCCCGAAGAAGGTTAAACAAACAACGATCGACGGTGAACGGTACAGTCCTTCTTGTGACCTGCTTGCTAACGAGGTGTCCCTCGGCTTGTGTGCTATCTGTTTATTTGCTATGACTAAAACAAGATAAAGCATGCAACCGGTTATATTGTTCTCGTTGTGATTGTGTTATATTTACACTAACCCGCGAGACTTGAGATTGTTACTAACCAAGTTTAGTACTTACTGAGTTAAGAATAAGAGTTAAGATGATGGTCGTTGGTTAATGCCCGTTAGGGCTTAGCTAGCACATGGTGTTTAAGATGTCTACTAACTGGAACTTGAGTGAGGAAACCCGGGACCGATCTCCGGTCATGCATGCTAAGGAAAAAGGGGGACGGTATCTGAATCAGATCCGCCCTCCGCTTAAGGACTTGTCTTCGGACTTGTAGCCTAGGGCCGGTTGCCGGCTCAGCTACGCTGGACTCCCGTCCAGAGTAGGTGGCATTAAGATGGTGCGGTGGGATCACCTAAATCCCAGGTTCGAATTAAGCTACAACCAATCCCTTCCAGGAAAGGTTGTATATTGAGATTAAGATTAAGATTGAGATTAAGATTGAGGTAAGGTAAGGAGCTAAGATTAAGGAAATGAGGACTAAGGAGGGGGTTACTAACCCACTTGATAAGGGGACGCTTGAGTTCATTGTTTGTGACTATATATGTTCATCTGTGGTTATTGTTATTGCACTTCATATTATGCTTGTGTATGTAAACAATTTCCATGCTATCGACAATTAGTCGTCGTAGCCCCGTTAGCTTGGGGGCCATGAGAGGTGTACCAGCATTCGTGCTGACCCCCTCGGGGGCTATTTTTACACTTGCAGGTAAGAGGCCCATGAGGACGCACTACGAGAGTAGGAGCGGTTAGACTTAGGAGGGGACATTTATTTTGAGTTCGGTTGCGCCTGTGCACCCGACCGTTCATATTAAACTGATGTAAGTTTGGGATTATGTTTGAGATACTAGTACTCGGTGGTTGTGGTATTATGAATGTTGATGTTAAGCTGGATAAGTAATTTTGGATAAGTATTGTAAGTATTTAAGCCGGTATATTCTAGCGATCAGACCGTGGCAAGGTCCAGGTGTTGTTTATTTCCGCTGCGACGTATTCGATTAAGTGTTCAGATTGCGATAACCACGATGGGCTTTGGATGGGGTGTTACATGATTCAGGCCGAAACCATCTTGAACTCTCCTTGCATTTTTAAGGTGATTTTTGCCTTAAATCTTACAAAATTATTCCTTATGGTAGATCTTGCTTGGAGACTAACTATGCCTTGGTTTTGTTTGAAAACATGTAAAACAAGTTGTGGATAATTTCTCCTTAAGGTGGCGAACCCAAACAAGGCTTTACCTAAGCTAAATCAAGGTATAAATCACTTAAAACCTTAACTTGATACATTAACACAAGTTTAAGTGTGTGTATATTAATTGCCGTGAGTGAATGATTAAAATAAGGTCTTGTTTGACCTTAAAATGATTAAGGAATGGTTTAATAAATTTTACAACTAATTAAACAAGCATAATTGTCAAATTTAAGACATTATGTGTAAGTTTGGTAATTAAATGAAAATTATATGGTGAGGCCGAGATCTATATGTATTTTGGGACATTTATGTGTAATTTATTTTGCAAGCCAATGTTTGTAATAAGGCCATGTATTTTAGGTCATTTTATTTATGCATTTACAAGCTTTTATTAAGTTTAGGAGATATATAATTATTACCGAATTGAAAAGGGGTTTTAGGTGTAATTAAAAATTTAGGGGCTTTATAAAAAATAAGGCCGAAAATTAGAGGTTAAAAGGATTTAAATAAAGTTATAAGATTTTATAAAGTTTTGGGGTTAAATGGTGATTTCTAGAAAATATGGGTGCAAACCGTAATTATTAGAAATTAATGGTCAAGGAAATATTAAGGGGTCAACCTTGACCATATGATAGGTTTTGACCAAAATAAATAAGTTAGATAACTTATTTAAGGCTTTATAATAAGATAAGCATCTTATGGTAATATTTTTATAACATATATGGTAAATATGTTATTACCGAAAATTAAGGGTGTACAAAGGTATTTTTGAACACCCATGGGCTATTAGGAATTTTTAGGAATTTATTGGGTTGATTTTGGAATTAAAATGAACTATATGTATAATATATAGTTATTATGTCATTATGACACTTTGGAGAAATATAGGTGGTGGAAATGTGAATACCAAAATATATGGGTTAATAAGGCATTTATAAACCCTTTGGAGAAATTTGGAGATTTTTAGAATTATATAAGAGCATTTATTAAGATATATGTATAATATATAGTTTTAATGAATTATTAAACTATATGTTATAAATAGGGCCAAATGGCAATTATTGAACAGTTTGGGTCTATTCGGTATTTTATAAATATTGACCATAGGTTATATTTATATTAAGGTTAGAATGTTATATTAAATGGAATATATAACATGGTATAAGTTATGGGATGATTTGGTAAATAAAGGAGACTATGGTCTATGGAAAAGAATAAGATTTCTTATGGTGCCTAAGAGGCAATATAAATTAGTTTGTATAAAAACTATAGGTTATAAGTTAAAGGAAATAAGAATATCATATCAAATGGTATTATCATATGGATTAACATTACATAATGTTATGTGGTCAAAATGGAATTTAAATAAACAAGGGCTATACCGAATTATATAAGGTTGGAAAAATGAATTTAGACTAAGGTCTATAATGTTATAAATGTTATAACAATTATATGGTATTAAGGTGGTTTAATGGGATTAAGATAAGTAAGGATATTCACATAAAATAATGTGACGAACTATAAATAAATGAGATTTATAAACTAGGGTGTTTATGGAATAAACCTTAGGAGTTGTGAATATACAACATAAAATGTTATATAATATTAGGATAATACTCTTAATATAAGTTGTATAATATAATACAACTAATGGGAATAATCATCTAATAAAAGATGATAAAATGTAACATAAAATATAAGAGTTTATTAAACTCATGGGAATTACCTACGTGGTAAATATATACATACACAAGAATAATGTATATAAGGTGGGTATATTTTGGTTGGAAACCATATGATTTAATGGTGGTGGTTATTTTTTAAAAAAAATATATAGTTACGAACTATAAGTCATGAATTTTGGATGCAAACATTATTTGCTAAGATAATAGATTATATAATACAATGTATTATAGTGGATGGTGGGTGAATGATACAACATAATAAATGATACAATACAAAAAATAATATAATGTAAGAATGCATGCATACATGCAACTATATGTTATACCTAAACTAGATGGTGGATAAGATTAAAAGAAATGTAACGAATTAAACGTAACAGTCAAAATGTTTGACATACAGGTTTTAAAGTAACAAAGCCGACCGGTTTAGAGAAAGCCCGTAACAAACGACTGTAGAAAACAGGGGGTTACTTATATTCGGAAATACCGGATGTAGTTAGTCATGGAGACTGACTTATAGTTTTAATACCGTTTAGATGTACTTCTGACAAGACGCTTGACGAGCTAGTGGACTACACGGAGCGTAGGATCTTGCTGATTCATACTCCACCGTAATACGATCAGGGTGAACTGTATGTAAAGGGGTTTGATCCGAGTTGTCCTAAGGTTGCTCCTTGGGCTCGGATTTGGTTGATATAACTTGTGTGTTATATGTGTGTGGTTACATGTATGTGTTTAAGTGTTACTGCATTTGTTATTTATGCACGAGCGTCTTACGGGACTAACACTACGTCGACTATAGATCGACTTATATAAACATACATATGCGTTAATGTGATGACATGACGGGTACTTGATATAATACCATAGTATTAATATAAGTATATGGGAACCTAGTAAAACACTTAGGGACGAGTCACGACATTGTCGGACTCTAGAGCATGGATCTCGAACATGAATATAACCTAGATTACTTCTAGGTATGCGTGAGACCCATTGGGCAGCTAACTAATAATTATTTTCCATAAAACTAAGAGCATATCTTAAACATTATGAGAGAGAGATGGTTGAGTTGAGTTGAGTGGAGGAATCCCGGTAGTTACGAACTACTGGTTGCGCATTGTGATCACTGAGGGGTTTCCTAATTGGATTCCGCTCCAGGTTATATCCAACGAGCCCAAACTGGATCGTGGATCAGGTGGCTACGGCCTTTAAATGGACGTCTTACGAGACATAAGAGAGTCAGGGGCCTCCGGACCTCTGACGAAATGAGCACTTTGTGTGTACGGGAGGACTACTGTCCATGGTGAGGTTATCGGGTTGTCCTAACATGACGCCCTACTGGTATTAATTAAACATGATTGGATGGAGCCTACAAGGCTAATTGTAAGTTAAATTAAATATGAAACTGTACGCCACGGCGAATGTACATTGTACATATGGATGGGGCCTTGAAGGCCAAACTAAAATTAACTAATAAAGGATGGTATACGCGACGATTGATTGACATTGTACATCATATTGTGGTTGTTCGATACGTTCGATATATAATTGTGGATTGTGATATTAAATGATTGTTTGGATTGGATGGATGGTTGAATATTTGTATGGTTGATTATGTATATTATACATGTTTATTACAGTATTGTTCATAACTGTAAAATGGTAAAGCATGAAACCAATCTAATAACAAGATGGTTAAAATGACAAGTGACCAATAGGGTCCAGGCCCGGCATACACAGCGTCTATCGCTGATACTACACTCATGCAGGTTGTTGATTATCGCCGGAGCTGAAGTGCGGGGAACAGGTATTTAGAGTTACTTTAATTACCGCACATGGAGTTCGTTTGGTTTAGCAATGAAGATGGTGTATGGTATTATGGTAAGGTTATGTTTATTCAGGATTGGGTAGATGCTCACTTGTCGATGTTTATGATTTATGGACTTAGTATGATGTATAGGAGTTTCTCGTTATCACGGCGATTAGCAGTTTGTATATGTTGGAAGTTGGTTGTAGTTTGGCTTCAGTGCTCGCATGGGCGAGTAATGGCCGGTGACACCCGAATAAGTTTTGTAATTGTTATTTATTTTCCGCTCTGAGACGTCTTATTTATTGCTACGTGAGTGATTATATCGTGTTTATGGAGAGGGGTGTTACAAAAGTGGTATCAGAGTGGAGTACCGCTCTGATGACGAGATAATAGGTTAAGACAGTGAGCTTAGGACTTGGGGAAATTATGGGAAACGTTTGGGAAGTATGAGACGATTCGTCTTAGAAAGATATTGTGTCTAGTAACGCAAATTGCGTGACATAGTAGCCTCAAAGGAAATTCAATATCTACAGGTTATATACGGTAATTTACCTAGTATTTATGTGACATACTGTACTACAGATGTCTGGGAGAACTAGAGGGCGGTACTGGAAGAGGTAGAGGCGGTGACCCCGGCATTCCAGGAGTTGCTGAGACGGTTTTGCAGCCGTTCTTGCACAGCTGGGTACTCAGATAGGAGGAGCACCAGCCCACCCGCCACAGCCCAGGGAAACGAACTGGCTGAAGTCAGTTGGCGAGACCCGACCACCTACATATTATGGAGAACCAGACCCCGTAGCTTTGGAGCGTTACATGTTGAACATGAGAAAGCATATGAAGATTTACAGGTACCAGACGACAAGAAGGTCGCCATTGCTGCTTTCCATCTGAAGGATGCAGCCAGCACTTGGTGGAGGTTGGTCAAGGACCATCACCTGGCTACGCCCGACTTTTCGTGGGCGGCCTTTGTAGAGTTGCTGAGAGGGAAGTACTACCCAGCTCATCTTAAGCAGAAGAAGCGCCAGGAGTTCGAGACATTATCCCAGGGAAGTCTGACCGTGGATGAATACTACGCTAGATTCATTGGTCTACTGGACTTTATTCCCGGTGTGGATTACTCAGAGACCGTGAAGGTCGAGAAGTTCCGGGGAGGACTATTGTTTCGCATCCAGATGGCGATGGGTGCTACCCTCTACACTACCATTCAGGTATTAACATGAAAGCCATAAAAAAAATTCTTTACTTACTACATTACCAATTGACCTTGTGAGAACGTACTAATGAGATTCCAGGAGTGTTATGAGGCTGCCTCGAGGACGGAGCTAATGCTCCAGACTCGGGAAGAGACTCTCGGGACAAAGAAAAGGAAGAACCCTGAGGGAGAGTCTGAGGGTGGAGGAGCATCTCCAGGCGATAGCCAAAAGAAGGGAAAGTAAGGACTTATCCCTTTCTAGATTACTTACCATATTAAATACCTTTATGAATGCTGACCCGAAACCTTAAACAGGAAATTCTTTCCAAAGAAAGGGCAGCAGGGTCACCAGGGAGCAAAGGGGAAAGAGCCCGTCCTTCGGTTGACCGGCCCAGCTATAGATGCTCAACCTTTGAGATCTGCACCTCCTAAGGGTGAGAACACCTACCTCTTAAATTCAAGTGTAACCTTAATCTTAATATCAACAGATATTGACTTAAACTTAATTACTACCATTAGGCACCGGACACCCCAGCGCCATTTTTACTTTAAGCGTTGTGGGAAGGACCATCCTGGGGTCGACTGCGAAGGCCGCAAAGTTGTCTGTCGGTGCTGCAAGAAAGAGGGCCACAGGGAATTCGAGTGTTGGATGAACCCTGAGAGCCGTAATTACAGGCCACCAAAGAATACTCAGAAGATTTCAGTTGAAGGATCTAGGTACCACGAGGTGGTCAGGATGGCCAGACATCTACTGATGCTGGAGCCTGAAGGGCAAGGGAGTAGATAGGGCATGATACCCTAACTCCATGAGACCGCTGGTGGAAGACTTTTGCTTACTTTTTATGAATTTACCTTGGATGTTAGACAAAGACTTGTTATAATGATGCGGGAGTGTGTCATTGACCGCCTTTTGTGTAAGACTTTGGGATTAGTTGTGTGTACTCAGTACCCATGAGCTTTAAACCTTGACGAATATATATATGAACAGGATGTTAATGCTTACATTATCATGTGCAATACTCAAATGACAAAGAGTCAATGAGACCGGTGATTACTGAACCAGAATTTCCATCTGCATGGCGCACTTGCTATGGCAAGCGCTATGAAAAGTAAACCACTGAATTTTCATCTGCCTTGCGCACTTGCTACAGCAAGTGCAACGACAGCAACAGTAACAGCAACTGTAGATGCAACTGCAACTAAAACTACTACTTTTTAGTTTTTATAATATATGTACAAAAAAAATGTGTTTTCAAACTTTTTCATACAAACCTTGAGATGAGAAACTTATGCAACTACGGAAGGACCGTTAGTCCAACCACTGCAACTGGAGAAACTATACAACCACTGTGATTGTAAATCACACCAGTTTAAATTGTTCGAGAAGTTTCAGACATGGCTTACTAGCCAAATACCATCAGTGTATAACCGCATTTAATGCTAATCACTATTAATGATGAATGTTTAGTCCTTATGGACAAGCATACCCTTTGTAGATGCACCACCGTCAGTGAGGATGGTTGGGAAGTGGAGAGCCAAGTTACTCAAGCTATTATGCAATCTACAATACATCCAATTAAAAGGATGAGGGAATGGGTATGAAATATGGATGAGATATGATCATGATAAACAGGGAGAAAAATAAATATGTGTTGTACTCAATGAGATCGAGTTAGGAGAACCGGGTTTGCTAAATGTAGCACAAATTTTACTTACACCGAGCTGAATAACGCCGGTTAATGACACGAATTACCATTGATGCCACTAGAGCAATAGCACTTATTACAAAATAACCAAATACCATGAACTATTAAACAAAGAAAAGGGAAAGAAGAAGAGAATAGAAAACATGATATCCATCAGAGGGAGATTGACAACAGAATACTTCACAATACACGTGTGACAGACATTACCAGTTTACTAAACGAGACATGGGACGACCGCACTCCGTTACGAGCATGTGGGCCTGACAGACTTATTTATGAGTTAGTCGGGTAAGTAGTAATGTATCAGTACGGTACCCCATGCAAGTAGACAAGTAGTGTTAGGAACACGAGAAGTAGTCAACTCCATACTACGGACAGTAAGGCGGATTACCTCGAAGATGGACGAGAAGAGCCGCAGTTAAACCAACGGGCTAGAGAAATCAAGAAACTTCAACAGAGAGCAATAGACAGTGTACAGTGAAGACAAGGAAACCTTTCAAGGACGTGAACACTAGAGATAGAAACAAGAAAAAACCCATTATGGATGAATAATATGTAGAATCCTCATAAGGATCGAGTAAATTCTCACAATCTAGAGGAAAACTACCAGATAATATGGACATAAACATGACTACGCAAGGATAAAAGACACCTTAAGAAAGGAACAGTGGATTTGGAATGTACCACTCACAGGATACTTCGCTCATCTTATCTGTTTGACTCATTGGATATTAGCTGTTGGGAGTTTACGCCTCTGCACTCTGTATGGCTGAGTGTTTTGGTATTGCACTCGAGCAGTTATTAATCTAGTGGGAATGCAGAAAGATGGAGTGGATATCAACACGAGTGTGTATCAAAAAAAAGGAGAACTACAACAGTGTGTTACTCCGGAACAAAACCACCAGGAGACATAGATGACAATCATCATCTTTGTGGACATATAGGCTGGTACGTCTTAGTATTATAAAGACAAGTGCAAAGAGCACTAAGTACTGACAGTAGCCAATGTCATATTATACCTCAAGCTGAATATCAGTGAGAGAGGACACACGCATGAATGCTAGTGATCCAAATGAGAGGATACACATCAATGGAAGAGGCAAACTGAGCCTATGTTCATGGGTCTGCACCTCATACGGAGCGAGTGGGCCCATTAGAACGAACTTAGGAGAAAGCACAAAAAATTCAGTGCCTCACCTTTTTGTATTGTGGAGCCTTGAAGGGCTAGAGTCATACCCGTCTCTCTGATATGAGGATAAACCACGGGTTGGTGAACTCTTTGAGAGCCAAGTATCCAACGCTCCTTGTGGAGCGGCTGTTGTATACTTGTGGGGTACGGGGGCGTAACCCTTTTTAAGGGGGGGTAGAGCCTCTTGGCTGTGCACATGTGTGCACTAAGTTTTGGTTGTTTAGTATGCATTGCATACAAGAATTGGTGGTGTGCGGGACATACGAGGTTGTTTGTTTGGTATGCATGGCATACAGTAAATTGTGAATTGGTTTTGTTGGCTATGTTTGGTATGCGGGGCGTACGTTGTTTGGTTTGTTTTTGTGTAATGTGCACTTGTATGTATGTATCTTATGAGATACTTGTCTGAATGTTGTATTTACACCATGTGTGTAGTACCTTTCGTGTGTTATTTGTGATAGGTATTCATATTGCTTTATAGAATGATTACATATGGTATCACCTAGATACGAAATGAATCATTAGATATGGAATGTGGAACAATGGAATTCTATGGACACCTCAGGGAGTTTGTCAGGGTTGGTAGAACTGATAGGAAATGATGGTGCTGATGGATCACCTATATCCATATATGATTGAACTAACGCCACAAAGTGATGGCTATGTGCTGTATAAGGGCAATACGATGTGTGTAAATGATATATCACATAGATATACATTATGGAACAATGGGTAGTTATACATTTATATATACTTACCTACTTGATTAAGAGACTTCGGGACGAAGTCTTTTTAAGGGGGGTAGATTGAAATACCCCAAATTAATAAAACATGGATTAAATATCTAATCACATTAATTAAGGCCAAAACATGCCTTAAAAGTCAACTGAGAACAACAGTGGAACACAAAGCAAGATGTTGCACCCTTTTGACTGTCTAGGGTAAATAAATACCAAATGAACTTCTTAGGACCTAAAAATTTGTCCTAAGTATATTAACACATTACTAAACATATTAAAGTCGTTGGACAACACTCCAACACAAATAAAAAGCATTTACATGCTTCAAGGTCAAAAAGGGCAAAAATGTGCTCTAAGAAACCTTAAAGGTCTAATGACCTCTAAATGATAAAATTGGATACCATGATCAAATATCATGTAAGGAACACAAAAAAACCGTTGACAAAGAAAACCAAGCTCAGAAACACCTTGAGACACAAATGTGCACTAAAACTCCTTAAAGCACATTTTGTGTAATTGTCTTCTAAATTGGTTTTAAATGGGCTAAAAGGTTATAATTACCTTAAATATGATAAAATATATATATATATTAGGAATTTAATTCCAAGAATTTTACAAATTTTACAAATTTAATATTAAAATATTAAAAAACCCTATAAGGGGGCCCGCAGGAGTCAATATTGACTAAGATTGGTCAAGAGGTCAACGTTGACCCCTTAGACCATGTGAGTTCGACATGTACAAGCCAAGGAGGCTCCAAATTCATCACTTGCATATTCAATAATCAAACTCCAACATTTCTCCACAAATTAAGGATTCACTTTTGCCTTTTATTAGTTTATACACTCCTTTAAGCTCCATTATTTGACTCCTCCAGCTGGGAATTCGTGGGAGCCTCTCCTTTCTTCAATCAGCCGACTCCTTTCCCCCTCCTTATCTCCTTGGTGAGTCACCATTCAATTATTAGACAATAAACTAATCTAAAGCACTTTTTAACCTAATAATACCAATTCTAGTCACTCTCTCTCTCCTAGCTGCATTCAATTGGTGAAGCACTCCTCCAAGCTCTCTCAACCGAACTTCTTCAGTTGGGAAGGTAAACCTAACTTCTAAGCTTCTAATTAATGGTTTAAGGCTTGTTTTTGGCTCTTTTTCTTCATCTCTTCACCACCTATGCTTAGATCTCGTGACTAATCAGTTCCTATGGCTTATTCTCAGTGTTCTAAGGTTAGAACATCAATCAAATTCGAATGAAACAAGTTTAGAGACCAAGGTTGCTCAAAATCTCATTTTAAGGTAAAAACATACCTTAAGCTTCTCTACTCTTCATCCGACTTTCTTCCTCTGATTTTTATGAGTTTATACACTCATAATCTTCATATTTACATGTTCAATCAGTTGACTAGCCATTTGGAGCAAGGGTGGCCGAGATCCAAAGGAAATACCCTCTTTTAAGGCATCTTTCCAAGGTAAAACCTAATAACAAGAGAGCTTGTTGTGATCTAGCTATTTCCTATGTCAATATGGTGGATCTAACACCTTGTGGTGTGTTTGATTCAGGCCGAAACCATCTTGAACTTTCCTTGCATTTTTAAGGTGATTTTTGCCTTAAATCTTACATAAATTATTCCTTATGGTTAGATCTTGCTTGGAGACTAACTATGCCTTGGTTTCTGTTTGAAAACATGTAAAACAAGCTGTGGAGAATTTCTCCTTAAGGTGGCGAACCCAAACAAGGCTTTACCTAAGCTAAATCAAGGTATAAATCACTTAAAACCTTAACTTGATACATTAACACAAGTTTAAGTGTGTGTATATTAATTGCCGTGAGTGAATGATTAAAATAAGGTCTTGTTTGACCTTAAAATGATTAAGGAATTGTTTAATAAATTGTATGGTGAGGCCGAGATCTATATGTATTTTTGGGACATTTATGTGTAATTTATTTTGCAAGCCAATGTTTGTAATAAGGCCATGTATTTTAGGCCATTTTATTTATGCATTTACAAGCTTTTATTTAAGTTTAGGAGATATATAATTATTACCGAACTGAAAAGGGGTTTTAGGTGTAATTAAATTAAATTTAGGGGCTTTATAAAAATAAGGCCGAAAATTAGAGGTTAAAAGGATTTAAAATAAAGTTTATAAGATTTTATAAAGTTTTGGGGTTAAATGGTGATTTCTAGAAAATATGGGTGCAAACTGTAATTATTAGAAATTAATGGTCAAGGAAATATTAAGGTGGTCAACCTTGACCATATGCTAGGTTTTGACCAAAATAAATAAGTTAGATAACTTATTTAAGGCTTTATAATAAGATAAGCATCTTATGGTAATAATTTTATAACATATATGGTAAATATGTTATTACCGAAAATTAAGGGTGTACAAAGGTATTTTTAAACACCCATGGGCTATTAGGAATTTTTAGGAATGTATTGGGTTGATTTTGGAATTAAAATGAACTATATATGTATAATATATAGTTATTATGTCATTATGACACTTTGGAGAAATATAGGTGGTGGAAATGTGAATACCAAAAATATATGGGTTAATAAGGCATTTATAACCCTTTGGAGAAATTTGGAGATTTTTAGAATTATATAAGAGCATTTATTAAGATATATGTATAATATATAGTTTTAATGAATTATTAAACTATATGTTATAAATAGGGCCAAATGGCAATTATTGAACAGTTTTGGGTCTGTTCGGTATTTTATAAATATTGACCATAGGTTATATTTATATTAAGGTTAGAATGTTATATTAAATGGAATATATAACATGGTATAAGTTATGGGATGATTTGGTAAATAAAGGAGACTATGGTCTATGGAAAAGAATAAGATTTTCTTATGGTGCCTAAGAGGCAATATAAAATAGTTTTGTGTAAAAACTATAGGTTATAAGTTAAAGGAAATTAGAATATCATATCAAATGGTATTAGCATATGGATTAACATTACATAATGTTATGTGGTCAAAATGGAATTTAAATAAATTCAAGGGCTATACCGAATTATATAAGGTTGGAAAATGAATTTTAGACTAAGGTCTATAATGTTATAAATGTTATAACAATTATATGGTATTAAGGTGGTTTAATGGGATTAAGATAAGTAAGGATATTCACATAAAATAATGTGACGAACTATAAATAAATGAGATTTATAAACTAGGGTGTTTATGGAATAAACCTTAGGAGTTGTGAATATACAACTATAATGTTATATAATATTAGGATAATACTCTTAAATAAGTTGTATAATATAATACAACTAATGGGAATAATCATCTAATAAAAGATGATAAAATGTAACATAAATATAAGAGTTTATTAAACTCATGGGAATTACCTACGTGGTAAATTATATATAGTTACGAACTATAAGTCATGAATTTTGGATGCAAACATTATTTGCTAAGATATAGATTATATAATACAATGTATTATTATGGTGGGTGAATGATACAACATAATAAATGATACAATACAAAACTAATATAATGTAAGAATGCATGCATGCATGCAACTATATGTTATGTACCTAAACTAGATGATGGATAAGATTAAAAGAAATGTAACGAATTAAACGTAACAGTCAAAATGTTTTGACATACAGGTTTTAAAGTAACAAAGCCGACCGGTTTAGAGAAACCCGTAACAAACGACTGTAGAAAACAGGGGGTTACTTATTATTCGGAAATACCGGATGTAGTTAGTCATGGAGACTGACTTATAGTTTTAATACCGTTTAGATTGTACTTCTGACAAGACGCTTGACGAGCTAGTGGACTACACGGAGCGTAGGATCTTGCTGATTCATACTCCACCGTAATACGATCAGGGTGAACTGTATGTAAAGGGGTTTGATCCGAGTTGTCCTAAGGTTGCTCCTTGGGCTCGGATTTGGTTGATATAACTTGTGTGTTATATGTGTGTGGTTACATGTATGTGTTTAAGTGTTACTGCATTTGTTATTTATGCACGAGCGTCCTACGGGACTAACACTATGTCGACTACAGATCGACTTATATAAACATACATATACGTTAATGTGATGACATGACGGGTACTTGATATAATGCCATAGTATTAATTAAGTATATGGGAACCTAAGTAAACACTTAGGGACGAGTCATGACATTGTCGGACTCTAGAGCATGGATCTCGAACATGAATATAACCTAGATTACTTCTAGGTATGCGTGAGACCCATTGGGCAGCTAACTAATAATTATTCTCTATAAGACTAAGAGCATATCTTAAACATTATGAGAGAGAGATGGTTGAGTTGAGTTGAGTGGGGAATCCCGGTAGTTTACGAACTACTTGGTTGCGCATTTGTGATCACTGAGGGGTTTCCTAATTGGATTCCGCTCCAGGTTATATCCAATGAGCCCAAACTGGATCGTGGATCAGGTGGCTACGGCCTTTAAATGGACGTCTTACGAGACATAGAGAGTCAGGGCCTCCGGACCTCTGACGAAATGAGCACCTTTGTGTGTACGGGGACTACTGTCCATGGTGAGGTTATCGGGTTGTCCTAACATGACGCCCTACTGGTATTAATTAAACATGATTGGATGGAGCCTACAAGGCTAATTGTAAGTTAAATTAAATATGAAAACTGTACGCCACGGCGAATGTACATTGTACATATGGATGGGGCCTTGAAGGCCAAACTAAAAAACTATAAAGGATGGTATACGCTACGGCGATTGTACATTGTACATGATATTGTGGTTGTTCGATACGTTCGATATATAATTGTTGATTGTGATATTAAATGATTGTTTGGATTGGATGGATGGTTGAATATTTGTATGGTTGATTATGTATATTATACATGTTTATTAAGTATTGTTCATAATTGTAAAATGGTAAAGCATGAAACCAATCTAATAACAAGATGGTTAAAATGACAAGTGACCAATAGGGTCCAGGCCCGGCATACACAGCGTCTATCGCTGATACTACACTCATGTAGGTTGTTGATTATCGCCGGAGCTGAAGTGCGGGAACAGGATATTTAGAGTTTACTTTAATTACCACACATGGTTCGTTTGGTTTAGCAATGAATGGTGTATGGTATTATGGTAAGGTTATGTTTATTCAGGATTGGGTAGACGCTCACTTGTCGATGTTTATGATTTATGGACTTAGTATGATGTATAGGAGTTTCTCGTTATCACGGCGGTTAGCAGTTTTGTATATGTTGGAAGTTGGTTGTAGTTTGGCTTCGTTGCTCGCATGGGCGAGTAATGGCCGGTGACACCCAGTGAGTTGTAATTGTTATTTATTTTCCGCTGCGAGACGTCTTATTTATTGCTACGTGAGTGATTATATCGTGTTTATGGAGAGGGGTGTTACACTCTGCTCTCCCCATGTCACCGGTCCGAAGACAAAGGCTCGTGCGTCCTCGACTTCATGGGCGAGACTCGTAGGAAGGTAATCCTTTTTACGAGGTCATGTGAGGAATAATTCCCCTAATTAAAAAATACAATCAACTCCAATTTCATTTTATCCTAATGCCTCTATCCTTAGCGTGATTTAATTGTGACCACTGGTAGGGAGTTTCATGAATCATCCAACCCTGATGTGATCAGCATCAGTGTAGAACTATCCTTCCACCCCAATTTGTGTTCGGTTTCCCTTGATCCCTAGAAAATCAAGTTCCACCTCCCACATCATTTTCAAACATCCAAATAATTCACTCATGTCCAATTTTCTATCTTTTTAGTCTTTCTAATCATAATCAATACATCTCCAAAGTGTGGACTCAGTCCATCAAACATTCCCGATTTATCTCTTAGTACTCACCTCAGGGCTTAAATTCCTACTAAGTTCTATAATTGTCCCATACCAATTCTCACCATCTTATATCTCATAGCATTACAATTTCCTTCCTCATACTCATATCAAATAATATCTCATAGTGTTATCTTATTCTTATCTCACATGTAGTTTCATATCGACTCATACCTCATATATTCCTCATTCCTTAAATCTCCTTAATCCTCTTCCTTAATTCTCTTAACTTGTACTCACACCGGAGTTAACAAGATAGGTACTTAATATGTATGGTATTCACATCTTCTGTGTGCAATAACCATGATTTTATCTCAAAATGTTTATGTAAAACATATTCTCAAATTATTTTGTGCTATGCACACCGTAGTTTATGTACTCAGTACACAAACATACGCTAAGCGGTTTTCGCTCTACCCCCCTTAAATTGGATTACGCCCACGTAATCAACATTATATCATCCTTGAACATAAGTTCAAGATGTCTAATTCTCACCAAGCATTCTAGCTTCCATGTCATCTATTTTACTTATAATCCGATCAGAAATGACTTAGTCTCTGTATCAAGGATTCTTACGGTACTTATACCATTTTCTTAACTTAGTTTGGTCTAATCTCAAAGGTACTGATCTGCTAGCTTCCGCTGCGCGACTCTGATAATCTTAAGCTTAACTGCCTTTCTTATCCTCATAGTATTGTATATCCTCATCCTGTATGCTTATGATTTAGTACTAAAGATCTCTTAATGGACACGTGTTATCTTTATATATATACACGGCCTTGATAAGTTGTAGCTTGTCTATCCAGTCTCTTTGGAGATCTAATATTCATATTCTTAGCGTTCTCTTAAGTGTCTAAATCGTTCTTCCCATCTGACCTTTGGTCTGAGGATGATTCTTAATCTGAAACTACTGTTTAGTGCTTATTGCGCTTTACAGTTTAATCTTAATTTCTTAAGACATATCCAATGTCTGTACTTAACAATCCGTGCTCTTCGCACTTCATAGTCCTTAATTATTTGTTCTCTGATTTCTTTGTGTTGTTGGTTCAACTGAATTCTTCTCTTCAACTGTTTATGGTAATAGCTGCTCTTATCTGATCTTGCGTCGTTGTCCGTGGTACGGAGTCGACTACTTCCCGTGTTCCTTACACCACTCGTCTACATGCATGGGGTACCTTACTGGTACATTACTACTTACCCAACTAACTCATAAATGAGCGTGTCAGGCCTGCAAGCCCCAGTGGGGTGCAGTCGTCCCACGTCTCGTTTTAGTAAACTCATAGCGTCCGTCACACGTTTAGCTATTGCTAATTATGAAGTATTCTGTTGTCGATCTCCTCTTTCATCGTTCCATAATAACATTTATTGTTCTTCTTGAAGCTAGTCAAGGGAAATCCATTTACTGTATTCTTGGGTATGGTATGCTCTAGCTCCTTTCTGTATTCCGTATTAACTTATTTCTTAGTAGCTTAGGTCTCTTTCCATAGAGCCTCTTATCTTCTTTCTCATATTCATTCTACTAGGAATGCACTTCCAGTTCCTTAAGGAATGGGTTGTGTGCTTCCTGTGTAATCTTACCAAACCAGGTCCAGACTACTGGCATCAATGCACAGTTCGTCTACCATCTTATTTCCTTACTTATGCTGGTCTTAACTCATAAATCTAATTGCCTCAGTGTCAATATTTGACGGCTCATACATAACGGTCGCTTTACCGCGCACCATGACTTAATCCCCTCATATAAATATTGTACTCACGACCACTACTACCGTGGTAGTTGGCCTTTACTCTGTTGCCCATTGATGGTGCAACTCCTTACTCATTTATTCTAACATCTTATCTTATATTCAATTCCTTCCTGGTGTAAACACGCTAGGGTTTCTTTAATTCCGGTGTTTGGCGGTTGCCGTACTGTGTTATAAAATGGTTATCTCTTAATATGAAGGTGTTCTGCATCCATCTCAGGTTCGTAAGTAGGGTAGTTTCTCTCACGTTCTTTCATCCTTTATGATGTTATTTACCATGTAATTTAACCGGTTACTGAAGAAGTCATTCATTGAATCAAAAGCTCTTTGAGCGTTGGTCACTTGACGTGTCACTCTGTGCACTCACCATGTTTATCCCTGACGAATACTGATTCTTAAATCCCGGGTGCTGGATAAGAGGTCTGTCTCTGCAGCCTTCCCTACTACTCAAGTGTATCTGGTATGTTCTAAGGTAATCTCAAGGTTTATAATTTCCATTCTCTAACAAACGTATTATTTCTCTAATAAGTGAAAGCCCTTTTTGAGGGGTTTATTCCCAATCTTGGCCTCACAACAAGGAGGGGTATCCCTATCTCATTATTCTCATTGGTGCCTTTTCCTGACAATATTTTCCACAATCTAAGTTATAGGTTTGGTAACCGTTCATATCTACGAATTGTAGTTCCTTCGTGGCTTAAATAAGCTCTCTTACAACTTACTGCGCCTCGGGCTCTGATGTGATTAACATCCTTGGCTCGTAGGCTCTTAGTGCTTAATGTCTCAGTTCATTACTTGTACTCTTACTGTAACGCCCCTATTAACCATAAATACAGCGGAAATAAAACTCTAAGGCGATTACAGACCATCGGGTTCCAAACACCCGGCACCAAACCTCACCAATTACAACTTACAATCTACAAAAGCTACGGTCTGAACTCGAGAAAAACATAACACAAACATAATAGAAATTAAACACATTAACTCTCCACAAAACCTAGTCCCATCCCAAACGCTCATTCTCTTCGTGGCCACCTGTAAATCAATTCGTACCTACAAGATGAAACCAAGCAGCCCACCCCAAAAGGGGCGGGTTAGTTCCCTGGAATGGAACTGGTACAATTCTCCAAAAACAAACTTATAAAACATAACTCTTCAAAATAAACAGTAACATGAAAACAAACTCTTAAAAGTAAAACAGAGATAAAGCACTTCAAAACAATCAAGTTAAAGAGAAAAGAAAACAAGACAAAGATAGAGATAGAGAACTTCCAAGACAAGTCATCCACTTAAGTAGTCACACCACATAGTTAGTAAGCATCCATTGTTGATGTTAGAACCAATTCCCATTAGGAGTAGAAAAACTCAGATAGTCACAAAGGACTAGGAATGATAAAACAGATCCAAGAACCAAGAACTCAAGAGTGGAATAGTTTCAACTGGGAGAGATGGCCCCCACCGCCAATCACGTCCTTTTAGGACAGGGGATATACACCCCTCACTGTTTATCACGTCCACTAAGGACAGGGGATATACAGCCCCTCACTGTCTACCACGTCCACTAAGGACAGGGGATATACAGCCCCTCACTGTCTATCACGTCCCTTTCTGGGACAGGGGATATACAGCCCCTCACTGTTACCATTGAAGACGCGCGCACGTCGAAACCTCAAGAACCAGCTCATGGATGAAACAATATCCAGAGTCAAAAGAAAGATTTCCAAGATTGACCTTTTTCCAAATTCCCACTAGATCACCAACTACCCAGAGCAATACCAAAACACTCAGTCCTACAGAGTGCAGAAGCGTAAACCCTAAGCACCCAATGTCTAACGGGGCACTAAATAGAAGGAACCAATACCCAAGTGAGTTTCGCATTCAAGGCTCAGTTAGTCACACAAGCTGAGTTAGTCACACAACCATCCCTTTTTAGAAATTCCTCTTTGAGTCAGTTAGCGTTTTCCAAAACATTCCACAAGTCAATCAGCAAAAATAACATAGTACGAGAAATCGTACAAAACATTCCATAAGGTCCAAAACACAACAAGCTGAGTACGAGAAATCGTACAAAACATTCCATAGAGTCCAAAACACAACACGCTGAGTACGAGAAATCGTACAAAACATTCCATAGAGTCCAAAACACAACACGCTGAGTACGAGAAATCGTACCTGGGTAACGCTGTAGCAGTTCTAATCAACTTGCGCAAACAATCAACAATACTCTGAAGAATATTAAAGGTAAGCTACCATCAATCACTTGTAGCCTATGTTACGCTTAAATAAACTCCTTACTCTTATTTCAAAGTCTCAATTACCTTTTAAGCCCTCACTTAAATGTTATGTATAATCTTTGAGTTATCTGAGAACGTTGTATAGCCCAAGGTGGTAAGATCAAGGAATGTATTCGATCAACATTTGCTAATTGTCCACTCCTATCCACTTTATTCATACTTAACCACAATCCTCACATTCAAGACTTTTGAGACCTCTATATCATAAATGTGTTTATGTTATATAATTAAATCTAAGAATTTCAATAATAATCTTAAGCTCAATACCTTTATTCTTACTTTAGGACCGACATCGTATTATAACCTATGATGGATCTATCTTAGAATACTATACTATTATTCCATAAGGTAATGATTAGGTATTTTATCAATATTTACTAGATAATCCTTTATGATTAAGTCTTCCCCTTAACTTAATTAAGACCTACAACCTGTATATCGGAATCATAGTGTCGTAGATGCATTTCATTACAACTTCATTGATCTTAGAATTTAGAGACAACTACTAGACTCAATTATTTTATCTTTACTTTAGAATGACTTAATTATAACCATTTAATTATCTTGTCTTAAGATGTTCAATTACTCTTCATCCTGAAACAACTATATTTTAATTAACTCAAACCCTTCCAACTCTTTTACTTAGTATCCACAAAGTATATTATTCGCTTAATTATTACCTATATAATAAGGTGTTTTAAGATAACCCTTTTTATGTATCCTTACTCACATTTTAATTTCCCAAGTATTTAATTTTTACACACATTCTCTCCATAGAGTATGTATAATCCTTTTGTACTAAATTTTAATAAACCTACGTCTTAAATACATTTTATATTACTTACAAGACCAAGGTTTCAAAGGAATAACTTAATAAATTATTTTCCTTTATTGTATCTTAGGATAAACATTATATCTCGACATAAGGTAAAGTCTATCTAAGAACTAAATTCTGATTCATAAGTGAAATTGTTAATTATGTAATAAGATAACCCATTCTGAAAATCCCCATACCCTATATTCAAATGACACACTAATATTTCCAGTGTTAAAAAGGTAAATCAATATAATCTCTTACGTAACCCAGTTTCATCTAATCAAAGGTTTAAAGATTTTAAGTATCTAATTTCTATTTATAAACCTTCTTATAAATTCTAACTACTAAATACATTACTTAATTATAAACTCACATCCTGAACATTGGTATTAAATGTATTTTTATGGCTTATCAAATTCTAAGAACGTAAGGATTATTATTTAGATTAATTCCCCAATCATAGTTTAATTTAGTTTTATATCATAATCCTTTTAATGATTTTATCACAAGATATTAAGTTATTACTCAATACTATAAATATTAAGAAATGATTAAATCTAGACTTATTTATCCTCTTCACATTTAGATGTAAAAGTAACTCATTTACTTTATTATTGTTTATATAATAAGAACATTTAAATGTAAAAGTATTTCATTCATTTTATTACCAATTAAATAATAAGATCTATTTGTGTAACACTCTATGTAAACTAATTACAAATATTCCTAAACTTCAACTTATTAATTCCTTAACCCAATTATAGATTTACACTGTGGTCACCGACTAAATATATACATGTATTTTAATACCGTTAATATAAATCCTAGAAATTCAAAGGTAACTAAAAACTCAGTTCATAACCATAAAATAGTACCACCTCATATAGTATTCTATTATTAGTATTATGTAGAGGTTTAGTTTGACCCATTAATTCCTTCATATTACATTTTCTATAAGGTATTTTATTCCTTTTATTTATTAATTTATCGTATATATATATATATATATCCTTCCTATTATATTTCTCACAAGGAATGTTATTTCCTTTATCTATTTTTATTGTATTTTATATATATAAATATATATATATCTACATATATTAAGATTTATCCAGAATATTCTTTAAGAAATTCCATTGTATTTAATTATATTTAATATCTTTAGACCTATCCACAACTGATTTATGGTTTATAAAATAAAGTATTTCCCTTAGTTTTAGTTAAACATATTAGCTTCCATATTATATAATAAATAAAATGTAGTTTAGTTAAATTCCTTGATTTAATATAAGTTTCTATCTTATTTCTCTCATATAAATATATATATAAATATATGTAACAATTTTTACTTCACTTAAAGTTAATACCCAAATATTTATAAACATACTGTATTAAATGTTAATTAGTCTTATTATATTTTCCCCAACCCATAAAGTTCATTAATCAACTATACTTTAATTTTTGATTACATTAAAAACCATATATTATAAGTTATTCTTATGAAAAACTCATAAACACAATTTTTAAAACCTTTTACCCTTGCCCAAAAATTCCCAAATTTAATATACAGTAACTATAACATTTTAGACATATTATAAAATTTTTATTTCATAAAAATATCTTTTTAATTTAGCCAAATAATTCCAGAAAACCCGTAACTTGTAAAAATCATATCTTATGTTTAAAAACTCCGAAACCATAATAATTTACATCAAAATAAACTAGGTAAAATAAGGAATCTATGGTTAAAATTTCAAGTCAAAATACTTTCGGGAAGGTATTTAAATTAATTCAACAAGTTAGGGTTATTTACTGGAATTTATAAAAACTTAATCTGAAACGTTTTAATCTCAGCCGTCCAAATCTCATAACTAAGATCCGACGGATACTGAACGCCTAGTTCTTCCCCGATTTCTCCTTGATACCCGAGTACTAATTTGCGTTTTTCTCACAATCTACAGAACGAAATCCAGTGATTCTTGTTTCTATGGATTCGTAATCAAATTTCGGTTCTATTGGTACCGGTTTCCCCAATTATAATGCAGTATACATCAAGTTTCGAATTCAATTCGAAGGTTAGGGTTAGTTTCGGTTTCAGAATTTAATTCGATTGCAAATCCTACAAATTCTCCTAATCTAACACGTAATTGACTAAATTGAGACATGGGTTAGATCGAAAACATGACTACGAACAACAATATCGGAGCAATTTGATCGGAGACTCACCGGAGTGTGCGAATTTGGGTGATTTCGAAATCGGAAATCTGGAAAAATTCGAACTTGAATGTTTTCGAGGAGCTCACTTTGCAGATCTATAATTAAGTTCTAGATCGAATTAGAATACGTATAAGGGCTTAATCGAAAGAGGAAACTTAGATCTACATATTGATAACAAGAACTAATCCTAAATCGCAACACACAGAAAGAAATCGAAGCTAGAAGTTGCGAGTTTACCTTACGTTTTCTGGAAAGAAAACTGTGATTTTATGCTGTGATGAATTCGAAACTTTAGACACCTCTCTCTTACAAACGGTTTGGAATTGGCTTTGGTCATCAACATGAAAGTTATAGAGGGATTAGAGTTCTTCAAAACGAGCTAAAGAACATGGAATTTGGCTGAGAAACGAAGAAGTTATGGCTAGTCGAAGTTACCTGAATTCGAAGAGAAACTGGAAAACTGCAGCAATGGTTTTGCAGGGTGGCAACTTTGGCTCGAATTTTCGGTTGATTTAGAACGAGTTAGGGCTTGTGTGAGTTATGGTTGTTTAGAGGAAATGTAGGAGAAGGCAACAAAGAAGACGGCACTCAAAAATTCAATAAGATGAGAAAGTTATGAAGGTCACAAGATAGGGCAAAATCGGTTCCGAAAATCGTGGAGATAAAATCTATCCAAGTGTGGGCGCGTGTGAGCTTGACACGTGGCAGATTTTAAAATTTTGATTCAAAACTTCAATCTAGCATAACTTTGGCTAGGATGATCCGTTTTTGACGTTCTTTTTATCGATCTTCATGGTTTTTTTCATAACCTATTTATTGGTATAGGTTTCATGGCCTGGTTTGACCATTCTCAAAAAGTCAACTCTAGCAAGGCTTAATAAGCTTTAAGGTTTCTAGAATTTTATATTGACTTTTATGTTTCAAAACAATGTTCCAACACTTCCTAAAATCTTTATAATATTTTTGGAGTGTTTAATAATTTTCCCAAGATTTATTGACTTATAAATCTTATTATTAAATTCATAATACTATATAATAATGTATAATAATTAGGGTTAAATAGGAAAAAAAACCCTAAATAAATTTCACAACTCCATATAATAATTTAATATTCATAATTCCATATAATAATTTAATTTTTAATAAAAGAAATCCCCTAAATTAATTTAAATGAATTTAGGGGTATTTCACTTACTCATCCGTAGGTTATCCTCATAGATTTCTGGTTCTTAGTCACTATCCACCGTTAGGTTACATATTTAATGTAGTATCGGGTTTCATGGTAAGTTGCTGCATCCTGCTTCCCATTATGGAAATTCGTTCAGGTGATCTGAGGTCACTTAGTGTTTTTGACAATACTATCGTTTCCATAGACTTGCGCCCTTTTACAATTACGGATTAGTTCGTATTAGGCATCTGCCTTACGGTGTCTAAGTCAGAAATCATCCTGTCATCTTTTGCTTCCATCTCAACGTTTCGTTCAACATTTGTTGACTACGCCACCCATCGATGATTAATTATACTTGGGTGTTAATGAGGTAGGCAATCAATACTAATCGTCATTCATCAGTTTGTTTGGCTCGACTGTGCCCGCTCTGTGGGGGTAGTCCTCTGAGCTATCCTCTTTCGGGGTTGTATGTCTTAATCCTTAGTAGGTTATATCTTACGTTCATTTCTTTTATCCTTGTCTTCTAGGCTTCCCAACATCCTCATTGAAGATTGTTGTTATTGGTTTTCATAATGGTCACCTCGGGAGTTCTATCCCGTTCCTGCTGGAAGTCATTCTGTCAACAGTCTCCACTGTATCACGCAATGCATTCTTTGTATGTTATCACCTATGTAGTGTTTTGCTCGCATTACGGAGCGATCTCTTAGATTTTCCTCTTTGGGGTTCGGGATTGGTGTTCTTACCGTACTGTCGGTTGTTGTTGTTGTAGTAGGTGGTACCGTTGCTAACATTTATATTGTTTAGTATTTCATCCAAGTTCAGCTCCCTGCTGACTGGTGTGTCGACTCATCTCATCATGGTCAGGCCGTCAGGCCCTTCCAAGGTCTCATCCTTCCATTCCTATAGATTTACAGTCCGGTATTAAAATGTACTACAACTGTAGCGTTCTACTATCTCGCCATGATTGTTTTCCGTGTAGCTTAACCGTGGCAGCACTTGCTATGGCAAGTGCGCCATGCAAGATGGGTTACCGGTGCTTTGCGCATCAGTAATGGTACTTCCTCCTAACATCTTATATCTTTGGTAGTCCTCGGGACTCCTTCGATGTTCTTTAGTTTGGATAACTGGCCATTTAGCAGTTTCCTTGCCGTTTTGACAGTGCTGTCATTTATCAGGGCGTTCCTCTTTTTGAGGGAACCCCTTATTATTTACTCATGTCTTGACTCTCGCTCCCGTTTCCACACATTTTGTCGTGGTTACTAAGTAATGATTCTCCTTTAGGCACTACATCGAAGTCCTATTCCGGTATACAGTTGTACGCGTCTTTATTGTCGCCTGCACTATGTCGGCCAGGTTTTGTAACCTTTCTCATTGTATGGGGTTTGGATTTCCATTTCTAACTGGACTTTCCAGTAATCTCAATCCTCATGCTTTGTATTATTCTACTGTTATGCTCCTTCGGACCACTGTCCGGTACTCATGTCGCTTCCCCTTTTCCTTTCTATTGCACCCATAGTGCTTTCCTTATCATTGGTATGGTGGGTTATTTCGACTGCGTAGCATGTCGACCCATGTTGCCGGTAATTACCGTTCCCTTATTGACATAATTCCATAGGTAGCGCCTGTTTCTCTGTTGCGCTCCATTAAAAACCTCCAAGTTCTCCGTAACTGTTGTGCAACCAGAGGTTTCTCGTATTGCTTACTGTTAACTAACTGCCAGATCGGGTTTTCCCGAGTAAGAGAAGGCTTTCTTCTCTCTGGCGTTTGTTTCACATATTCAGGGTTAGGGATGTGGAGGGCGGGTCTAGGTACTATGGATATCCGGTAAATACCGGGAAGTCCTGACCAACGTACCTCTCACTCTATCTCTTAACCCTTAACCCATAACTCAAACTCAACCTCAATATTCTCCTAAGTTCGGTAATTCTTGACTTCAGAGCGTAACTACGCTCTGATACCACTTTTTGTAACACCCCATCTCGATCCAATCGTGGTTATCACAAACTTATCACCATATATACAAACTCTGCAGCGGATTCAAATACGTTCCAGGACCTTGCCACGGTCTGACAACAGAATATACCGAACATTAGTACAAACCAATCATAACCAAATACATATCCTTCTTACAATCCCCTCACATCCTATACATCTTACTAACTCGAATTTCCATACGAGTGTACATGCACAACTCGTAGGCCACACTCAACCCGTAACGCTTGTATCCCCTTCTTACTCTCGCGACGGCCGCCTCCTGATGTTCACCTGTGTAGTAAAAATAGCCCCCAAAGGGGGTTAGCACGAATGCTGGTACGATCCTCTCATGGCCCCCAAGCTAACGTGGCTACGACGACTAATTGTCGATAGCATGGAGGTTGATTAGATGCACAACATAATAGAAGGTGCAGTAAACAACAAACCAAATATGAACAATCAAAGTTCAAACATAACGAACGACTTAAATGCGTTCCCTTAATTAGAGAGTTAATTATCTAACTCCTTAAGTTATATTTCCTCTTAACCTTAGTCCATCCTTATCTCACCTCAATCTTAGTCTTATCTTAATCTTAGAAACAACCATCCTTTAATAAGGAGTGGATGTAGCTTATCTTAGTCTTAAGAATACAAACCATCCTTTAAAGAGGAATGCTTGCAACTTATCTTAACCTTACCTTAATCTTAACCTTAACTTATTCTCAGTATACAAACCGTTCCTGGAGGGGAATGGTTGTAGCTTAATTTCAAACCTGGGATTTAGGTGATCCCACCGCACCATCTTAATGCCACCTACCCTGGACGGGAGTCCAGCGTAGCTGAGCCGGCAACCGGCCCTAGGCTACAAGTCCGAAGACAAGTCCTTAAGCGGAAGTCGAATCTGCTATTGATACCGACCCCCTTTCCTTAGCATGCATGACCGGAGTCAGTCCCGGGTTCCTCACTCCCCCCTTAAGTTCCAGTTAGTAGTAGTCTCAAGACCATGTTTGTTGGTTAACCTCTTTCGGTTTATATCAAACTCATATTAGGGAGTGTTCCTTAGTCTCACTCAATTCCTTACTAAACGTTGGTTAGTAAGTTCTCACGGTATGTTGTGTTAGTTCTCAAACATCACACAACAATACAATAAACATAATATTCCGGTTGCATGCTTTATCTTGTTTAGTGAGCACACAAAAACAAATAGCACACAAGCCGAGGGACACCTCGTTAGCAAGCAGGTCACAAGAAAAACTGTACCGTTCACCGTTGGTCGTTCGGTTGCTTACTCTCCTCTAGAGTCCAAATTCTCAAACCCTAAAACATTCATTCAGTTTTAGGTTGTTAATTACTTTCCCAATAAAGCTAACTTACTTAACTTACTTAGTCACTAATGATCCCCACCTAATACCACTTAAGTTCTTAAATAACTCTTAAGTGAATCACTTCTCCTCATAACTTACACTTATTCACCCACTTAATTATCATTGTTACTCACCAAACATGTCTTAAACAACCTTATATTTTCATTACATATCAATCCCCACCATTAGATATCATTTCCTAACCTTAAACAAAGTTTTTGGTCAAAACAGCACCGCGTCCGAACTTGTGTCCGAGCTTACCAAGTTCGGACGCAAGTTGAGACTCAAAAGGGTGCAACCAGACGTGTGTCCGAACATGTGTCCGAACTTCCCTAAGTTCGGACATAGGTCAAGGAAAAATCAAAGGAAGAATTTCAAGTGTCCGAACATCTAAGTCCGGACGGTAGTTCGGACTCTGGTCGATACTCAAAAATTCTAATCGCAACAGGGCATGTCCGAGCTTCCAAATTCGGACGGAAGTTCGGACAGGCCAGAATATTCATCTTCTACACCTTTAAACACTTATCTCTTTTCTTGCAAAAATGTCCAACTCTTCCACAAGTGTCCCATTATGTCTTAATACCATATAGGCACTTAAAATCACCTTAGAACATCCTTTAAAACCTCCTTAACCATTTTCTCAATCCTTACAAGAATTTCTAACACTTGTTACTTATTTCCTTATTTTTCCATCATGTAATTTTTTTTTCTAAAACTCTAACCATCCAAAGTGTTTCCTTCCCAATCAATGTAACTTCTCCCTAAGCATTATTGCATCCCCTCTTTGCTTGCCAAACCTTCCAAGGTTATCTTGCATGTCCATGCACAATTCCTTTCTTTTCCTTTTTCTACTCATCAACCTAAACTCATGAACTTACCTATGCATTTCTCCCCATTTCTTAGCACCTTAACCTTGTTCTTCTTTACCTTAACTATCCTACACCCTCCTTGGACATTTCCATCTCCTTTTACTCACTTACTCACAATTCTCATGATCATACGTCCTTTTACATTCCTAGTCATTTTCCTTGACATTTGACAACATTCTCTCACACCTTTCTCTTCCATCACCTAAGTCCTCATTAACATCTAAACTAAACCTCATTAGTCCACTACTAGCATCATCACACTTACACAAGCTATCCAAACTCCTCATTGTTTTATTCTCTAGTTCATACCTAAATCGCCTTAAAGCATTATACACCTTTCCATCCAAATCTTTGCTCAAGTCTTAGCATTCCTCAACGATGATTTCGGTGTGTTTAATACACCCACCTAACCTCTAATTCCTCCTAGACAACTCTAGGCCATTCTAAGCCTCAAGAACTTTAATTAACTCATTTCCACTCTAGTTCCTTCTAATGACTCCTAGTGAATCCTAAGTCATACCAACTCACCACCACCACCTAAACACTTAGTTTTCTACTCAAATTTCGCCATAGCTTCTCTAGTATTTTATCATGCCCAAATGCATTGTTTTCCTCATTCAACCAACTCACACACATCAAGTCCTTTCTCATCTTATTTTCTCACCCAAATCAACTTGTTCACAACAAACTCAATATAGTGCAATAATCTTAAATTGCATAGCACCAAGGCTCTTAAATGACATGGCTCTTAGGCCCTTAAATAACTTAAGCTTAAACACTGAATTTCCCACATATAAAAGCTTTCAACCTGCAAATACACCCATCAATCTCATAGTAGTTATAATGCTCTTAAAACTCATCTTGAACTTATATTACTAACTCATTCTCATTGGCTCCTTAGTCACAAGTTCATAAGCTTGTTCAAATTGTTTTTCCTAGGTTATATAACCCATTGCATAATGTAAGCTCTAAGCCACATTGGTACCCACCTAAACTCATCCCTTAAAACTTAAACCACCATTAGGTAAGCATTTTACCTTGTTTTTCTCAAGTTTCTCTCAACTTCCTCCTTAGGCTTCTTCTTGAATGAATATCGGCCACCACTTAAACTTCCTTTGCCAATGTTCTAACCAATAGTCAATGACTCACATGAGTAGTAAACAATACACTAACCTTAAGGAGTAAACCCTAGGTTAAAAATGTGTTCTAAGGTATTAAATTGAATGTTTTACCTTGGATTCTCAAAACAAGCTTGGATATGAATTAAGTAGGACCTCCTCTAGCCCTTGGAGAATAGAATCAAGCTAGAACAATGGATAAAACAAGGCTCCATGAGTGATGATTTTCGGCCATCTAAGAAAAAGGATGGAAAGTTGATTTTTCTTTCATTTTCCTTACCTAGAATGAATGGAGAAGATAATGAACACCTCAAGCTAGCTTTTCCTCCTCCAATGGTGATTTCCCATGGCTACAAAATGAGGCTTTTCAGATTTTGAAAAGATGGGAAGCAAGGTCTTGGTCTAACTAAGAGATATATGTGCTTAGTTTTTGATTTGGAGCTAAAATGAGTAAGTTGTTGACAAAGCAAGGTGGTGGTGCCATGGGTGCTGCTTGGAGACGGTTTAGAACAGAGAGAAGGGAAGAAAATCGTGGAAGAAGAGAGAAATGAAGAAGAGAGGAGAGAGGTAGGTTAATATAAGGTATTTTACTTTAATAAAGCAAATAATACTCCTTTTACTTATCTCTTCTTTTCTTCCTTATTTGATGAAGTCTATGGTGACTCATCCTTAGAAAACCCGCCCCCTCATTATAACCAAGATATTTATGGTCTTGGTTGACCAACTAATTGACTTATATTGATTAAAACTTAAACTAGTCACTATTTGGCACTATTCACAAATTAGTGCACATATTCGTGAAATTTTTTATTTCCCATTGATTTAGGCTTCCTAATGTGATACTAATTAGTACACATGTTGATTAAGATGTAATCATAGGCATTTAGCCACTCAAAACCCATTTCTAAGACAATTTCTCAAAAAGGTGCTTTAAGGAGTCTTAAAGCACATTTTGTGTTTAAGCTTGTTTTTGAGCTTGGTTTTATTTTCTAATTGATTTAAAATGTCCATTAGCATATTACTAAAGTCTTATATAGGTATTTGGGTGCTAATTAAAGTCACTCCAAGCTTAGAGCACGTTTTTGCCCAAATTGCCCTTAAGGCACTTTCTTGTGTTTTCCTTGGTTTAAATTGTCTACCAATCTTTATAAGGCATGTTTTAGCCTTAATACATCATAAATTGATGTTTAATTAGCATACTTAGGTTTGGGGTATTTCACGCGGAGTTGTTTTAGCTATTTAATCTCCTCAGGGTAACCTGGACAACTTAACTCTTAATTTACACCTTCTACATCTCATATACTTATTAGTCAAATTTTTATATTAGATTTAAGAATAAATACTTACGTATCACAGAAATATTTGTGACCACTTGTAAGGAGTCTCAGGAATCATCCAACCCTGACGGGGTCAGCGTCAATGTTGAACTATCATTCCACTCCATTTTGTGTTTTGTTTTCCCTTGATCTGACCAGGATCAAGTTCGACCTCCCACGTCAAATATCAAACAATCACATAATTGTCATTTTCCAAATTTTATCTTATCAAACTTTGTGACGTGGTGATTACTACATGTACATTTTCCCTTAATTGTTATTCAACTTATTCCAATAACTGTTGTAACCTATACTCGAATCTAGTGCATAACCTTAATCCCCGGAAATAAGTTCCTTTGATCAAATCATCAAGCAGGGAAGCCAGTTTTTCCTCTTGGCATAAAAGTAAATTCTTACTAAAACATCTAGGCTCATACTGTCTAATAATTATATCCATCAATCATCTTAACTCCTAAATCCATCATACAAGTAATAAGTTCAGTTAAGGACTTGTATACCTTTGAATACCCTCTTCTCTTAAAAAGGTTTATCTAATATTTCACTTATCAAGGCTTGATTATTGCCTATACTTTGATTATCATTACTTGGAACAAGGACAGTCACAGTTAGACTACCAAGGAAAAGTTTTTATAACTCGATCCACAATTACAGTTCCATAAAGTATTATTCCCTCCACCTTAAAGTTTAGTTTTCTCTTATTCCATCTAAACTCCATAAATCAAGTGAACCGTATGTTCAGCCTAGGTTAAGTATCTCTTTATATTAGTATCATCTCAACTAAGGGTTTCCAGTTTGAATCCTACGGTTTGGTAACTGGACAATCAATGCTTATTGTTTGTTTCTATCTTTTAGAAACGTGGTTAATCCACAAGCTCAATGGCTTCCAAAAATATGACGATTAGGTGTAATAAATAGTGGGTCCAAAATCACAGGAATTAGTATATAACGTTAGGAAGGTTCACGTATAGAGTACCCGTTACAAGCCAAGGGGTATGTTTTCCTACTTTTAAATATAACTTCCACTCACTTTTAGTGTATGTATTAATCCAAACTCTTAATATAACTTGTACTACCTTCATTGTAAGTGTCAATGAGAGGTATTTGTTACCATGTTTATATTAAAATTTATATTACAAAGGGTTAACCTTCTCTGGTTCCTTGCGCTCTTTATTCGCATTCATAAATTGAGCTGTCATAGAAGGAATATTCTCGTATATGACCATAAGGATAGTATAGAACGTGAGCCTCAAATTAGGGTTGGTATATTTAATGGTGCCTTGCCCTCTGAAATATATCCATACTCCTCAACGTTTTAGGTTTATAACCTCCAAGTTATATGTATATCTGTAGCATTTGGTATTGCTAATTAGGTAGTTCTCCCGACTTTAGGAAATATTGATTCAAAGTTTGTTTTCCCCCCTTTATTAATTAGGAGTCCAGCACTGTCACTATATTGATACTAGTTGAGACCCTTGGTATCTGCTCAGGTATCTAAAACCCGTGCTTATCCATGATGAATGTCTAGTTATATATTTTGAGATTCTATTTCTCTATTGTCATATTTCAAGGTTTCCACTATCTCCTCTCGAAGTTAATAGGGGATTGTAAAATTTTCCCGTCCCGCACTGGGCGGTAAGCTCAGTGCCTGGGTATCCCATGAAATTCAATGTTTGTTCTTCACGTGTAGGTCTTTAACAAGCCTTTTTTTGACATTTTATGTAGTCTTAGGTATTTCATATTAATTAATGTATTCCTTTCCATGACATATGCTCGTCATTTAGGCAGGTCATAATTTGTAGTTACTGTAAGTTGGACAGTTGATAATGCCCTTCGGCGGATCAAGCAAAAACTAGTTTACCATTCCTCACTGTACTATCTCACATCATGTATTCCAAGGCTAATTTCGGTTTAATACTCTTAATCCCATGGTATACTAATCTGAATTCTCCACCAAATCTCAACGCGTCTCCTGACTTTAAAACAATCTTGTTCACCTTATCCACCCTCTTCTTATTACCATATAAAACTCAGTATCATCTCCTATGGAGAATCATACAACTGGTATCCTAGGAACTCGTGTCCCATCAACCTTTCTTACTTCATTATATAACCTAGCTTGTGGATCCCAATTCTTACTCATACACATCATATATAATCTAAGTTTTGATCCACTCCCATATCCTGGAATATAAAATCCTTCTAGGCCTATTCCCAAAGTTCTACATTCATTTATAATAGTTATTCATTCATTTATAGTTAAGTATTTCTTGAGTAGGGTCATGCCGGGTCAAGGTACTAGGCATTATGCCTTTGGATATTCCCAACCTTCACTCATAGGCTTAGGTGACCTCGGTCTCATAGGTAAGGAAGCAAATGTCAAAGTATCCTATTAGGTGAGAGGTTACCTAAGTTAGGTCTCTCTATATTTTTGATACTTACTAATCACATATAAGTCTCATCGACTAATGACTATAAACACCCATTCATGCATCATGCATTTAGTTTAGGTTCTAGGCTTACCGGTTTCACGCTGAGTGCTAGCCTCAGCGCCTGAAGTTCCCACTGAGTATAGGGTATTTCTTCATGGGACTATCTCTTTTCCCTTCTGACTTCCAGATGAGGGTGGCTGTCCTCCCGGTCCTCTAGTATAAGTATTAGTCTGCGGCGCTTGACCTCCTCCGGGTCCGTTCGTTTCAATAGCTGGTGTTCTCTGTGAACTTCTAGCTCCCTTATAACCTCGGCTCCCCGGATTGGAAAAACATTCATACTCCATGTGACCTTCTTTCTTGCAATATCGGCACTCCAACTTCCTGCCTGCGCAGTCTACGCCTGGGTGATCCTTTCCACAGCGCTTACAGTAGTAGTGGCACCGGGTTGGCTTATTGCTCTTAGGTGGTGCTGATCTCCGTGGCTGTGCATCAATGGATGGGCCGGTCAGACGAGGAATCTGCTCCTTTGTCTTCTGACCATGGAAGTCCTTCAGCCCCTTCCTCTTATCAAAGAATTTCTTCCCCTTCTTGTAGTAACCGCCAGAGGTTGATCCACCATCATCTCCTTCAGTACTCTTTCTCTTCTTTCTTCCTGCGCCTCTTCCCCTAAACTTTTGAATCTTCACTGTGTCGGAGTGGTCGACTTCTGGTATGTAGTCCAACAAACTGGTGAACCGTGCGTAGTACTGGTCAACTGTTTGCCTCCCTTGAATTAAGGTCTCGATCTCCTGCCTTTTCCTCTGCTTTAGGTGTTCGGGGTAGAACTTCTCCCGCAACACTTCTACAAACGTTGTCCACCCAAAGTCCGGTGTAGCTCTACGGTGGCCCTCCACAGACCGCCACCAAATGTCAGTTGCGTCCTTCAGGTTGTACGCGGCGATGTAGACCTTCTGGTCTTCTGGAACTCCAACAGCTTTGAACGCCTTGTGGTGTTCCACTATGAATTTCTCCAATGTGGCGGGGTCTGGTTCCCCTGAGTAAGTCGGTACTCTCGCGTCTGCAACGCTTCTCAATCAGTTGGTTTCCCTGGGCTGCGGCGGGTGGGGTATGGCTCCCGTTATTTGAGCTCCTGGTTGCTGCGCGAAGGCCGCCATGGCTGCTGCTAGGCCTGGTAACTCTGGAACATCCGCTGGTGTCTCGTCACCGCGTCCACTGCTGCTTCCTCGTGGTCTTCCTCTTGTCGACATCTATAGTATATTATTATTACTACTCGGTTGCTACACCGTTTTACATACACTATCACAACATATAAGAAAGTTAGCCACTAGCAATAAATATATTCCTAGATTTTTCTAGGTCACGAATCCTCACAGATGTTTCCCTATTTTCCCAAATATCCTATGCTCATGTTCTTGACTCAGTATCCTTCATCAGAGCGGTACTCCACTATGATACCACTTTTTGTAACACCCCTAACCTTAAACTTATAATAACGTCGCATGTAGTAGCATAATAAATAATAATTCGCAGCGGAAAATAAAACTAACTGAAATACCCCAAACTTAGATATGGTGTTTAAATGATAAACTAAGATATAAGGAGGCTAAATAATGCCTTATAAACATTAAGAAACATTTCTAATCAAAGAAAATATAAGGAAACACCAGAAGAGCAGTTTAAGCAAAAACGTGCTCTAAGCTTGGAGAGACTTGGGAGAGTACCCAAATATTGTTCTAAGACCTTAGTAACATCCTAATGGTCATTTTAAATCAATTACCAAAGAAAACCAAGCTTGAAAACAAGTTAAAACACAAAATGTGCTTTAAGGAGTCTTAAAGCACATTTTTGAAAATTGTCTTGTAAATGAGTTTTGAATGGCTAAATGTCCATCATTACTCTTTAATTAACATGTGTACTATATAGTATCACATTTGGAAGTCTATATCAATGGGAAATCAAAAATTTCACAACAATGTGCCTTGTTTTGTGAATAGTAACTTAATTAAGCTAGTTTATAACATAAGTCAATATAAGTGAGATATTTGGTCAACAAAGACTTAAGTACCCCTTGTTACTAATGGGGGCCGGTTTCTTATAAGGTGAGTCACCACCTTTGTGACTCATTAAGCAAATAAAGACTTATAAAGCAAAAGTACTATTCACCTTTTTACATAAATATCACACTTTACTCATCTCTCTCCTCACCTCTTCATTCTCCATCTTCTCCACCGATTTTCTTTGCTCTCTTTCTTCTCTCTCACGTAAAACTCAACCTCCATGCTAGCTCCATCTAGCTTTGCACACATCTTTCTCATTTTAGCTCCAAAACCAAAACTAAATACATATATCTCTTAGTTAGCTCAAGCTCTTCCTTTCTATCTTTTCAAAACTTCAAGAGCTTCATTTTGGTGTCAAGTCAAACCACCATTAGAGGAGGAAATTCAAGTTTGGAGACTCCATTGGCTTCTCCATTCTCTTAAGGTAAAGAAAGTGTAAGAAAATCTAGGTTTCCATCATTTCTTTCCTTGTCCGAAAATTTGCACTCATGGGACTCCATGTTTATGCCTTGTTCTAGCTTGTTTTCTACTCTTCAAAGGATTGAGGAGGTCCTTCTTGCTTCATATCCAAGCTTGTCTTGAGAAACCAAGGTAAAACAATCACCTTAATACCTTAAAGCACATTTTTAACCTAGGGTTTGTTCCTTAGGGTTAATGTATTATCTAGTACTCATTGGAGTCATTGGATATTGGTTAGAACATTGGCAAGGAGAGATACATTGGTGACCGAGATTGAGCAAGGAAAAAACCTAAGGAAGGAAGCTTTTAAAGCTTGTAAAAGAACAAGGTAAATTACTTACCTTAAGGTGTTTTATTGTTTAAGGGAATGGGATTTAGATATGTAATGAGTTTAGTGAAGAGTTTACATTAGAAAAGGGTTATATATGACCTAGGAGAAACAATGATCATGATTGTGAACTTGTGACTAAGGAGCAAATGAGAAAAAGATATAGTTGAGTATATCAAGGTGAATTATAAGAAGCATTTTATTTCAATGGGAGCCTTGTTGTGGTATTCGCAGGTTGAAGGCAAATATATGGAAATTCAGTGGTTAAGATTATTGTCATTTAAGGGCCTAAGTGCCAAGCATTTAAGTTTATGCACTATAAGATGACGTGGTGTAGTTTTGGTGTAAATTGTGTGCTAAGGTGTTGTGATGAGAATTTGAGCGATATTGGTTGTTAGGATGTGCTATGTACTAGAGAACCCATGGCAAAATTTAAAGGAGAACTTAAGTGTTTAAGATGTTCTAAGGAGATTTAATGACTAAGGAAGTACTAGGAAGTTCTAGAGGTTGTCTTAATGAAAAAGGGTGAGATTAAGGTATCTTAATGACTTATAATGGCTTAGACATCATTATGAAGGATTTAGAAATCAAAAGGGTGTATTTGGGTATTTAGGACTTAGGTAAGTGTTGATAAAAGAAGCTAGGAAACCTTGGTAAGTTTGATGTGATTGAGTGTGAAACCTTGAGATGATTTAGATAGAAACTAGAGTTTAGGATTTAAGGAAAACCTTGGAAAGTGTAAGAGAGATGCAAGTGGTGTATATGGTGTGGTCAAATTCATAAGGAGGGAACTTTTGGTTAGTAGAAGTGCTAGGTGAAAGGAATGTTGAAATGTAGGAAAGAAATAAGTGTTAAGTGTTAGTAGTTGTTGTAAGAATTGTGTAAAGGATTGGGAATGAATTTGGAGGATGGTTTAAGATGAGTTTAAGGGTCTGAATGATGTTAGAACACATTGGATGACTGGAGGAAAAGTTTGGTAAAGATTTGGCAATGTTTGGACATGTTCTGGAGGCGTCCGACCCAGGGGTCCGACCCAAGTTTGGGTCGGACGGCCTCTATTTAACGCCAGGGAAAGGTTCTGGAATGGTCCAACCCAGAGGACTTGGGTCGGACATGGGTCGGACGGGTGAGTTTTTGAGGGCGGTTAAATTTCTGGAATGGTCCGACCCATAAGGTTGGGTCAGACATGGGTCGGACATGGAAGGTTTAGAAGACGGAAAAATTTCTGGAATGGTCCGACCCAGATGGTTGGGTCGGACGTGGGTCAGACATGTAGAGTTTTTTAAACCCGGAAGTTACTGGAAGGGTCCGACCCAGAGGGTGGGTCGGACGACCCTTAACAAAAAAAAAGAAAAAGGAAATTTTGAATTCTAAGAATGGTAATTGGTAATAAGGTATACCCTTGGTATGGTGGTAGTGGTTAGTACCCTAAGAACTTAAGGAATTAAGTTAAGATAAGTAAGAACCTTAATGTCTAAAGTTAAGTTTGTGAGTTAAGTGGTAAGGACTAAAGAGGATATTCATCGGGAAATTTTAAGGGATTAAGTGAGTTAAGTAAGGTGCAAATAACTAATGGCCTAAACATGAATCAATGTTTTAGGATTGGTGAATTGGGACTTGGAAGGAGATAAATCAAACGATCGTCGACGGTGAACGGTACAATCTTTCTTGTGACCTGCTTGCTAACGAGGTGTCCCTCGGCTTGTGTGCTATCTGTTTAATTGCTATGACTAAAACAAGATAAAGCATGCAACCGGTTATATTGTTCTCGTTGTGTATGTGTTATATTTACACTAACCCGCGAGACTTGAGATTGTTACTAACCAAGTTTAGTACTTACTGAGATAAGAATAAGAGTTAAGTTTGGTGGTTGTTGGTTAATGCCCGTTAAGGCTTAGCTAGCACATGGTGATTAAGATTTCTACTAACTGGAACTTGAGTGAGGAAACCCGGGACCGATCTCCGGTCATGCATGCTAAGGAAAAAGGGGGACGGTATCTGAATCAGATCCACCCTCCGCTTAAGGACTTGTCTTCGAACTTGTAGCCTAGGGCCAGTAGCCGACTCAGCTACGCTGGACTCCCGTCCAGAGTAGGTGGCATTAAGATGGTGCGGTGGGATCACCTAAATCCCAGGTTCGAATTAAGCTACAACCATTCCCTTCCAGGAACGGTTTGTATACTGAGATTAAGTTGAGATTAAGATTAAGGTAAGGTAAGGAACTGAGATTAAGGAAATGAGGACTAAGGAGGGGGTTACTAACCCACTTGATAAGGGAACGCTTGAGTCGTTCATTGTTTGTGAACTATATATGTTCATCTGTGGTTATTGTTATTGCACTTCATATTATGCTTGTGTATGTAATCAATTTCCATGTTATCGACAATTAGTCGTCGTAGCCCCGTTAGCTTGGGGGCCATGAAGGGTGTACCAGCATTCGTGCTGACCCCTTTGGGGGCTGTGTTTACACTTGCAGTAAGACCCATGAGGACGCACTACAGAGTAGGAGCGGTTAGACTTAGGATGGGCTGTTTATTTTGAGTACGGGTTGCGCCTGTGCACCCGTCTGTTTATATTTAAACTGATGTAAGGTTGTGATTATGTCTTAGCTATTTGTACTCGGTTGGTTATGGTTTTATGGATGGTGATGTTTTGGGATGGTTAAGTATTTGGATAAGTGTTGTAAATGTTAAGGCCGGTATATTCTAACGATCAGACCGTGGCAAGGTCCAGGCGTTTACTATCTCCGCTGCGACGTACTCGATTAAGGGTCCAGTTTTACGATAACCACGATTGGCTTTGGATGGGGTGTTACAAAAAGTGGTATCATAGCGTAGTTACGCTCTGATCAAGAAATACCGGACATAAGTAACCACCGAGTTAGGATATAAGTTAAGGAATAAGTGATGGGTTAAGTGTGTGAGAAGTTAGTGTGAGTAGAGTCAGATGACCACTAATAAGTGTGGATCGTCTTTACCGTCTACGGACGTTATAAGTTCATTAACCGATATAGTGGTGTATACGAATCTAATGTAAGTTATGCTTGTTCAGATGGCAGGACGTCCTAGGGGAAGCCGAGGTCGCGGCCAAGGTGATGATGCTTCAGGAATCCCTGGAGGGCAGACGATCGCAGAGATCGTAGCTGCCGCATTAGGGAACATGGGCTATCAGCCTGGTGTGGGTGCACCACCTCCACCGCCACAACCTAGGGAACCAAATTGGGTGAAGAGTCTTGCAGACCTTCGACCCGCACACTTTAAGGGGGAGACTGATCCCGCCAAGCTTGAGGCGTACATCTCCGAGCTGGAGACCGCCTTCGAGACCCTTGACGTCCCTGCTGGGATCAAGGTGCGTCTGGCTGCCTTTTATCTGAAGGGGGCGATAGGCAATTGGTGGAAGCTGGTGAGGGCCGAGCATGTGGCCAATCCAGAGTTCGGCTGGGAGCAGTACACCGCCTTGCTACGAGCAAAGTACTACCCCGCCCATGTTCAGACGAAAAAGCGCTTACAGTTGGATGCGCTTAAGCAGACGAACAAGATGACAGTGGACGAGTATTACTCAGAGTTCACTGTCTTGCTCCGTCTTCTGCCAGGTCTTGGATATTCTGACCAGATCCTGGTGGACCGCTTCTATGGCGGGCTTAGCTCGACTCCGCTACGGCATGGGGCCGACGAGTTACACTACCTTGCAGGTAATAAGAATGATTGAGATTTGAGTAAGTAATGAGTAAGATTTAGATTATGGGAAATAAGAGTGACTAATACTGTGGAAAAGCAGGAGTGCTATCATGCCGCTGCTAAGGTTGAGATAACCGTCCAGCTGAGGGACGAGGAGAATGCTAAGAGAAAGAATGCTAGTAAGAGCTCGGAGAGTCAAGGGCAAGGAGGGTACAAGAAACAAAAGTACCAGCCTCAGGCCCAGAAAAATCAGAACCCAAAGGGGAAGGAGGAAAAAGAGAAGGCTCCGGAAGAGCCATTGAAGTTGACATATGCTTATGCAGCTACACCCCTGCGCTCTAGGGCGCCAGAGGGTAAGGAATTGATATTGAATGAGTTAAGAAACAAATTAGTAACCGTTTGAAATATGAGAATTGACATTATGAATCATCAGGATCTGAGACTGAGAAGGGAGCCGGTGGTGGCTACCAGCGACGCTTCATCTGTAGATGGTGTCACAAGGACCACCCCGGGCTCGATTGTAAAGGGAATAAGGTGGAGTGCAACTTTTGTGGAGTGTATGGACACCGGGCATATGAGTGCTACCGGAACCCTGCTAGCAGAGCCTATAGGCCCGACACCAGGGGCAAGGGCAAGACCGATCAGGGAGCTGGATCTGACGGTCAGAGGAAGGTGCAGCAGGCGGCAGACAAGAACCCAAGGGTGACCCAGAAGTCGGGACCCACACTACACATGGTGGACCGGGACGATGAGCCTAAACCCTCATCGCGGCCAGGTACCACTATAACCATTTAGTAATGAAACTACCTGCTTACCGCATTATCATGCATGTTTGGTGAATAAATGAGTTAGGTAAGAATGAGATGAGATTAGAACTTAAGTAAGATATAACCTACTACCACTTTAGGAAGCTTTAGCCTGCTATCCAATACCATCTACACCTAGCCCGGAGCACACCGACATCGAAACCATAGACTTTCCAACTGAACAATGTCAGGTTATCCGCCCAGGTATGATTTTATTAAGGGGATACCTGACACCCGAAGCACAAATAGCCATCATCAGAAGATGCAATCAACTAGGAATGGGACCGGGAGGTTTTTACACACCGGAGTACCCAGGGGGAGCAAGGATGAAATTAAAGATGATGAGCTAGGGCAAGGATTGGAATCCGTATGCCAAGAATTACCAAACCATGAGGGTGCAAGATGGAGTCTCACCACCGGGAATACCCGAAGAGTTCCATCCAGTTATTACACAAGTCGTGGAAATCACTCAGCAGTTGGAAGCTGAACCGATTCCAGACATCCGGGCAAACATTTGCATTCTAAACTTCTACGAGAAGGATGGGAGACTGGGACTACACCAGGATAAGGACGAGACAACGGAGTCTCTCGAAAGAGGGATACCCATAGTGTCTTGGTCCATTGGGGATGATGGAGAGTTTTTATACGGCGAGCAGAAGCGTGCGGACCGTGCAAATAAGTTGGTACTTAAGTCGGGTGATGTGTTAATTATGGGAGGAGAATCAAGGATGTTATACCATGGGATTAAGAGAATCAAGCTGAATACAGCACCGTCAGCAGTGATCAATGCGACACACATGAGACCTGGGAGATTGAACCTAACCTTTAGACAATATTAGCCCTGTAATGTTAGAATAAGATGAGGAATGGGATGTAAGATTAAAGTTCATGTTGTAAAAAGGATGGTTATAAATAAAATAACAGTGTTGTTCATATAAATTGTTACGACTCTTGTTATACCATCAATACTCATGAAGCTTGTGAACATGATTAGGTTATGGACTCGGTACGGAAGGTGCACTAAGCATACTTACAGAGGCACAGGCCGACGCCAGCGGTACTATCCTCACCGGCACCTTTCCGATTAATGGGATTGAGGCATCAGTTCTCTTTGACTCAGGGGCCTCGCATACCTTTGTCTCGGCATCATTCGCGAGCAGGTTGGGGCTAGACGTTGATGAGCTACCCGACTTCACGGTTACGCTCCCGTCTAAGGAGAAGGTTCGATGCACTCGTTACTACTGAGGAGCCACTGTCAGAATTAAGGGAGAAGACTTTCCAGTCAGTTTCATTGAGTTCAGTAAGCTAGGATTTGATGTTATCTTCAGGATGAACTGGTTGGAGCGGCACAAGGACGTATCCTCTGCGCCGAGCATAGATTGCTGCTCAGGAGTCCGTCTGGGGTAACAATATCATACCGCCAGAGGCCCAGAGAGCCTTCGACTAAGATCATCACCGCCATGGCAATGTATAAGGAATTGAGGAGAAAGGAAGAAGTATACCTCTGCTATGTATAGGACATAGAGAGAGACCCTGAGTTCGACCCCGACTTATTTCCACGGGTTCCCCGACTTATTTCCCCTGCATGCCACCCCCTCATCGGGAGGTAGAGTTCACCATCGAGCTGCTACCTGGTACCGGACCGAAAGGCACCGATAGCCATCACCATCGTATGGCTCCCGGCAGAAATGACTGAATTAAAGGAACAATTGAAAGATTTATTGGATAAGGGATTTATTAGACCAAGTGTGTCACCATGGGGAGCGCCAGTCCTCTTCATGAAGAAGAAGGATGGTAGTCTCCGCCTCTGCATCGACTACAGAGAGCTGAATGCAGTGACAGTGAAGAATAATACCCACCACCCCCCGCATTGACGATCTGTTCGATCAGTTGAAGGAGCATATGTGTTCTCCAAGATTGATCTCAGATCGGGGTATCATCAGATAGCCATTAAGGAGGAAACATTGAGAAGACGGCATTCCGGACACGATACGGCCACTATGAGTTTACATGATGCCGTTCGGATTGTCAAACACACCGGCGAAGTTTATGGATCTGATGAACCGCTTGTTCCGGGAGCAGCTGGACAAGTCGGTTGTGGTGTTCATTGATGACATTCTGATATACTCGAAATCTAAGGTTGAACATGAGGAACATCTGAGGAGAGTATTGGAAATATTGAGGGAGAACCAGCTATATGCTAAGTTCTCCAAGTGTGAGTTTTGGCTTGACCAGGTCTTGTTCCTAGGTCATGTCATCTCAGATGCTGGGATCTCAGTGGATCCAGCGAAGATTGATGCTGTACGTACTTGGCCAAGGCCGAAGACTGTTACCGACATCCGGAGCTTTCTCGGTCTGGCAGGTTACTACAGGAGGTTTGTTAGGGATTTCAGCAAGGTCGCGAAACCGATGACCAGTCTGATGAAGAGGATGCACCGTTCTTGTGGACGACTGACTGTGAGAAATCATTTCAGAGCTTGAAGGACTCACTGACCACTGCACCGGTTCTGACCATTCCAGACGGTACAGAGGGCTTTGAGGTTTTGTGATGCATCCAGAAGAGGGCTGGGTTGCGTGCTTATGCAACATGGCAAGGTGGTGGCATATGCCTCACTCACGCCAGTTGAAGAAACATGAGGAGAACTACCCCACACATGATTTTGAGCTGGGAGCTGTAGTCTTCGCCTTGAAGATATGGCGCCACTACTTATACGGGGTTAGTGTGACGATCTACACCGATCATAAGAGTTTGAGATACATATTCACTCAAAAGTAGTTAAATCTTCGACAGAGGAGATGGTTAGAGTTTCTGAAAGACTATGACATTGACCTCCAATACAAAGAGGGGAAGGCCAATGTTGTAGCAGATGCCCTGAGCCGTCGAGCACGCTCACTCCATTCGCTAGTTTCTTTCTCCAGCTTGGTTGATGAGGTGCGAGAGGCTTAGAGGACAGATGAGTACATGAGAGAGGTCAGACAGAAGCTGACAGATGGTACCTTTGAGAGTTAGAAATACGACTTCAGACTTCATGATGATGATCTAATCAGACTTAAGGGTCGGTTATGCATACCACGGGGCAACATGGATCTGAAAGACCGTATACTTAAAGAATCACACTGTTCTTCAGTTTCCATCCATCCGGGAGCCTCTAAAATGTATAAAGACATGAAGAGATACTTCTAGTAGTCGGGGATGAAGACAGATGTTACTGAGTTCGTCTTGAGGTGTCTCACATGCCAGAAGGTGAAATTCGAGCACCGACGACCGGGCGGAATGGTACAGTCGATGCCAGTTCCGGAGTGGAAATTCCATGATATCTCCATGGACTTTGTAGTTGGGCTTCCACCTGCTAGGGGAGGTCTCAACATGATATGGGTGGTGGTGGATCGCCTTACCAAAGTAGCCCGATTCATACCGATGAAGGATACTTGGAAGGTGACCAAATTAGCTGAGTTATTTGAGAAAGAAATCATGAGACATCACGGGATACCAAAGACTATAGTGTTAGATAGAGATACCAGATTCCTTTCGAGGTACTGGAGAGCTACCAGAGAAGCGTTGGGTACAGAACTCAAGCTGAGTACCGCGTTCCATCCTCAGACAGATGGTCAGACTGAGCGTACTATTCAGACACTCGAGGACATGCTGAGAGCATGTGCCTTAGACTTCCAGGCATTATTGACAGACTACATCTGATCGAGTTTTTATAACAACAGCTATCACGCTTGATCAAGATGGCACCTTTTCAAGCGCTGTACGGTAGACCAGTCATACACCGCTCTGCTGGGATGAGTCGAGTGAGACGGTCATTATAGGACCAGAGTACTTAGAGCAAGTTAAGGCTGAAGTTCAGCAAATCAGGGAGAACATGAAAGCTGCTCAAGATAGGCAGAAGTCGTATGCTGATGTTCGACGACGGGACCTGGAGTTCGCAGTGGGCGACCAGGTATTTCTGCGAGTTTCACCAATGAAGGGTGTATTCAGGTTTGGGCAGAAGGGCAAATTAAGCCCGAAATTTGTTGGCCTTATGAGATTACGGAGCGGGGGGCCCGGTTGCTTACAGGTTGAATTTACCTGCTGAGCTGGGTAAAGTGCATGATGTTTTTCATGTTTCACAGCTAAAGAAATACATGCACCACCCCTCCCATGTGTTAGAACCTGAGAAGTTGACTTTGGAACCGAATATGTGATCCGTGGAGACTCCTCAGAGAATCTTGGACAGTAAGACTAGGGACACTCGCCACAAGTCAGTGCGACTGGTGAAGGTTCTCTGGTCTAACCAGGATGTCGAAGAGGCCACGTGGGAATTAGAGGATAAGATGAGGGCGAAGTACCCTTCTTTTTTACTGACTAGATCGTCTGTATAGGGTACGGGGCGTACCCCTTTTTAAGGGGGTAGAGCTTCCTCGCTTTTGAGTTAGGAAACGATCATGTTTGTCGTTTGTTTGGTTGTTTAAGATGTGAATTTGTGTAAGTTGCTACACTTTGGTGTAAGTTTGAGTTATGTATAATACTTATGTATTGTATTTGAGATTGACCTTTGAGTCTAGAGATGTGTGAATGTGAATATAAGATGTGGTGTTAAGATTAAGGGAATTGAGTACCGTGAATGGTTAAGCACATATGTGAACTTTGAGGACAAAGTTCTTTTAAGGGGGGTAGATTGAAATACCCCAAACTTAGATATGGTGTTTTTAAATGATAAACTAAGATATAAGGAGGCTAAATAATGCCTTAGAAACATTTCTAATCAAAGAAAATATAAGGAAACACCAGAAGAGCAGTTTAAGCAAAAACGTGCTCTAAGCTTAGAAAGACTTGGGAGAGTACCCAAATATTGTTCTAAGACCTTAGTAATATCCTAATGGTCATTTTAAATCAATTACCAAAGAAAACCAAGCTTGAAAACAAGTTAAAACACAAAATGTGCTTTAAGGAGTCTTAAAGCACATTTTTGAAAAATTGTCTTGTACATGAGTTTTGAATGGCTAAATGTCCATCATTACTCTTTAATTAACATGTGTACTATATAGTATCACATTTGGAAGTCTATATCAATGGGAATCAAAAATTTCACAACAATGTGCCTTGTTTTGTGAATAGTAACTTAATTAAGCTAGTTTATAACATAAGTCAATATAAGTGAGATATTTGGTCAACAAAGACTTAAGTACCCCTTGTTACTAATGGGGGCCGGTTTCTTATAAGGTGAGTCACCACCTTTGTGACTCATTAAGCAAATAAAGACTTATAAAGCAAAAGTACTATTCACCTTTTTACATAAATATCACACTTTACTCATCTCTCTCCTCACCTCTTCATTCTCCATCTCTCTCCACCGATTTTCTTTGCTCTTTTCTTCTCTCTCACGTAAAACTCAACCTCCATGCTAGCTCCATCTAGCTTTGCACACATCTTTCTCATTTTAGCTCCAAAACCAAAACTAAATACATATATCTCTTAGTTAGCTCAAGCTCTTCCTTTCTATCTTTTCAAAACTTCAAGAGCTTCATTTTGGTGTCAAGTCAAACCACCATTAGAGGAGGAAATTCAAGTTTGGAGACTCCATTGGCTTCTCCATTCTCTTAAGGTAAAGAAAGTGTAAGAAAATCTAGGTTTCCATCATTTCTTTCTTTCCTTGTCCAAAATTTGCACTCATGGGACTCCATGTTTATGCCTTGTTCTAGCTTGTTTTCTACTCTTCAAAGGATTGAGGAGGTCCTTCTTGCTTCATATCCAAGCTTGTCTTGAGAAACCAAGGTAAAACAATCACCTTAATACCTTAAAGCACATTTTTAACCTAGGGTTTGTTCCTTAGGGTTAATGTATTATCTAGTACTCATTGGAGTCATTGGATATTGGTTAGAACATTGGCAAGGAGAGATACATTGGTGACCGAGATTGAGCAAGGAAAAAACCTAAGGAAGGAAGCTTTTAAAGCTTGTAAAAGAACAAGGTAAATTACTTACCTTAAGGTGTTTTTTGTTTAAGGGAATGGGATTTAGATATGTAATGAGTTTAGTGAAGAGTTTACATCAGAAAAGGGTTATATATGACCTAGGAGAAACAATGATCATGATTGTGAACTTGTGACTAAGGAGCAAATGAGAAAAAGAGATAGTTGAGTATATCAAGGTGAATTATAAGAAGCATTTTATTTCAATGGGAGCCTTGTTGTGTGTATTCGCAGGTTGAAGGCAAATATATATGGAAATTCAGTGGTTAAGATTATTGTCATTTAAGGGCCTAAGTGCCAAGCATTTAAGTTTATGCACTATAAGATGATGTGGTGTAGTTTTGGTGTAAATTGTGTGCTAAGGTGTTGTGATGAGAATTTGAGCGATATTGGTTGTTAGGATGTGCTATGTACTAGAGAACCCATGGCAAAATTTAAAGGAGAACTTAAGTGTTTAAGATGTTCTAAGGAGATTTAATGACTAAGGAAGTACTAGGAAGTTCTAGAGGTTGTCTTAATGAAAAAGGGTGAGATTAAGGTATCTTAATGACTTATAATGGCTTAGACATCATTATGAAGGATTTAGAAATCAAAAGGGTGTATTTGGGTATTTAGGACTTAGGTAAGTGTTGATAAAAGAAGCTAGGAAACCTTGGTAAGTTTGATGTGATTGAGTGTGAAACCTTGAGATGATTTAGATAGAAACTAGAGTTTAGGATTTAAGGAAAACCTTGGAAAGTGTAAGAGAGATGCAAGTGGTGTATATGGTGTGGTCAAATTCATAAGGAGGGAACTTTTGGTTAGTAGAAGTGCTAGGTGAAAGGAATGTTGAAATGTAGGAAAGAAATAAGTGTTAAGTGTTAGTAGTTGTTGTAAGAATTGTGTAAAGGATTGGGAATGAATTTGGAGGATGGTTTAAGATGAGTTTAAGGGTCTGAATGATGTTAGAACACATTGGATGACTGGAGGAAAAGTTTGGTAAAGATTTGGCAATGTTTGGACATGTTCTGGAGGCGTCCGACCTAGGGGTCCGACCCAAGTTTGGGTCGGACGGCCTCTATTTAACGCCAGGGAAAGGTTCTGGAATGGTCCGACCCAGAGGACTTGGGTCGGACGGGTGAGTTTTTGAGGGCGGTTAAATTTCTGGAATGGTCCGACCCATAAGGTTGGGTCGGACATGGGTCGGACATGGAAGGTTTAGAAGACGGAAAAATTTCTGGAATGGTCCGACCCAGATGGTTGGGTCGGACGTGGGTCGGACATGTAGAGTTTTTCAAACCCGGAAGTTACTGGAAGGGTCCGACATAGAGGGTGGGTCGGATGGTGGGTCGGACGACCCTTTACAAAAAAAAAGAAAAAGGAAATTTTGAATTCTGAGAATGGTAATTGGTAATAAGGTATACCCTTGGTAGGGTGGTAGTGGTTAGTACCCTAAGAACTTAAGGAATTAAGTTAAGATAAGTAAGAACCTTAATGTCTAAAGTTAAGTTTGTAAGTTAAGTGGTAAGGACTAAAGAGGATATTCATCGGGAAATTTTAAGGGATTAAGTGAGTTAAGTAAGGTGCAAATAACTAATGGCCTAAACATGAATCAATGTTTTAGGAATGGTGAATTGGGACTTGGAAGGAGATAAATCAAACGATCGTCGACAGTGAACGGTACAATCTTTCTTGTGACCTGCTTGCTAACGAGGTGTCCCTCGGCTTGTGTGCTATCTGTTTAATTGCTATGACTAAAACAAGATAAAGCATGCAACCGGTTATATTGTTCTCGTTGTGTATGTGTTATATTTACACTAACCCGCGAGACTTGAGATTGTTACTAACCAAGTTTAGTACTTACTGAGATAAGAATAAGAGTTAAGTTTGGTGGTTGTTGGTTAATGCCCGTTAAGGCTTAGCTAGCACATGGTGATTAAGATTTCTACTAACTGAAACTTGAGTGAGGAAACCCGGGACCGATCTCCGGTCATGCATGCTCAGGAAAAAGGGGGACGGTATCTGAATCAGATCCGCCCTCCGCTTAAGGACTTGTCTTCGGACTTGTAGCCTAGGGCCGGTAGCCGGCTCAGCTACGCTGGACTCCCGTCCAGAGTAGGTGGCATTAAGATGGTGCGGTGGGATCACCTAAATCCCAGGTTCGAATTAAGCTACAACCATTCCCTTCCAGGAACGGTTTGTATACTGAGATTAAGTTGAGATTAAGATTAAGGTAAGGTAAGGAACTGAGATTAAGGAAATGAGGACTAAGGAGGGGGTTACTAACCCACTTGATAAGGGAACGCTTGAGTCGTTCATTGTTTGTGAACTATATATGTTCATCTGTGGTTATTGTTATTGCACTTCATATTATGCTTGTGTATGTAATCTATTTCCATGTTATCGACAATTAGTCGTCGTAGCCCCGTTAGCTTAGGGGCCATGAGAGGGTGTACCAGCATTCGTGCTGACCCCCTTTGGGGGCTGTTTTTACACTTGCAGGTAAGAGACCCTGAGGACGCACTACGAGAGTAGGAGCGGTTAGACTTCGGATGGGCTGTTTATTTTGAGTACGGGTTGCGCCTGTGCACCCGTCTGTTTATATTTAAACTGATGTAAGGTTGTGATTATGTCTTAGCTATTTGTACTCGGTTGGTTATGGTTTTATGGATGGTGATGTTTTGGGTTGGTTAAGTATTTGGATAAGTGTTGTAAATGTTAAGGCCGGTATATTCTAACGATCAGACCGTGGCAAGGTCCAGGCGTTTACTATCTCTGCTGCGACGTATTCGATTAAGGATTCAGTTTTGCGATAACCACGATTGGCTTTGGATGGGGTGTTACACTAACTACCTTGGTGTTACACGCCGTTACTCACCCTTGTGAGCAACAAGGCTTCCTTACTCTTTCCAGTAATAAACTCCTCACACTGTGATGAACAGATACTGAGTACTCTAATTATTACAAACCAAACCAACTAATGAGCAACTAACTGAATACAACAACCTCCTTAATACAACACAGATTAAAACCAAAGGTGTTTGTTGAAAACACATCAGCTACCCCCGTGTCCCGCACAGCGGCTTGAGTCTTCTTTAATAACCTGGAATGTTTGGCCCATTGAAGGGCTCAGCAATCGAAATGCTGGTATGCTAAATGTAGTCTTATATCATCTAGATTCCTTAAGTCGTTTTGGCCATCTTGATATTAGATTCATTACATAAAATACCGGTTTACAATAATAACAGTAAACATTAAACAATCACACGACAATTCACCTGTAAACACCAAAGTACAATAGTACACAACTCTAATAACCACACATCAATAATCCATAACGATAACCAATAATCACACATTAATATACTATAACAATAACCAATAATCACACATTAATATACTATAACAATAACCAATCAAGATACGCGTATCAAACTGTACTTGTTAGTTGGCCACCTGGCCCTTATCCTTTAAACCAATCACTTAATCTTTTCCAATTAATTTCCACCTCAGGCGTCATGTCAAGACAACCCTTAATAACTTATTAATGGACGATAGTTCCCTGGGTTCCAATAGAACCGTTACCAGCTGACCTTATGGCCCTGGATAATTAAATGACCGATCCGGTCGAACCTGTGCACCAATGGCAGTTCCCTCCGCCATCCTCGAATGTGGCTGATGGATTCCCTTGAGTGACTCCCCATTGAAGTCTCTCGTAGTGATCACTATGCGCAACCAGAAATTCGAAACAGTCTGGATTCCTCACTTTACAAGTTAGCCCTTTTGTCAGTGGTACAATAACCAATATTTGAATTAAGACTAGAATAGTTGACCATCAGTTAGGTTTGACAATACCTAAAGGTCAGTTAGCCTTTTTTTTCTAGTTTAAATGTATAGACTTTCAGTCATAAGACGTTCGCGTATAAATAAAACGCAGTGGTGTCGAGCAATACAGTATACAATATCATATACATAAAATCACAGATATCACTCTTAAACAATTAAACACACAACGTCTGGACCTTAGGAAAATCCTTAGGACATTCAGACCACACAATTAACATACCGTTCACCAAGTAACTGCTAGCTTGACAAATCCCTGTTCAGTTGTTCCTTCCCGTACGCTGTTATATAAACATGCAATACCGGGTAATATTAATATATCTATTCACTAAATATTACAGTATTGTTATTGTAGAGTTATACTCGTTGTACACTAACTCTGTATGTTCTTTTATTTCCCCTGTTATTTAACAGTGGTCCTAGGTAGTTTATCAGTTCATTATTTTATGTGATTCCCACATGTGATAATGAATTCCCATATTATGATATTTCTTCATCTCTTTAATATATATCCACAATTATTTCCTCTTATTCCATATACCAATATAATTTGGTTACCTTAATTATATCCATAATTATTTCATAAACTCTATATTATATTCTTTGGTTATTCTTATCATAACCACAATTTATTTTACAAACCTTATTTTATTTCTCTATATATCACATTACTTAACTTTAACTCCTTTCTTAATTAAATTATAAAACCAACCTTATTAATTCCTGTAACTATAAGTTGGACACAATAACTTTTTATAAATTACCAAGTAGCCTTATAAATTCGGTATTTACCTTTGGACACATTAACTTTTGTAATTCTCCAAATAACAACATATCTCTTTTCGGTAATTACAATTCAAATACTCCAACTTTTATAAATTACTAAATAACCATATAACTTTTATAATTTACTAATTATCCATATTAACTTTCGGTAATTATAAAATGAACATTCTAATTTTTTTTTATAACTTACCAAATGACCACATTTAATTTTCGGTCTTGACATACATTTTCCTTATATTTACATTTTAATCCCAAAACCTTATATAAGTTACATATTAACTTATAAACTTTAGTTTCAATATTTAATTCCTTAAAAATAACCAAGTGACTCATATATTTTTGTAAATCACATTTTCGCCCCAAATCAATTTCGGTTTTAATATATATACTTCCTTTATTTACAATTTAACCCTGAAACTTTATATAAGTCACATATTAACTTATAAGCTATAGTTTTAACATTTAATTTTTCTAAAATACCGAAAGAACCCATATTTTCCTCCAATTTACATCCCCGCCCCATATTAAATTCTATTTTTCATATATACTTTCATAAATTACATATTCACCCCAAAATCTTTTATAAGCTTAATATTTTATGTCATAAATCATTTTAACCCAAAGTTTTTGGTCAACACTTTGACCAAGACTTAATTTCATAATTAATACTTTAATATACCCATAAAATCATATAAGTTTCGGTTTTAACCCAAACTTTTCATAATTTACCAAATAGCCTCAAAACTTTGTAAAATGTTATTTTAACACTTAAACACTTATTTAAATTCACCAAAATTCATAATATTAATTCCTACCTTATATTATAACATAAATATACCAAATAACTCCTTATGTTCTCGGCAATCATAAATAATACACTAAACTTTTCAAAATTTACATTTTAGCCTTATAATATTATAAACTAGCCATATAAGTACTTGTAGCTATTTTTAATGTTCCCAAAATTTATAATATAAGTTAATATACTTATATATTTCGAAAATCACCAAATAATACCTTTTATTCTCGGCCTTAATATATTTTACCATATAGTTTCCAAAACTTGATTTAAACTTTATAATAATTACATATAAATGTATATAAGCCATATAACACTTCTAAAAATTATGCTAATGACTTAGAATGATTATAATCTCAAAATAGAACAAATAACTCTTAGATATTTCGGTTTACATATATATATGTATCTTAATTAATTTTTGTGACACATAATTATACCTTAAGGTAATAATCTTACCTTATATGTTATAAATTATTTTCTTGACATTATAACTCATAGTATTTTCGGCCTTAATTTATTTAAAGGTTATACATATTTTTTATACCAAAGTTTGAAGCTTAATTCAAGCTTAAACTTAATAAACCTTAATTATATATACTTACTCCTTAAATCAAGACAATTCTTGTACTTGATTTCTCCTTGAATTCCAAGCTCCTCAAATTCTATTTTGATGTAGAGAATTCAGCCTCCTTGTATATATTTAGGATATCCATTTGTTAGACTTCTAACAAAAATTTATAAGAAGATTTGGAGTATTTTTACAAGAGCTTACCTTAGGAATTTTTCAAGGAATTTTCGGTAGACCTTGAGATGATTGAAGATCTAGATTTCCTTTATGAAATGGTGAAGAGAACCTTGGTTTAGAAGCTTGAACTTTCGGAAATGACATTAAGCATTTTGCTAGGATTTTCAACATGGAAAAATACCTTAACTTGATCTTGTTGTTCCTTGTGTTGTTGTTGAATCTAGGAACCTCCTTGGAACATCTAATGCTTGGCGAAAATTGTAAGAGTTGCTAGGATGATTTCTTGCTTCAAAACTTAGGATATTTAACTAGGAATTTACATAAAATGGTGAAATACCCCAAACCTATTTATGTTGTTTAAACACCTAAATATGGTATATAAAGACTAAAAAGAGTCTTAGAAACAATAGTAAACAAATTTAAACAAAAGAAAACACAAAATGTGCCTTAAAGTCAATAAGAGCCAAAATGTGCTCTAAGCTTGGATAAACTTGGTTAAGACCTAATGAACTTACCAAGACCTCATTTATATACTAATGAACTATTAAACCAATTACCAAAGAAAACCAAGCTTGAAAACAAGTTTAAACACAAAATGTGCTTTAAGGAGTCTTAAAGCACATTTTTGAAAATTGTCTTGTAAATGAGTTTTGAATGGCTAAATGTCCATCATTACTCTTTAATCAATATGTGTACTATATATCACATTTGGGTGGCTATATTAATGGGAAATCAAAAATTTCACTTCTAAGTGCCTTGTTTTGGTGAATAGTGATTTTCATAAGCTATTTTGTAACATATGTTTGTATAAGTAATTAAATTGACAAATAAAGACTATATTACCCCTAAGTATAAATGGGGGCCGGTTTTCTTAAGTGTGGTGACTCACCACTCTCTTATTAATGTATTAAGTAAGTAATGATAAGTAAATAAACTACTTTTTACCTTTAACTACAAATATCTCCTAAAAGTAAGTTCTATCTTCATTCTCTCATTTCTCCTTCATTTCACACGGCTCCACACTCTCTCAACCTCTCTTCTTCCTTCTCTTCCACGGTAATATCACACCACCACCATTAAACCTCATCTTTGACCACTTGTAAAATCTAGCTCACTTGTCCAAATCAAAAAAACACCACCAATCTCTTCCTCTCATCAAGCTCTTCATTCCTATCTTCTTAAAACTTCAAGAGCCCCATTTCGGTGCCATGGAGTTCCACCATTGAAGGAGCTTGAGCTTGTATTTTTACATATTGTTACTCTCCTTTGCTTCTAGGTAAGGAATCTCAAAGAAAAATTATGTTTCCTCCATGTTTTGTTGTTGACCGAAAATACACATTGATGTAGCTCTTTGTGTGACTTTGTTCTAGCTTCATTCCAACCTTTCATGGACTAGGTGGAGTCCTCTCTTGTTATATATTCAAACTCTCTTCAAAGATCAAGGTAAAACAACTACATTAATGTTTTTCAAACAATGTAAAATTAGGGTTTACAATGAGATGGAGCTTATAGCTTGAATACTCATTATAATGTTTGTATATTGTTTAGAACCTGACAAGGAATCAAATACCTTACCGGTTTTTATAAGGAAACAAGAAAGAAGTTGGTTGGAAAAGAGGTAAATTTACTAACCTAATGTTGTTTAATGCCTTAGGAGAAATGAGCTTATAAATGCTTATTAAAACTACCTAAAGAGCAAATGGTGAATGACTTAGTAAAGTGTTCTCAAGAGACTAGTAAAAGGCATATGTGTGTTGAGTGTATTTGCAGGTCAAAGGCAATATATTGTGGAAATTCAGTGTTTAAGGATTATGCACTTTAAGGGCCTAAGACATGCATTTTAAGGGCCTAAGTGCCATGCAATTTAAATTATGCACTATATTGTGATGTAGTGCTTTATGAGTGAAGTTTGTGTATAATGAAGTGTTTGATGGGTTGTTAGTATTCTTGGTTATTTGTTGGTGAAAACAATGTGCTTTGGTGTAACAAAATGCTAGGAGAACCTAGGTCGAAATTTAGGAAATGTATAAGGAGTTCATGATGTTTTAAAGGAATTGTGAGGAACTAGGAAGTGCTCTAGAGTGTAACAAGGACTTAGGCATGATCTTGAGGTTTTAGTAAGTACCAAAGTCACTTTGGGACTTAGGTAAATACTTAGGCAAACTTTGGTAAATAAGGAGAAAGTGTAAACTTGGAAAAGAATTTTCAAGAAGGATATAAGGAGTTAGTTGTGAGAGATGATGCTTGGGAGATGATGTTAAAACAAGGAGAAAGCCTTTTGGGATAGTAGTTATCATAGGTATGAAACACCACTTGAAAAACTAAGGAGAAAATAGCATAAGTGTTAGGAATTTTGGGAAGAAATGGGTAAAGGCTTAAGGAATTAGAAAATGAGTTTTATAAGTGTTTAAGGATGTCTTAAAGTGTGTTTGAAGTGCCCAAATGAGGTTAGGGGGTACTAGGTTATATGGGGTGAAGTTTGGTGAAGATTTGGCAAAGTTTGGGTAAGTTTAGAGGACGTCCGACCCAGGGGTCCGACCCAAGTTTGGGTCGGACAGCCTCTGTTAGACGTCTGGAAAATGTTCTGTAATGGTCCGACCCAGAAGGGTGGGTCGGACATGGGTCGGACGGTCATGTTTTCGAAGGAGGGAAAATGTTCTGGAATGGTCCGACCCAGTCGAGTGAGTCGGACGTGGGTCGGACGGGCATGTTTTATAAGGCGGTAAAATGTTCTGTAATGGTCCGACCCAGAAGGGTGGGTCGGACATGGGTCGGACATGTCTCTGGAGTGGTCCGACCCAGAAGGTTGGGTCGGACATGGGTCGGACAGGGTAGGGTTCTTCAGACCCGAAAACCACTGGAAGGGTCCGACCCAGTTGTGGGTCGGACGGTGGGTCGGACATACCAAAACTTAAAAAAAAAACAGAAAAGAATGTGACTTATGTACTTAACCCTAGGGTGTATAATGAAGGTAACCTAGGGTAATGTAGACACAAAACATGTCATACAATTATGTTAAATACTTAGTAAGTTTGAAGTTAAATAAATAATTAACCGACGTTATTAACTATGTATAGGAGTGACCTACGGAGGAAACCAAACGAGGCAAGGACCAAGGTATGGTTTTCTTGCAGTCTGTTGCCTACCGGTTTGCACCGGCTTGTGTGTTGTTTGTTTTTTGTGTGTTTATGACTTTGTAAGATTAACCATGTAAGGAGTTTACGTTGTTAACTATTATTATGTTTTTAAGTATGACTCTCTCTTCCTTTGTGTGTGTCTAACAAGACTTGACCTATTATTGTGAATTGTTTGTTGAGTTCAATATACCACTAACAAGGGTTAACGGGGAAGTGAGGAGTCCGGTCTGTTCCGGCCACGCGTGTGAGTATTGGGAGTCGATGTCATAACCGTTCGATTCTCTCTGTATGTTATGGTTTTGTTTCCAATTTGGTTTCCAACCTTCCCTTAGCTTAACCAAGGCTATTTTACTGACTCACGTCGGGCCACAGGGGCATACTATGTGTTATTTCGGTGTGCTTGGATCACTATATCCGAGGCCCGTTGTGGTTTAACGTTCAATCTAACCGTACGGTAACGAGTTGTGTAACGAGCTAAGTATGAGCATGGCAACATTCTCTAAGGCTCTCAATGGGACTAACTATGTTGGTTTCTCTTCCTATATGAGGATTGTTCTTGTGTGATGTATGTGATGGGTGTACAATACCCATGTTATGTTATATCTATAAGTTGTGTGTTTTAAATAAATGCCATGTCATCATGACAAATAGTTTGCGCGCATCCCGGTAGCCGATGGGCTGCGCGTTAACCATACCAGCCAAGGGTTCTGACCCCCCTCGGGGATCCATATTTCTTTTACTTAGGATGAGGATCGAAGAAGCGGAGTGGGCTCTAGATCCTAGGATGTAGTTTACTTTGAGTACTTTTTGGATGTTGGCCCGGGATGCGCCTGTGCTCCCGTGGCGTGTTATATATTTGGTTATGACAGTTTATAGTGACAGTATACAGTGAAGGATTTATGTAAACACTCGGTATTTTGTTGATGTATATATATGGTTGTTAGTTCTATGCTCGGGAGTCTGATCATCACACCGGTACACTTGTATTTATTCAGCCTTGTTAACCACGTGGGTGGTTGACGGCGTTGTAGCACCATTCGTTTAGTTACTGTTTAGTTGTTTATATTCCGCTGCGATTTCAAGTAATATGATGTGCGTAGTAGGGGTGTGTACAAAAGTGGTATCAAAGCGAAGTATCGCTCTGATGACTAGAGTACCGAGCTTAGGGATATACCGAGTTAGGAAACCTAACTACAGTTACCTAAGTGAACAGTTGGAAAGGTTAACCACTAACTAAGTGTGGAGATACCTTATTATCGGGAAGCGTTACATCGCTGGACCGATAAGTGTGCAAGCATGTTGCTAATGAATATTCATGTGAATTCAGATGACAGGTAGACCGCGAGGTAGAGGCCGCGGAAGTGGTACTGGTAATGTGGGTGACCAGGGCGAGAACCCTACCGGCTCAGGTTGGCTGAGGCAGTAGCAGCCGCCGTAGCCCAAATGGTACCCCAGCTTGTGGCTGCGATTCAGCAGGGGCAGACGCCCGGAGTTCAACTACCACCACCGCCACCGCCACGAGAGACCAACTGGGTCAAGGCGTTGGCTGATTTGAGGCCACCCTCATTCAGTGGGGAGACATCCCCGTACTGGAGGCGTACATCTCCGAAATGGAGACCGCCTTCGAAACCCTAGCAGTACCTGAGCAGGTCAAGGACGACTTGCTGCTTATTACTTGAAGGGCTCGGCACAGAGCTGGTGGAAGCTTGTGCGAGAGGGCAGAGTTGCTGACCCGACTTTTCTATGGAGGGAGTACACGGCTCTGCTGCGAGCCAAGTACTACCCTTTCATGTGCAAGAGCCAAGCGCCTGGAGCTAGACAGTTTGAGGCTAGGGGATAAGATGACGGTAGATGAGTACTACTCAGCCTTCATCGGACTTATCCACCTGCTACCGGATCTGGGTTACTCAGACCGGATCCTTGTGAACCGTTTCTACACGGACTGAATCCCTATCTACCTACGGCATGGGGCCTACTGGATATACCACTTTGCAGGTAATGGGACTACAGTATAATGTGAATAAGTGTGTACAATGTGTTAATGTGTTGTGAATTTATTTGGCGGGGCATAACTGACACCCTAAATAGGAGTGCTATCATGCCGCTGCAATTGTGGATCACCGTCCGTCTGAGGGACGAGGAGAGTGCGCTCAAGCGCAAGGCTCAGAACGAGGGCCAAGGCACGCAAGGGCAGTGGGGAGGGAAAAAAAGAAGTCATACCCCCAATCCCAGAAAGGACAGCAACAGGGTGGCAAGGGCCACCCAGACCACCACTGCTGAGGAGCCTCTGCAGCTCACCTATGCGTATGCGGCCAAGCCCCTACGTTCTTACCCACCTAAGGGTAATTGTCTAATCCTGTGTGATAAGTTAGAGTATATGTTGATAAGTTGAGAGACAAGTATTGATTGTGTGTTATGATAGCAGCTAGCACGGGCTCTGGACCGGAGCACCACTATTACTGCAAGTGGTGCAACGGCGACCACCCCGGCAAGGACTGCAAGGGTAACGATGTTCAGTGCCGATATTGTAAGAAGATGGGTCACCGCGATCACGAATGCTGGCAGAACCCGAACAGTAGACTACAGGCCCAAGGGGCAATGGAAGGGTAAGGCCACTGTGACCACCGATGGCCAGAAGACGGCAACCAGCCACCCCCAGATCAGAGGTACACAGAGTCCCAGAAGGGGAAGGGGTCGGGTCCAACAAGGCCACCCTGAATGTGGTGGACCGGTCTGAGCGCCAGGGCCCTCTTCTAGACCAGGTACCGCCTAAACTGTTGAATGTAATAAGTGTCTGCATACCGCATTTCATGCATGTGTGTGAGTGAGTTTAAATAAACAACCAGTGAGTAATAAATAAAGTATAGTGTGAGATTTACCTAATTAGAGTACTCTAAACTTAAAGGAACCTTCATATATGTTATCCAATCCCACCCTCACCAAACCCTGAAGAAACCACCATCAACATCACCGACTTTCCGCTGGAGCAATGTCAGGTCATCCAGCCAGGTATGATACTCTTAAATGGATACCTGACACCGGAAGCACAAATCCATATCATCAGACGATGCGACGAACTTGGAGCAAAACCAGGAGGGTTCTACACACCCGAATACCCGAACGGATCAAGGATGCAATTAAAATGATGTGCATGGGTAAAGACTGGAACCCTTACACCAAGACTATCAAGAAATGCGAGCCGAAGACGGAGCAACAGTACCAAGATACCAGAGGAGTTCCATGCGGTCGTTAACCACGCCGTGGGAATTGCTCAACAAGTTGAAAAGGATTCAATTCCAAGTGTGAAAGCAAATCTATGTATTGTGAACTTCTACCAGAAAGGTGGACGGTTTAGGTATACACCAAGACAAGGACGAGTCACCCGAGTCTCTAAGTGAGGGAGTACCCTGGTGTCTTGGTCCATTGGTGATACCGCAGTGTTTGTGTAGGCGAGCAGAAGCGTGCTGATCTCGCAAAGAAGCTACTGTTGGAATCGGGAGATGTATTAATCATGGGTGGGCAATCAAGGATGCTATACCATGGCATCAGAAAGATCAAACTGAATACCGCACCGTCGGCAGTGATCAATGCCACACACATGAAACCCGGACGTTTGAATTTGACCTTCAGACAGTTTTAAGCCTTGTATAATTATGTGATGTGATAAACCAGTGTGTATTAAGGATGTTGTAAGTGTAAATCATGGCGACAGTATAAGCCAATGAATGTTGTAAAAGAGTGTGTTAATGAATAAAATGGAGTTGTTGAAGCATATAAACCGTGTTGTTACCCAGTACTTATTAGTTTGCCAATGAATTAGGCTGTGCACTCGGAACGGGAGGTACACTGAGTGTCTGCAATGAGGCAGAAGCCGGCAAGAGCGGCACAATCCTCACCGGTACCTTTCCAGTGAATGGCGTGGATGCATCGATCTTGTTCGACTCCGGAGCCTCACACCATTTATTTCGCTATCATTTGCGAAGAGGCTAGGGTTAGATGGCGATGAGATGCCAGACTTCTTGGTCACTCTCCCATCGAAAGAGCGGATCAGGTGTACCCCTACCACCGAGATGTTATTGTGAAAATCAGGGGTGAAGAATTTCCGATCGACTTGATAGAGTTCGACGGACTAGGCTTTGATGTGATTGTCGGGATGAACTGGTTGGAGCGGTACAAGGGCAGAATCCTGTGTGCCGAGCATCGACTGCTTCTTCGGAGTCCATCTGGGGTTATAGTATCTTACCGCCAGAGGCCCAGGGAGCCTTCGACTCAGATCATCACCGCCATGGCTATATCATGAGTTACGACGAGGAGTGATGTATACCTCTGCTATGTCCAGGACATAGAGAGAGCCCAGAGTTTAGTTCTGATGTGCCGGTAGTGTCGGAGTTTCCTGATGTATTTCCTAAGGAACTGCCGGGCATGCCGCCAGCACGAGAGGTCGAGTTTGAGATCGACTTAGTTCCGGGCACTGGACCCATTGCGAAAGCACCCTTATCGTATGGCTCCAGCAGAGATGACAGAGCTCAAGGAGCAGCTGAGAGACCTACTCGACAAGGGCTTTATCCGCCCTAGTGTTTCACATGGGAGCGCCGTCCTCTTCGTGAAGAAGAAGGACGGTAGCCTCCGCCTCTGTATTGACTATCGAGAGCTGAATGTAGTTACGTGAAAAACCGTTACCCTTTACCCACGCATCGACGATCTATTTGATTAGTTGAGGGGAGCATCAGTATTCTCCAAGATAGACCTACGTTCCGGATACCATCAGATTGCCATCCGTGACAATGATATCGAAAAGACAGCATTCAGAACTAGGTATGGGCACTATGAGTTCACAGTTATGCCGTTTGGCTTGTCAAATGCACCAGCAAAGTTCATGGACTTAATGAACCGTTTGTTCCAAGATCAGTTGGACAAATCATGGTAGTCTTCATCGATGATATTCTAGTGTACTCGAAATCGAGAGGTGAGCACGAAAGCCACCTGAGAAGTGTTACAAACATTGAGGAAAAACCAGTTGTATGCAAAGTTTTCGAAATGTGAATTTTGGTTGAACCAAGTATCGTTTCTTGGACATGTGATTTCTGAGGCCGGGATCGCTGTTGATCCGGCAAATATATGCGTGCGCACCTGGCCTAGGCCGAAGACAGTTACCGACATCAGGAGCTTCCTCGGTCTGGCAGGTTATTATAGGAGTTTGTGAAGGACTTCTCCAGTGTCTCGAAGCCGATGACTTCCTTGATGAAGAAGGATGCACCATTCGAGTGGACAGTCGACTGTGAGAGTTCTTTCACGAGTCTCAAGGATGCTCTGACATCTGCACCGGTTCTGACACTACCAGATGGTCCAGATGGGTTTGAGGTCTATTGCGACGCATCAGGCAGGGGTATGGGTTATGTGTTGATGCAACACGGGAAGGTCGTAGCTTACCCTCCCGACAGCTGAAGAAGCATGAGGAGAACTACCCTACCCACGACTTAGAATTGGGGGCCATTGTCTTCGCACTGAAGATATGGCGACATCACTTGTATGGGGTAAGTGTGACGATTTATTCTGACCACAAGAGTTTAAAGTACTTGTTCACTCAGAAGGAGTTGAACATAAGGCAAAGAAGGTGGGTTGAATTTCTGAATGACTATGACATCAATTTACAGTACAAGGAAGGTAAGGCAAACGTGGTAGCTGACGCATTGAGTCGCCGAGCACACTCTCTCCATTCGCTAGCTCTCTCATACTGGCTTGGTTGAAGAGGTGCGGAGTGCTCAGATGACGGATCAGTACATGATGGAGATTAGACAGAAGCTTATTGATGGCACATTCGAGGGTCAGAAGTACGACTTCAGACTCCACGATGATGACCTGATAGGCTTGATGGCCGACTGTGTATACCCAGGAGTAGCGCTGAGTTGAAGCAGCGCATATTGAGTGAATCCCATTGTTCTACTACTTCGATTCACCCCGGAGCTTCAAAGATGTATAAAGGTATGAAAGATATTTTGGTGGACTGGAATGAAAAGGATGTGAATGACTATGTGTTGAGGTGTCTCACTTGTCAGAAGGTTAAGTTTGAGCACCGACGGCCTGGTGGTATGGTGCAGCCAATGCCAGTGCCGGAGTGGAAGTTCCATGACATATCTATGGACTTCGTAGTAGGGCTTCCACCTGCAAGGGGAGTCTGAATATGATATGGGTTGTTGTTGACCGACTGACCAAGGGCCCGATTCATTCCGATGAAGGACACCTGGAAATGGCAAGATTGGCAGAACTCTTCGATAAAGAAATTGTAAGACATCATGGTGTACCAAAGACGATTGTATCTGACAGAGATACCAGATTCCTATCCAGATATTGGAAGTCTACGCGAGAAGCGTTGGGCACCGAACTGAAATTGAGTACAGCGTTTCACCCACAGACCGATGTCAGAGTGAGCGCACCATTCAGACACTTGAGGATATGCTACGTGCATGTGCACTTACTTTCAGACCAGCTGGATTGATAAGTTACATCTGGTCGAGTTTAGTTACAATAACAGTTACCATGCTTCGATCAAGATTTTCCCTTCCAGGCCTTGTACGGTAGACCATGCCACACGCCATTATGCTGGGATGAGTCGAGTGAGACGGTCATTATAGGACCAGAGTATCTTGAGCAAGTTCAGGCAGAAGTTCGCCAGATCCGGGCTAACATGAAAGCAGCTCAGGATAGACAGAAGTCGTACGCAGATGTGCACCGACGCGACCTGGAGTTCGCCGTGGGCGATCAGGTATTTTTGAGAGTATCCCCCATGAAGGGAGTATTTCGTTTTGGCCAGAAAGGCAAGTTGAGCCCAAAATATGTGGGGTCTTATGTTGTGACGGAGCGGATCGGCCCGGTAGCTTATAGACTTGATTTACCCGCTGAGCTGGGCAAGGTACATGATGTATTTCATGTGTCCCAGTTGAAGAAGTATATGTCTCATCCGTCTCATGTGCTTCAGCCTGAAAGGCTAACTTTAGAGCCGACCATGCGATCAGTGGAGACTCCCGTACAGATTCTGGATACTAAGACTCGAGACACTCGCCATAAGTCCGTGAGACTGGTGAAGGTCCTCTGGTCTAACCAGGACTCGAGGAGGCCACTTGGGAGCTGGAAGATAAGATGAAGGCGAAGTACCCGTCATTGTTTACTTCTTAGTGTTTGTATGTATAGGTACGGGGCGTACCCCTATTTAAGGGGGTAGAGCCGTTTCGGTTATGGTTGTGTGCGACATGTATATGTATACATTGTCTATGTTATGTTACAGACCGCTGAGTCTGAATGATGTGGTGATGTTTTATTGTTTGGACCATGTGTCCGATGTGATGTAAAGAGTTGTTAATGTGATATGGAAGTGTTGTTGATAGTGTTCTCATGTTCTAATATTTAGGTTATGTGGAAGTATGAACTTTGGGACAAAGTTCTTTTAAGGGGGTAGATTGAAATACCCCAAACCTAGTTATGTTGTTTAAACACCTAAATATGGTGTAATAAGACTAAAAAGAGTCTTAGAAACAATAGTAAACAATTTAAACAAAAGAAAACACAAAATGTGCCTTAAAGTCAATAAGCCAAATGTGCTCTAAGCTTGGGATAAACTTGGTTAAGACCTAATGAACTTACCAAGACCTCATTTATATACTAATGAACATATTAAACCAATTACCAAAGAAAACCAAGCTTGAAAACAAGTTTAAACACAAAATGTGCTTTAAGGAGTCTTAAAGCACATTTTTGAAAATTGTCTTGTAAATGAGTTTTGAATGGCTAAATGTCCATCATTACTCTTTAATCAATATGTGTACTATATAGTATCACATTTGGGTGGCTATATTAATGGGAAATCAAAAATTTCACTTCTAAGTGCCTTGTTTTGGTGAATAGTGATTTTCATAAGCTATTTTGTAACATATGTTTGTATAAGTAATTAAATTGACAAATAAAGACTATATTACCCCTAAGTATAAATGGGGGCCGGTTTTCTTAAGTGTGGTGACTCACCACTCTCTTATTAATTATTAAGTAATAAGATAAGTTAAACTACTTTTTACCTTTAACTACAAATATCTCCTAAAAGTAAGTTCTATCTTCATTCTCTCATTTCTCCTTCATTTCACACGGCTCCACACTCTCTTCAACCTCTCTTCTTCCTTCTCTTCCACGGTAATATCACACCACCACCATTAAACCTCATCTTTGACCACTTGTAAAATCTAGCTCACTTGTCCAAATCAAAAACAAACACCACCAATCTCTTCCTCTCATCAAGCTCTTCATTCCTATCTTCTCAAAACTTCAAGAGCCCCATTTCGGTGCCATGGAGTTCCACCATTGAAGGAGCTTGAGCTTGTATTTTTACATATTGTTACTCTCCTTTGCTTCTAGGTAAGGAATCTCAAAGAAAAATCATGTTTCCTCCATGTTTTGTTGTTGACCGAAAATACACATTGATGTAGCTCTTTGTGTGACTTTGTTCTAGCTTCATTCCAACCTTTCATGGACTAGGTGGAGTCCTCTCTTGTTATATATTCAAACTCTCTTCAAAGATCAAGGTAAAACAACTACATTAATGTTTTTGAAACAATGTAAAATTAGGGTTTACAATGAGATGAAGCTTATAGCTTGAATACTCATTATAATGTTTGTATATTGTTTAGAACTTGACAAGGAATCAAATACCCTACCGGTTTATAGTGAAACAAGAAAGGAGTTGTTTGGAAAAGAGGTAAATCTACTAACCTAATGTTGTTTAATGCCTTAGGAGAAATGAGCTTATAAATGCTTATTAAAACTACCTAAAGAGCAAATGGTGAATGACTTAGTAGTGTTCTCAAGAGACTAGTAAAAGGCATATGTGTGTTGAGTGTATTTGCAGGTCAAAGGCAAATATATTGTGGAAATTCAGTGTTTAAGGATTATGCACTTTAAGGGCCTAAGAGCCATGCATTTTAAGGGCCTAAGTGCCATGCAATTTAAATCATGCACTATATTGTGATGTAGTGCTCTATGAGTGAAGTTTGTGTATAATAAAGTGTTTGATGGATTGTTAGTTTCTTGGTTATTTGTTGGTGAAAACAATGTGCTTTGGTGTAACAAAATGCTAGGAGAATCTATGTCGAAATTTAGGAAATGTATAAGAGTTCAAGATGTTTAAAGGAATTTTGATGAACTAGGAAGTGCTCTAGAGTGTAACAAGGACTTAGGCATGATCTTGAGGTTTTAGTAAGTACCAAAGTCACTTTGGGACTTAGGTAAATACTTAGGCAAACTTTGGTAAATAAGGAGAAAGTGTAAACTTGGAAAAGAATTTTCAAGAAGGATATAAGGAGTTAGTTGTAGAGATGATGCTTGGGAGATGATGTTAAAATAAGGAGAAAGCCTTTTGGGATAGTAGTTATCATAGGTATGAAAACCACTTGAAAAACTAAGGAGAAAATAGCATAAGTGTTAGGAATTTTGGGAAGAAATGGGTAAAGGCTTAAGAATTAGAAAATGAGTTTTATAAGTGTTTAAGGATGTCTTAAAGTGTGTTTGAAGTGCCCAAATGAGTTAGGGGGTACTAGGTTTATGGGGTGAAGTTTGGTGAAGATTTGACAAAGTTTGGTAAGTTTAGAGGACGTCCGACCCAGGGGTCCGACCCAAGTTTGGTCGGACAGCCTCTGTTAGACGTCTGGAAAATGTTCTGTAATGGTCCGACCCAGAAGGGTGGGTCGGACATGGGTCGGACGGCATGTTTTAAAGGCGGTAAAATGTTCTGTTGGTCCGACCCAGGGTGGTCGGACATGGGTCGGACATGCATTTCTGAGGTCGATGAAATTCTCTGTAATGGTCCGACCCAGTCGAGTGAGTCGGACGTGGGTCGGACATGTCTCTGGAATGGTCCGACCCAGAAGGTTGGGTCGGACATGGGTCGGACAAGGTAAGGTTCTTCAGACCCGAAAACCACTGGAAGGGTCCGACCCAGTTGTGGGTCGGACGGTGGGTCGGACATACCAAAATTTTTAAAAAAAAAACAGAAAAGAATGTGACTTATGTACTTAACCCTAGGGTGTATAATGAAGGTAACCTAGGGTAATATAGACACAAAAATGTCATACAATTATGTTAAATACTTAGTAAGTTTGAAGTTAAATAAATAATTAACCGACGTTATTAACTATGTATAGGAGTGACCTACGGAGGAAACCAAACGAGGCAAGGACCAAGGTATGGTTTTCTTGCAGTCTGTTGCCTACCGGTTTGCACCGGCTTGTGTGTTGTTTGTTTTTCTGTGTGTTTATGACTTTGTAAGATTAAACCATGTAAGAGTTTACAGTTGTTAAATATTATTATGTTGTTAAGTATGACTCTCTCTTCCCTTTGTGTGTCTAACAAGACTTGACCTATTATTGTGAATTGTTTGTTGAGTTCAATGAAACTACTAACAAGGGTAACGGGGGAAGTGAGGAGTCCGGTCTGTTCCGGCCACGCGTGTGAGTATGGGAGTCGATGTCATAACCGGTTCGATTCTCTCTGTATGTTATGGTTGTGTTTCCAATTTGGTTTCCAACCTTCCCTTTAGCTTAACCAAGGCTATTTTACTGACTCACGTCGGGCCACAGGGGCATACTATGTGTTATTTCGGTGTGCTTGGATCACTATATCCGAGGCACCTTGTGTTAAGTTAACCGTTCAATCTAACCGGACGGTAACGAGTTGTGTAACGAGCTAAGTATGAGCATGGCAACATTCTCTAGGCTCTCAATGGGGACTAACTATGTTGGTTCTCTTCCTATAAGGAATTGTTCTTGTGTGATGTATGTGATGTTGTGTACAATACCCATGTTATGTTATATATGTATAAGTTGTGTGTTTTAAAATAAATGCCATGTCATCATGACAAATAGTTTGCGCGCATCCCGGTAGCCGATGGGCTGCGCGTTAACCATACCAGCCAAGGGTTGCTGACCCCCTCGGGGGATCCATATTTCTTTTACTGCAGGATGGAGGATCGGAAGAGCGGAGTGGCTCTAGATCCTAGGATGTAGTTTACTTTGAGTACTTTTGGATGTTGGCCCGGGATGCGCCTGTGCTCCCGTGGCGTGTTATATATTTGGTTATGACAGTTTATAGTGACAGTATACAGTGAAGGATTTATGTAAACACTCGGTATTTTGTTGATGTATATATATGGTTGTTAGTTCTATGTCGGGAGTCTGATCATCACACGGTACACTTGTATTTATTCAGCCTTGTTAACCACGTGGGTGGTTGACGGCGTTGTAGCACCATTCGTTTAGTTACTGTTTAGTTGTTTATATTCCGCTGCGATTTCAAGTAATATGATGTGCGTAGTAGGGGTGTTACAAAAAGTGGTATCAAGCGAAGTATCGCTCTGATGACTAGAGTACCGAGCTTAGGGATATACCGAGTTAGGAAACCTAACTACAGTTACCTAAGTGAACAGTTATGGAAAGGTTAACCACTAACTAAGTGTGGAGATACCTTATTATCGGGAAGCGTTACAATCGCTGGACCGATAAGTGTGCAAGCATGTTGCTAATGAATATTCATGTGAATTCAGATGACAGGTAGACCGCGAGGTAGAGGCCGCGGAAGTGGTACTGGTAATGTGGGTGACCAGGGCGAGAACCCTACCGGCTCAGGTTATGGCTGAGGCAGTAGCAGCCGCCGTAGCCCAAATGGTACCCCAGCTTGTGGCTGCGATTCAGCAGGGGCAGACGCCCGGAGTTCAACTACCACCACCGCCACCGCCACGAGAGACCAACTGGGTCAAGGCGTTGGCTGATTTGAGGCCACCCTCATTCAGTGGGGAGACCGATCCCCGTAAGCTGGAGGCGTACATCTCCGAAATGGAGACCGCCTTCGAAACCCTAGCAGTACCTGAGCAGGTCAAGGTACGACTTGCTGCTTATTACTTGAAGGGCTCGGCACAGAGCTGGTGGAAGCTTGTGCGAGAGGGCAGAGTTGCTGACCCGACTTTTCTATGGAGGGAGTACACGGCTGCTGCGAGCCAAGTACTACCCTATACATGTGCAAGAGGCCAAGCGCCTGGAGCTAGACAGTTGAGGCAAGGGGATAAGATGACGGTAGATGAGTACTACTCAGCCTTCATCGGACTTATCCACCTGCTACCGGATCTGGGTTACTCAGACCGGATCCTTGTGAACCGTTTCTACAACGGACTGAACTATCGCCTACTCTACGGCATGGGGCCTACTGGATATACCACTTTGCAGGTAATGGGACTACAGTATAATGTGAATAAGTGTGTACAATGTGTTAATGTGTTGTGAATTTATTTGGCGGGGCATAACTGACACCCTAAATATAGGAGTGCTATCATGCTGCTGCAATTGTGGAGATCACCGTCCGTCTGAGGGACGAGGAGAGTGCGCTCAAGCGCAAGGCTCAGAACGAGGGCCAAGGCACGCAAGGGCAGTGGGGAGGGAAGAAAAAGAAGTCATACCCCCAATCCCAGAAAGGACAGCAACAGGGTGGCAAGGGCCAGACCCAGACCACCACTGCTGAGGAGCCTCTGCAGCTCACCTATGCGTATGCGGCCAAGCCCCTACGTTCTTACCCACCTAAGGGTAATTGTCTAATCCTGTGTGATAAGTTAGAGTATATGTTGATAAGTTGAGAGACAAGTATTGATTGTGTGTTATGATAGCAGCTAGCACGGGCTCTGGACCGGAGCACCACTATTACTGCAAGTGGTGCAACGGCGACCACCCCGGCAAGGACTGCAAGGGTAACGATGTTCAGTGCCGATATTGTAAGAAGATGGGTCACCGCGATCACGAATGCTGGCAGAACCCGAACAGTAGGAACTACAGGCCCAAGGGGCAATGGAAGGGTAAGGCCACTGTGACCACCGATGGCCAGAAGACGGCAAACCAGCCACCCCCAGATCAGAGGTACACAGAGTCCCAGAAGGGGAAGGGGTCGGGGTCCAACAAGGCCACCCTGAATGTGGTGGACCGGTCTGAGGCGCCAGGGCCCTCTTCTAGACCAGGTACCGCCTAAACTGTTGAATGTAATAAGTGTCTGCATACCGCATTTCATGCATGTGTGTGAGTGAGTTTAAATAAACAACCATGTGAGTAAATAAATAAAGTATAGTGTGAGATTTACCTAATTAGAGTACTCTAAACTTAAAGGAACCTTCAATATATGTTATCCAATCCCACCCTCACCAAACCCTGAAGAAACCACCATCAACATCACCGACTTTCCGCTGGAGCAATGTCAGGTCATCCAGCCAGGTATGATACTCTTAAATGGATACCTGACACCGGAAGCACAAATCCATATCATCAGACGATGCGACGAACTTGGAGCAAAACCAGGAGGGTTCTACACACCGAATACCCGAACGGATCAAGGATGCAATTAAAGATGATGTGCATGGGTAAAGACTGGAACCCTTACACCAAGACATATCAAGAAATGCGAGCCGAAGACGGAGCAACAGTACCAAGAATACCAGAGGAGTTCCATGCGGTCGTTAACCACGCCGTGGGAATTGCTCAACAAGTTGAAAAGGATTCAATTCCAAGTGTGAAAGCAAATCTATGTATTGTGAACTTCTACCAGAAAGGTGGACGGTTAGGTATACACCAAGACAAGGACGAGTCACCCGAGTCTCTAAGTGAGGGAGTACCCGTGGTGTCTTGGTCCATTGGTGATACCGCAGTGTTTGTGTATGGCGAGCAGAAGCGTGCTGATCTCGCAAAGAAGCTACTGTTGGAATCGGGAGATGTATTAATCATGGGTGGGCAATCAAGGATGCTATACCATGGCATCAGAAAGATCAAACTGAATACCGCACCGTCGGCAGTGATCAATGCCACACACATGAAACCCGGACGTTTGAATTTGACCTTCAGACAGTTTTAAGCCTTGTATAATTATGTGATGTGATAAACCAGTGTGTATTAAGGATGTTGTAAGTGTAAATCATGGCGACAGTATAAGCCAATGAATGTTGTAAAAAGAGTGTGTTAATGAATAAAATGGAGTTGTTGAAGCATAAAACCGTGTTGTTACCCAGTACTTATTAGTTTGCCAATGAATTAGGCTGTGCACTCGGAACGGGAGGTACACTGAGTGTCTGCAATGAGGCAGAAGCCGGCAAGAGCGGCACAATCCTCACCGGTACCTTTCCAGTGAATGGCGTGGATGCATCGATCTTGTTCGACTCCGGAGCCTCACACACATTTATTTCGCTATCATTTGCGAAGAGGCTAGGGTTAGATGGCGATGAGATGCCAGACTTCTTGGTCACTCTCCCATCGAAAGAGCGGATCAGGTGTACCCGCTACCACCGAGATGTTATTGTGAAAATCAGGGGTGAAGAATTTCCGATCGACTTGATAGAGTTCGACGGACTAGGCTTTGATGTGATTGTCGGGATGAACTGGTTGGAGCGGTACAAGGGCAGAATCCTGTGTGCCGAGCATCGACTGCTTCTTCGGAGTCCATCTGGGGTTATAGTATCTTACCGCCAGAGGCCCAGGGAGCCTTCGACTCAGATCATCACCGCCATGGCTATGTATCATGAGTTACGACGAGGGAGTGATGTATACCTCTGCTATGTCCAGGACATAGAGAGAGACCCAGAGTTTAGTTCTGATGTGCCGGTAGTGTCGGAGTTTCCTGATGTATTTCCTAAGGAACTGCCGGGCATGCCGAGCACGAGAGGTCGAGTTTGAGATCGACTTAGTTCCGGGCACTGGACCCATTGCGAAAGCACCTTATCGTATGGCTCCAGCAGAGATGACAGAGCTCAAGGAGCAGCTGAGAGACCTACTCGACAAGGGCTTTATCCGCCCTAGTGTTTCACCATGGGGAGCGCCGGTCCTCTTCGTGAAGAAGAAGGACGGTAGCCTCCGCCTCTGTATTGACTATCGAGAGCTGAATGTAGTTACGGTGAAAAACCGTTACCCTTTACCACGCATCGACGATCTATTTGATTAGTTGAGGGGAGCATCAGTATTCTCCAAGATAGACCTACGTTCCGGATACCATCAGATTGCCATCCGTGACAATGATATCGAAAAGACAGCATTCAGAACTAGGTATGGGCACTATGAGTTCACAGTTATGCCGTTTGGCTTGTCAAATGCACCAGCAAAGTTCATGGACTTAATGAACCGTTTGTTCCAAGATCAGTTGGACAAATCAGTGGTAGTCTTCATCGATGATATTCTAGTGTACTCGAAATCGAGAGGTGAGCACGAAAGCCACCTGAGAAGTGTGTTACAAACATTGAGGAAAAACCAGTTGTATGCAAAGTTTTCGAAATGTGAATTTTGGTTGAACCAAGTATCGTTTCTTGGACATGTGATTTCTGAGGCCGGGATCGCTGTTGATCCGGCAAAGATTATGCAGTGCGCACCTGGCCTAGGCCGAAGACAGTTACCGACATCAGGAGCTTCCTCGGTCTGGCAGGTTATTATAGGAGTTTGTGAAGGACTTCTCCAGTGTCTCGAAGCCGATGACTTCCTTGATGAAGAAGGATGCACCATTCGAGTGGACAGTCGACTGTGAGAGTTCTTTCACGAGTCTCAAGGATGCTCTGACATCTGCACCGGTTCTGACACTACCAGATGGTCCAGATGGGTTTGAGGTCTATTGCGACGCATCAGGCAGGGGTATGGGTTATGTGTTGATGCAACACGGGAAGGTCGTAGCTTACGCCTCCCGACAGCTGAAGAAGCATGAGGAGAACTACCCTACCCACGACTTAGAATTGGGGGCCATTGTCTTCGCACTGAAGATATGGCGACATCACTTGTATGGGGTAAGTGTGACGATTTATTCTGACCACAAGAGTTTAAAGTACTTGTTCACTCAGAAGGAGTTGAACATAAGGCAAAGAAGGTGGGTTGAATTTCTGAATGACTATGACATCAATTTACAGTACAAGGAAGGTAAGGCAAACGTGGTAGCTGACGCATTGAGTCGCCGAGCACACTCTCTCCATTCGCTAGTCTCTCATACTGGCTTGGTTGAAGAGGTGCGGAGTGCTCAGATGACGGATCAGTACATGATGGAGATTAGACAGAAGCTTATTGATGGCACATTCGAGGGTCAGAAGTACGACTTCAGACTCCACGATGATGACCTGATTAGGCTTGATGGCCGACTGTGTATACCCAGGAGTAGCGCTGAGTTGAAGCAGCGCATATTGAGTGAATCCCATTGTTCTACTACTTCGATTCACCCCGGAGCTTCAAAGATGTATAAAGGTATGAAAAGATATTTTTGGTGGACTGGAATGAAAAAGGATGTGAATGACTATGTGTTGAGGTGTCTCACTTGTCAGAAGGTTAAGTTTGAGCACCGACGGCCTGGTGGTATGGTGCAGCCAATGCCAGTGCCGGAGTGGAAGTTCCATGACATATCTATGGACTTCGTAGTGGGCTTCCACCTGCAAGGGGAGGTCTGAATATGATATGGGTTGTTGTTGACCGACTGACCAAGGTGGCCCGATTCATTCCGATGAAGGACACCTGGAAAGTGGCAAGATTGCAGAACTCTTCGATAAAGAAATTGTAAGACATCATGGTGTACCAAAGACGATTGTATCTGACAGAGATACCAGATTCCTATCCAGATATTGGAAGTCTACGCGAGAAGCGTTGGGCACCGAACTGAAATTGAGTACAGCGTTTCACCCACAGACCGATGGTCAGAGTGAGCGCACCATTCAGACACTTGAGGATATGCTACGTGCATGTGCACTTGACTTTCAGACCAGCTGGATTGATAAGTTCATCTGGTCGAGTTTAGTTACAATAACAGTTACCATGCTTCGATCAAGATGTTTCCCTTCCAGGCCTTACGGTAGACCATGCCACACGCCATTATGCTGGGATGAGTCGAGTGAGACGGTCATTATAGGACCAGAGTATCTTGAGCAAGTTCAGGCAGAAGTTCACCAGATCCGGGCTAACATGAAAGCAGCTCAGGATAGACAGAAGTCGTACGCAGATGTGCACCGACGCGACCTGGAGTTCGCCGTGGGCGATCAGGTATTTTTGATAGTATCCCCCATGAAGGGAGTATTTCGTTTTGGCCAGAAAGGCAAGTTGAGCCCAAAATGTGGGGTCTTATGTTGTGACGGAGCGGATCGGCCCGGTAGCTTATAGACTTGATTTACCCGCTGAGCTGGGCAAGGTACATGATGTATTTCATGTGTCCCAGTTGAAGAAGTATATGTCTCATCCGTCTCATGTGCTTCAGCCTGAAAGGCTAACTTTAGAGCCGACCATGCGATCAGTGGAGACTCCCGTACAGATTCTGGATACTAAGACTCGAGACACTCGCCATAAGTCCGTGAGACTGGTGAAGGTCCTCTGGTCTAACCAGGACGTCGAGGAGGCCACTTGGGAGCTGGAAGATAAGATGAAGGCGAAGTACCCGTCATTGTTTACTTCTTAGTGTTTGTATGTATAGGGTACGGGGCGTACCCCTATTTAAGGGGGGTAGAGCCGTTTCGGTTATGGTTGTGTGCGACATGTATATGTATACATTGTCTATGTTATGTTACAGACCGCTGAGTCTGAATGATGTGGTGATGTTTTATTGTTTGGACCATGTGTCCGATGTGATGTAAAGATGTTGTTAATGTGATATGGAAGTGTTGTTGATATGTGTTCTCATGTTCTAATATTTAGGTTATGTGGAAGTATGAACTTTGGGGACAAAGTTCTTTTAAGGGGGGTAGATTGAAATACCCCAAACCTAGTTATGTTGTTTAAACACCTAAATATGGTGTAATAAGACTAAAAAGAGTCTTAGAAACAATAGTAAACAAATTTAAACAAAAGAAAACACAAAATGTGCCTTAAAGTCAATAAGAGCCAAAATGTGCTCTAAGCTTGGGATAAACTTGGTTAAGACCTAATGAACTTACCAAGACCTCATTTATATACTAATGAACATATTAAACCAATTACCAAAGAAAACCAAGCTTGAAAACAAGTTTAAACACAAAATGTGCTTTAAGGAGTCTTAAAGCACATTTTTGAAAAATTGTCTTGTAAATGAGTTTTGAATGGCTAAATGTCCATCATTACTATTTAATCAATATGTGTACTATATAGTATCACATTTGGGTGGCTATATTAATGGGAAATCAAAAATTTCACTTCTAAGTGCCTTGTTTTGGTGAATAGTGATTTTCATAAGCTATTTTGTAACATATGTTTGTATAAGTAATTAAATTGACAAATAAAGACTATATTACCCCTAAGTATAAATGGGGGCCGGTTTTCTTAAGTGTGGTGACTCACCACTCTCTTATTAATGTATTAAGTAAGTAATGATAAGTAAATAAACTACTTTTTACCTTTAACTACAAATATCTCCTAAAAGTAAGTTCTATCTTCATTCTCTCATTTCTCCTTCATTTCACACGGCTCCACACTCTCTTCAACCTCTCTTCTTCCTTCTCACGGTAATATCACACCACCACCATTAAACCTCATCTTTGACCACTTGTAAAATCTAGCTCACTTGTCCAAATCAAAAACAAACACCACCAATCTCTTCCTCTCATCAAGCTCTTCATTCCTATCTTCTCAAAACTTCAAGAGCCCCATTTCGGTGCCATGGAGTTCCACCATTGAAGGAGCTTGAGCTTGTATTTTTACATATTGTTACTCTCCTTTGCTTCTAGGTAAGGAATCTCAAAGAAAAATCATGTTTCCTCCATGTTTTGTTGTTGACCGAAAATACACATTGATGTAGCTCTTTGTGTGACTTTGTTCTAGCTTCATTCCAACCTTTCATGGACTAGGTGGAGTCCTCTCTTGTTATATATTCAAACTCTCTTCAAAGATCAAGGTAAAACAACTACATTAATGTTTTTGAAACAATGTAAAATTAGGGTTTACAATGAGATGAAGCTTATAGCTTGAATACTCATTATAATGTTTGTATATTGTTTAGAACTTGACAAGGAATCAAATACCCTACCGGTCTTATAGTGAAACAAGAAAGGAGTTGTTTGGAAAAGAGGTAAATCTACTAACCTAATGTTGTTTAATGCCTTAGGAGAAATGAGCTTATAAATGCTTATTAAAACTACCTAAAGAGCAAATGGTGAATGACTTAGTTGAGTGTTCTCAAGAGACTAGTAAAAGGCATATGTGTGTTGAGTGTATTTGCAGGTCAAAGGCAAATATATTGTGGAAATTCAGTGTTTAAGGATTATGCACTTTAAGGGCCTAAGAGCCATGCATTTTAAGGGCCTAAGTGCCATGCAATTTAAATCATGCACTATATTGTGATGTAGTGCTCTATGAGTGAAGTTTGTGTATAATAAAGTGTTTGATGGATTGTTAGTGTTCTTGGTTATTTGTTGGTGAAAACAATGTGCTTTGGTGTAACAAAATGCTAGGAGAATCTATGTCGAAATTTAGGAAATGTATAAAGAGTTCAAGATGTTTAAAGGAATTTTGATGAACTAGGAAGTGCTCTAGAGTGTAACAAGGACTTAGGCATGATCTTGAGGTTTTAGTAAGTACCAAAGTCACTTTGGGACTTAGGTAATACTTAGGCAAACTTTGGTAAATAAGGAGAAAGTGTAAACTTGGAAAAGAATTTTCAAGAAGGATATAAGGAGTTAGTTGTGAGAGATGATGCTTGGGAGATGATGTTAAAATAAGGAGAAAGCCTTTTGGGATAGTAGTTATCATAGGTATGAAACACCACTTGAAAAACTAAGGAGAAAATAGCATAAGTGTTAGGAATTTTGGGAAGAAATGGGTAAAGGCTTAAGAAATTAGAAAATGAGTTTTATAAGTGTTTAAGGATGTCTTAAAGTGTGTTTGAAGTGCCCAAATGAGGTTAGGGGGTACTAGGTTATATGGGGTGAAGTTTGGTGAAGATTTGACAAAGTTTGAGTAAGTTTAGAGGACGTCCGACCCAGGGGTCCGACCCAAGTTTGGTTCGGACAGCCTCTGTTAGACGTCTGGAAAATGTTCTGTAATGGTCCGACCCAGAAGGGTGGGTCGGACATGGGTCGGACGGGCATGTTTTATAAGGCGGTAAAATGTTCTGTAATGGTCCGACCCAGAAGGGTGGGTCGGACATGGGTCGGACATGCATATTCTGAGGTCGATGAAATTCTCTGTAATGGTCCGACCCAGTCGAGTGAGTCGGACGTGGGTCGGACATGTCTCTGGAATGGTCCGACCCAGAAGGTTGGGTCGGACATGGGTCGGACAAGGTAAGGTTCTTCAGACCCGAAAACCACTGGAAGGGTCCGACCCAGTTGTGGGTCGGACGGTGGGTCGGACATACCAAAATTTTTTTTAAAAAAAAAACAGAAAAGAATGTGACTTATGTACTTAACCCTAGGGTGTATAATGAAGGTAACCTAGGGTAATTTAGACACAAAAACATGTCATACAATTATGTTAAATACTTAGTAAGTTTGAAGTTAAATAAATAATTAACCAACGTTATTAACTATGTATAGGAGTGACCTACGGAGGAAACCAAATGAGGCAAGGACCAAGGTATGGTTTTCTTGCAGTCTGTTGCCTACCGGTTTGCACCGGCTTGTGTGTTGTTTGTTTTTCTGTGTGTTTATGACTTTGTAAGATTAAACCATGTAAGGAGTTTACAGTTGTTAAATATTATTATGTTGTTAAGTATGACTCTCTCTTCCTTTGTGTGTGTCTAACAAGACTTGACCTATTATTGTGAATTGTTTGTTGAGTTCAATGATGAACTACTAACAAGGGTTAACGGGGGAAGTGAGGAGTCCGGTCTATTCCGGCCACGCGTGTGAGTATGGGAGTCGATGTCATAACCGGTTCGATTCTCTCTGTATGTTATGGTTGTGTTTCCAATTTGGTTTCCAACCTTCCCTTTAGCTTAACCAAGGCTATTTTACTGACTCACGTCGGGCCACAGGGGCATACTATGTGTTATTTCGGTGTGCTTGGATCACTATATCCGAGGCACCTTGTGTTAAGTTAACCGTTCAATCTAACCGGACGGTAATGAGTTGTGTAACGAGCTAAGTATGAGCATGGCAACATTCTCTAGGCTCTCAATGGGGACTAACTATGTTGGTTCTCTTCCTATAAGGAATTGTTCTTGTGTGATGTATGTATGTTTGTACAATACCCATGTTATGTATATATTATAAGTTGTGTGTTTTAAAATAAATGCCATGTCATCATGACAAATAGTTTTGCGCGCATCCCGATAGCCGATGGCTGCGCGTTAAACCATACCAGCCAAGGTTGCTGACCCCCTCGGGGATCCATATTTCTTTACTGCAGGATGAGATCGAAAATCGGAGTGGCTCTAGATCCTAGGATGTAGTTTTACTTGATACTTTTGGATGTTGGCCCGGGATGCGCCTGTGCTCCCGTGGCGTGTTATATATTTGGTTATGACAGTTTACAGTGACAGTATACAGTGAAGTTTATGTAACACTCGGTATTTTGTTGATGTATATATATGGTTGTTAGTTCTATGCTCGGGAGTCTGATCATCAGACCGGTACACTTGTATTATTCAGCCTTGTTAACCACGTGGGTGGTTGACGGCGTTGTAGCACCATTCGTTTAGTTACTGTTTAGTTGTTTATATTCCGCTGCGATTTCAAGTAATATGATGTGCGTAATAGGGGTGTTACAGTTTCTTGCTTGGCAAGGTGTTGCCTCCCGCTCTAGCAATTCAAAGCTTTGGTCGTCCACTCTTTTTCACGCCATCGCCTCCATTTGGTCCCGTCGCAACAGGATCATTTTCGAACAAACTGCAACGGCATGGCCAGAACTAGCAGACACAACGAAAAGGAATGTCATTGAATGGTGCAAGCAGGCGATAAACATCCCCACTCACTCTGTTTTTTCTTCAAGAAATCTGTTTCAGCTCTTGTATGACCATTAACTGCTTCTGTTTTAGTTTTTTGTGTTTCTGGATGTATCTCTGGCAAAAAAGGCAATATGTCATAGTACTACCTTATAACTGGGTCCCCCAGCAACTTATCAAAAAGTCACCCCACATATGACATACGTACGTACGTCCTCCAAATGCTTATCAATTTATTTTGCTTTTTTTTTTTATAAAAAAAAAATTATTCCTTTTTCTCACATACAACTCAAGACCTCCTGATTATAAATTAAGATCCACCCTTCTGTTCACCTGTCTTGATCCCCCATACCTCTTCTATTTCCCAATGGACCTTCAATCAATAAATTATCCTCAATCTTCACTCTCTCATATACTATATATGACCTCAACTTGACTGACACCTTAACCTTCTCAAAATCTACATAGTATAAGTTCTTCAGTTCGCGCTCATTAGCCATATCCCAACGGATACCCATCATCAGCTCGATCAGTATATCAGTAGTATATTCGGGCTATATTTCTAATTAATTTCTCTTATATAATTTCTCTAGACTGAGTCGATCGATGGACTACACCAAAGAAATCGCAGGCAAACTAGCCCACGATCCATACTTCCTGAACCTGAAAAAGAAACCTCCTCTCCCATTAGTTGATGATGATGATGTGTCTGTATGTTCATCAACACCATGCCACAAAACTCATCAACACTTTGCACCCGGCAGACCACCCAGTTGCTTCCCTAGGCAGGTGTGGGTTCCCGGTCCAGTAATCGTTGGTGCAGGCCCATCCGGTCTGGCCGTAGCCGCTTGCCTCAAACGGCTTGGAATTCCTAGGCTAATCCTCGAAAAATCGAGTTGTATAGCTTCGTTATGGCAACTCAACACTTACGATCGGCTCCGTCTCCACTTGCCTAAACATTTCTGTGAACTGCCCTACTTCCCTTTCCCTAGTGATTTCCCAACTTACCCCACAAAACAGCATTTCATTGCGTATCTTGAGGCGTATGTGAAGCACTTCAGCCTTAAGCCGGTTTTCGATAGGACAGTTGTGAGTGCAGAGTTTGATAAGAGGTTGGGTTTGTGGCGCGTGGTGGTGAGTGATGGCGGCGGAGGGAGTGATGACAAAGGGGTGGAGTATTTGTGCAGGTGGGTGATTGTTGCTAGTGGTGAAAACGCGGAGCCGGTGATGCCGGAGATTGAAGGGTTGGACCATTTTGAAGGGAAGGTGGTGCACACTAGTAGTTACAAGAGTGGGGAAGAGTTCATGGGGAAAAGGGTTTTGGTGGTTGGGTGTGGGAATTCAGGGATGGAAGTAAGTTTGGACCTGTGCAATCATAACGCTCGACCCGCGCTCGTGGTTAGGGATTCAGTAAGTGATAGTCATGATCATGATTTGGGTTTTATTATTATTCCACCTAATTTTTTGAATATGGTTTCTCATAAGAAACATGGTCTTTTTATAGAAAATTTACTCGCCTTTTTCAGAACAAATAAAACAAAAGATCATCATCTTTTTCTTTTCTTTTTTGTAGTGAGTGCCCTTTTGTTGCTTACTTTTTAGAGTAAATTAATTACTCGTCGAATCAGCTTGATAACCCTAAAAAAAAAAAAAAAAAGTCTTGATTGGTGAAGATCACCACCTTGTCCAGGCACGGTTGCTGAAAACTACTAGCCATTTACAAAGTCTTTCATTGAACCTGAAAGATCGATAATGGTGCAAATAAGTTAAGAAGATATTGCACTATATGAATTGTGAAGGGGGTTTTATTTTTCTATTGTCATTAATTGGAGTCGGATCTTAAACATATCAATTAGTGGAAGAATGAGCTTTTTAAGATACACATATGAATATACCCATGATTATTGAAGTCGACATTATGAATTATTATATCCCTACTATCTGAAATATCCTTACCTTAATTATAATGTTCAATGGGACAACGGCACAAGCTGGTAGATCATTTCCTTAACTGATTATAATGTCGTCTGTTGTCGTCTAGTGTTATATGTTAAGTCTTTAATGATTTGTATCTCGCCCACCTCCCTACATATACCTAATTCCCTAGGTGTGCCCACACACTTCCTCAAGTCCTTATCTTTGTGGGTTCTACTTCTATACAGTCAGTCACCCCCCTTAAATTCAATTTGACATCCCCGGTGTATAATGACCAAATTATTTTAAAGTAAAAGTAAATTCTCTGCTGAATACATACATACATTAGATACTGTAGTATCTACTACTACTGCTGAAGTTGTATTCGTGGGTTTCAAGTGAGATACTACTAGACTGTCAGATTCCCAATATTCACTTGTACTTTTTCAGTTTTCTAGAAATGCGTTCGCATGCGCAGTTACATGCAGACACGCACCCAAAGTGGAATTCTTTGGAATCTTTACTCTTTTCTGAAAAACAAGCTTCCATTAATTGGTTAAGAAAATACGATTAAAAACTTTTCATTGGTTGAATTATTCATTTTTTGTTTCTTTTCCGATGAGATTAGATTACCATATAAGGAAATAATCATTGACTGAGATTACTGTATCCGCAGGTGCACATTCTACCACAAGAGATGCTGGGCACTTCAACATTCGGTTTATCAATGTGGTTGCTCAAATGGTTCCCAGTTTGCTTAGTTGATCGATTATTACTCTTGATCTCCCGTATTATGCTCGGAGACATTGGTAAGCTTGGGCTTAACCGACCCTCCGCTGGCCCTCTTCAGCTCAAGAACACGACTGGCAAAACCCCAGTTCTCGACGTCGGGACGCTTGCGGAGATCAGAGCCGGCAACATTGAGGTTTTTTTTTTGTCTTTTACATTAATCTTTTTACTTTATCAGTTTTGTTAGTAATATATAGTACTTACTCAATTAGTTTAGCTTAATCAAGCTCACGAAAAAACTTAATTTTCCAAAAAAAACAAAAAACAGGTTTTTCCTGGAGTAAGCAGAATAATGCAACGTGGAGTGGAATTTGTTGATGGGAGATTCGAGAATTTCGATGCTATTATATTAGCGACCGGCTATAAGAGCAACATATCATCTTGGCTAAAGGTAGACAAACATACAAATACAATTATCTCTCGAATTCGATTTTTTACCTAATCAAAATCTGAATTCCAAAGTAATTAATATCGTTTATGTATCTTAATTCTATGAAACGCAGCGAATTGATAAGTTCGCAGAGGAGGACTTATGTCCCTGTAAACCAATCCCAGAGGGATGGAAAGGGGAGAATGGATTGTATGCCGTAGGGTTTACTAATCGTGGCATATTAGGCTTATCTTTCGACGCAAGACGGATAGCGGATGATATCCAAACCACGTGGAAAATCAATGAGAAGCGGTTTATGTTTTGCCCTTGAATTACGCGATGAGAATTCTCTTTTGACAAAGAGAATGTTTCGACAAAAAAAAATTAGGGGTTTTAAGATCAAGCACGCGCGCAGGTCAATTTGCAAGTGGTGATGGGTCCAACACTGATATTGACTTTAATATTTTTCGGTGAATACATATAGCTGTAGGCTATATAAGAAGGACGTGTATAGGCTCTTGAGCTGTAGTTTTCATTATTATTAGTATTGCGCAATAGTGATGCTAGAAAATTTTTCACTTTTGTGTAAAGGGTTGCGGAATAAAAATTTGTTTGTATATGTTAGTTTTGTGTGTTATTTTGGTGTATTCTACTTAGATAAATAAGATGCATATTTCTTATACATACATATAAATGGTGGTCTATGGTATAATTATTTTCCGCCATCTTTCTCCTCCCGGCACTAGTACTTGCGTCGTGGTCATCATCGTCGTCATCTCACTACATACAATGCAGAAGAAGGACGAAGCTCCTCCTTTAGTTAAGCATCACCAGCCTGAAGCTAGTAGCCACTACCTCCTTTCTCTCGCTCGATCCCCTCCCACACTACGACTCTCTCTTTGTTTTGTTGTGCTGGAGTATCAGCATTTTTTTTCCAAACTCCTCCTCTCTCCTGACTTTACCTCACTGGAAAACCTTTAATTAAAGAGCATGAACCTTTTCTAACCATGTTCGACAAAGAAGATGGTTGTGCTACAATCCTTAAGATTGGGCCTGACAAGTAGGGTAATGTCAATAAGTGCAAGACCCAATGCTACGGTGTGAAAGTGAGGCTTGCATTGAAGATGGTGGGTGTTTTGGGTTTACATACTCATGGCGTGACACTAGGGTTTCTTAGGCACATTATGGTAACCTAACGAGCACTAGTATAAAAAAGACCTATTTCAATGTCAAAATGCCCACGGTTGTAAAAACAACCTTTGATATTAAGTATTTTAAAATTTTCTAGAAGCTATTTCAATGGTTTGTTTGTAGAAACTGTTGAAATAGATTTTTTAAACTTTTTTTTTAAAAAAATAATAAAAGGCTATTTTGGCAATTGTTAGTCCGCCGAATGTAAGTGTAACGAGAAATAAAAGATGTAGGACTCCTCTATATTCTCTGTATTTCCAGCAAAGTGATAGTGGTTGCTTATATAATGAAAGAAACTTCTAGTTGGTGTAAAGTAGGAAACTAACCCCCTATTTTTGTTATGACCAACTTGCTAACTAGATTAGAATAACATATCTCATAATTATTACAATTAGCCTACAACGGCTAATCACGAAAATAGGAATTGACTCAACCAACACTTCCCCTCCTTGAACCAAAGTTACATGCACCCATTTGTTGTCTGAAGTATTCGTGTTTTGCTATAGGAACAGACTTCGTGAGAATATCAGCCACCTGCTCATTTGTTCCACATGCTTTCAATGATATACTTCCATCAGCTACAAGTTTTCGAATGAAGTGATGCTCTACACCAATATGCTTAGTTCTACCATGAAAAGCTGAATTTTTAGCCATAGCAATTGCATTAAGGTTATCACAATATATCTATGTTACTTCCCTTTCACTGCATTTGAAACATACAAGTAGATTCCTAAGCCAAAAGGCTTGTCTGGCTGCTGCTGTCATAGCCGCATATTCAGCTACGGATGATGAACAAATGCTATTGTGTCTTGCTTCTTTGAACACCATGTTACAGCACCTGAACGAAAACTAAAAAGGTTACGCATGTGCTCTTTAAATCATCTAAGCTTCCATCCCAATCACTGTCTGTATAACCAAACCATTTGTAGTTTGAACCATGAGAATACCATATGCCAAAATTAATTGTTCCAAGTTCCAACTACATAGCTAAGAATCCTTCTTGCTTCTCCAAAATGATGTTTTGATGGATCATGCATACACGTGGACACAACACTAACAGACAAAATGTCAGGTCTAGTGTGAGTTAAATAGTTTAGACCTCCAACCAAGCTCTGAAATAGCTTTGAATCAGCTTTATCTGTTCCATCTTCATGCCTCAATTTATCATTGATATTCGTGGCGGTGACTGAAGTTTCATTTTATTCAATCTGAATTTCTTTTTTTCACTAGATCTGCTGCATATTTCTTCTGGAAAATAAAGATCCCATATTCTCCTTGTTTGACTTCAAGCCCCAAAAAATATTTTAGCAACCCCAATTTGTTATCTCAAAGTTACTCATCATAGACAATCTGAAACTATCAAGCAAAGATTGAGAAGAGCTCAAATATATTATGTCATCTACATAAATATAGACCACCAAAAACTCATCATTAACATATTGCAGGTAAAGTGTTGGCTCATTTTCACTTTTCTAAAATCCATCTTTTGAAAGGAAGCAATCAATCTCGCTATACCAAGCACGTGGTGCTTGTTCAGCCTGTAAAGGGCTTTTCTCAGCCTGATCTTCACCGCCCTGTTTAACAAACCCCTCAGGTTGATAAACATATGCCTCTCCTTCAACTCTTCATTCAAAAAGGAAGATTTATCGTCAAACTGAAACACATGTAGTTTTAGCTGAGCAGCCAAAGCCAAGGTAACTCTTACACTATCAAAATGGGCCACATGGGAGTATGTCTCATCAAAGTCGTTACCTTGCTGTTAGGAATAACCTTTTGTCACTAATAGTGCTTTATGCTTTTGGATGCTTCCATCTGGATTGTACTTTGTGCGATACACTCTTTTGAGCCCTATGACATTTTTTCCTTTAGGCAACAGAACCAACTCTCAAGTTGAATTCCTCTCAATGGCTTTCAGCTATTCTTCCATTGCAACTTGCCATTCAGGTTGATCTTCTGCATCTTCAAATAAACTGGATCATATATAATTAGCGCAAACTACATGTATTCAGAATATCAGTTAAGGATCGATATCGTCATGGTGATTCATTTGATGGACTAGAGGTTGCAGGTCTAGTAGGACTGTCGTTGTTGCTGTCAGTAGATAAAGAAGATTATAGGTTGCCGGACACCAGAAGGATGGGTATAAGATCAGTGAAATGTTGTGTATCTGTAGTGTAGATGTTGTTCTAATTTAAATTCCAGTCCTAACAGCTTTTTCATTAAACTCTACATTCCTGCTGATTATAACCTTGCTGCTAATGGGATTATATAGACGATATGCTTTTGATTGTGGGCTATAACCGATAAAAATACATTTTTCATATTTTTTTATCGAGTTTAGTTCGTAAACTAACCAAAGCATATACTACAACAACCAAAAACTTTGAAGTGGCTTATCCTTGGCTTCCTCCCTATCCATGCTTCGTAAGGGGTTCTGTTCCACACAGCTTTTGTCGAAAAGTATTTTTAGAATATAAATAGCAGTTGCAATAGCTTCTCCCCAGAACTTATCTAGTAGTTTTTTATCTTTCTGCTTGCTTCTTGCCATTTTAACAACTGTCCGAATTTTCATTTCAGCAAACACCGTTTTGTTATGGGTTATAAGGTGTTGTGAATTCCCTACGTATTCCATGCTCATCACAAGTGCAATAAAATCAAGAGATACAAATTCACCACCTCTATCTGTGCAATGGACCTTGATACTCCCGTTGAGCTGCTTTTCGACTAAAGCTTTAAACTTCCTAAAGGCGTTAAAAGTTTAAGATCTAGACCTCAAGAAATAAAGCCAACACATTCTGCTATAATCATCAGTTAGCAAAAAAAAAATTGGCTTCCTCCCAATGATTCTATTTGCATTGCCCCACATAAATCAACATGCACATGATCAAGGCTATATTTAGCTTTACAAGACTTAAAAAATGGAAAAAGTTTTCTAGCTTGTTTGCCATAAACACATCCTTCACAAAAACCAAGCTCATCAATTTTAGGAAGACGAATCACTATATCTTTTTATTAAGCAAATTCAAGCCATTCAAATGCAAGTGTCCATAACGAGCATGCCACATTTCTACATCAGTTCTAGCTTTAGCAACTAATGCATTACCCACGGAGCTAGAAACATTCAGAGCATACATGTGATTTTTAGTCATAAGAACTCTTGCAACAACACAACCAGATTTATCCCGAATTACACATGCACCGTCATCATATAGTATATAATATTTAGAAATCATTAATTGCCCCACACTTAACAAATTGTGAGCTAATTCAGGCACCAACTACACATCATATAATTAATGACTTAGTGTTACCGTGGACAGTTGGTATTTCATCTGTGCCTAGACCGTCCACATGAACAGGTTTGTCATCTCCAAGTCAGACCTCTCCCTTTTTGCTTTCATCAAGATTAACAAACCAAGAGCGACGGCCCAACATGTGATTGGTTCATGCAATATTGAGAAACCAGACACCGTTAGCATCGTTTACAATAGCTGTTTAAGTCGTAAACATCTTTCCTTCCTCTTCAAAATGGTTCATGAAATTGGCTTGCTTTCCGTCATTCCTTTTGCTTGGTCCAACAATCTGCTTCTTTGTGCCCATATTTCTTGCAGTACTTACACTGAGTTGCATTTTTGTATTGCGCTCCCCATGACCTTCACCGTTGCGGTTATAACGACCTGGGCCTCGACCTTGATATCCTCCTCTTCCACCACGGTTTTTGTGATTATCATCATGAGAAGACTTTCATGCACTTGAATGGCTTTCTCTGTAGTTTTCTCTATGGTTTTTTTGTATCTTTCTCTTTGTTCCTGTTCAATCTATCTTCATGGGCCATCAATGAACTCATCAAAAACAATTTAGATAGATCCTTTGACTCTTTTATAGCATTTACAACATTATCGTAGTTGTTGTTTAGACTGTGTAAAACTTCACTGACAACAGCCAAAATTTCATCACTCGTTTTTTCACCCGCAATTCGCATTTGATTAACAATAGCCGAGACACGTGAAAAGTACTCTTGTACATACTCATTATCTTTCATAAACAGTGTCTCAAATTCACGATGCAATGTTTGTAAATTCACAATGATTACCTTCTTATCGCCCATAAATTTCTTCTATAAAATATCCCAAGCTTCCTTCAAAGTCGACGCTGCGGCGATTCAAGGAAATAGCTCATCATCAAGAAACTACTGAATGAAGAAGAGTGCCTTGGTGTCATTTTTCTGGTTTTCTCTAACTCGGTTCTCCCTCCTTGTTCATCAAACCCGTTCTCCACTAGATCCCATAACTCGTGAGACCTAAGTAAATTTTCTTCATCAAGCTCCAAAGATGGTAGTTGTTTTTTTGAAAAGAGGCAGGTGTGGCTGGGAAGAACCGTTTGTAGCCATACTGGGTAGAATTGTTCTGCAACACTTTTGTAGCTGGAAATTAAAATTAAGATCGTTGCTTAAAACTTGTAATTGAGCTCACTCCTTGCATGAACAAAATACCCACTAGTACAAAATAGACCTATCGCAGCGGTTGCTTTGGGTCTATCAGCGCGGTTCTAGAGACCGCTGTGATGAGGTGCGCTGCGATAGGGTCTTGACCTATCTCAGCGGTTTTTGAACCGCTGCAGTAGGTTACCTATGGCAGCGGTTCCCAGCTAACAACCGCTGCCATAGGTGGGCTTCTGGGAAAAAAAACAAGCCTATGGCAGTGGTTCCTAGCTAACAACGCTGCCATAGTGGGCTTCTGAAAAAAAAAACAAGCCTATTGCAGCGGTTGTTAGCTAGGAACCGCTGCCATAGGTATTTTTTTTTTAAAAAAATCTGCTTCATCTTCTTCCTCGCGGAGCCATTCACCAGTTCAGAATCGGCGCAAAATATGTTCCTTTTTTCACCAGATCAAGTTACAAAATTACCGTGAGGCGCACAACATGTTCCTTGTTCTCCAAACCTGTTGCAAAATTACCGTGAGATGAGAATACAGGGGCGCAACCCTTGTTCCTAGTCCACCAACCAGATTTGCAAAATTACAGTAAAAGAGGTGTAGATATGAGAAGAGAAAGAGGCACATAGCATATATGTTCTTGTTCGCCAGTTAGGGTTGCAAAATTACCGCGTGAGAATATTAATGGAGGCGCAGAGCATCTTGTTCTCAGTTAAGGTTACAAAATTACCGAAGTAAAGATAAGTTCGAGCATATTACCATGAGGGAAGAGAAGAAGAATAAATGAGTGAAAGAAGAGAGCGCAGAGCATGCGTACCTTGTTCGCCATCAATCGTGAGTGAAGAGAAGAAGAGAGCGCAGAGTTGTTCCTTGTTAGCCGCGACCAGAAGAAGGAGAGCGCAGAGCATAATTAACGTTAGTTAATAGAGGAGAAACTTTTATATTAAAAGAAAAAGTCTATTGCAGCGGTTCCTAGTAACAGCCGCTACAATAGGCTAAAGCAAACTGGGAAAGTGAAATTTTTGAAAAAAAATAAGCGGGAATTTTTTTTTTGAAAAAATCGACCTACCTATTGCAGCGGTTCCTAGCTAACAACCGCTGCAATAGCTTAAAAAAGCAGGATAGTGATTTTTTTTTTATTAAGCGGGATTTTTTTTAAAAAAAAATCGACCTACCTACTGCAGCGGTTCCTAGTTAACAACCGCTGCAATAGGCTTTTAAAACGCGGGATAGTGAAATTTTTAAAAGAATAAGCGGGATTTTTTTTGAAAAAATCGACCTACCTACCGCGGCGCCCCTATTGCAGCGTTGTAAGAGGAACCGCTGAAATAGGACGTTTTAAAATTTTTGCGTCACCTACCGCACGGTTGTTAGCTAGGAACCGCTGCGGTAGGTGACGTGAAAATTTTAAAACATCATATTTCAGCGGTTCCTCTTACAACCGCTGCAATAGGGGCGCTGCGGTAAGCCTGTTTTGTACTAGTGACCTAATCATTGCACTCAGGTATTTGCGGTTGAGCATGTTCTACCTGAGATGCACATAAGATAAACAAATTTGCTCGATGTTGTAGCAAAAGTATACTCCGCTCCTTGCTCTATTTTTTTAGTTTTCTGAACACTAGCTGATGTTTTACTAAACACTTGATCAATTTGAGTCTACTGCACCTCTGTAACACCCCTACCGCTAATACTGTCTTTACCGTCCGATCTCCTTAACATCCATACTCACGCAGCGGATACATACTTACACAACGGCGGGTGATATAATGTCGTTAGCCACCACGTGACTAACAAGGCTACTACTACATACAACATCGGTCTGATGGACCGGAATATTCGAGTGCTACACAAATACAAACCTTACTACAATTACAACCAAGTACTACAACTTCCCATTCAATACGATACTCCATAAGTTCAATACAATACAATACACCGAGTTTACTAAGATCCTTATACAAATACAATACCTCTTTCAAATTCATACATACTCATTATGAGTCTAACATCTACCCATTCCTCACAAGCTACTCACTTCCTAAGTACAAGGTGTACCCCTTGGTACACTTCTACAACAAGGCTACAAGCCTTATACATTTCATTACTATCTACATTTCACTCCTAGCTATCCAAACTTAGTTGTTGGTCTCTTACTGTGATCATGTCCGCGTCGGGTACCTGCACACTAAAAACGTTGCCCCTAGGGGCTCAGCTTTCGCTGCATATGACTTCCGCATACCCCGCATACTAGCTAGGGTACGCCGACCACTTGGTCAAATACATGCAATTCATTTTACAATACATACATACATACATACATGCTTTTACTCAAGATACTACAATACTACACAAGGATACATACACACAGTTTAAAACATACAGGAAGACAATACCGGTCAACCAATACTTACTTACCTTCTTCCGAAATACACATACACAATACATACACAATGCATACTCATACGCAATACTTGTTAGCTCCATTTGTCCACCCGGGTTAATCGAGTGGAGATTACTCTTTTACTCGGGGTCAATGACTTACACCAGCCAAGACCATTACTCTTACAATATTTACATACTTACTACTTACTTACTCAAGTCAAGTCGTCGGGACCCTGGCCCGGGGACTACTCTGTCCCGCCCATTTGTGACGTGTCACTAATCCAGGATGCTACCCATTTAAGGGGTTTGGGCCGTGGACAAGTTTAAGAACCAGGAATCGGATCCAACCTCTTGTGTCTCCTCATCCTCACGCGTGGCCGAAACTATATCGGACTTCTACTCATTCCAATTTACTCAATACTTACATTAGGGGTTAGGTAGTTAGGAATTAGTAGAAGTCATTCACATCCAAGCCACACAATAATTCAATACTCCCATACACATACATACAAGGTACAATACATTACGCAAATACACTACAAGGTACATACACACCTATCCTCATCCATTCATTTCATGAATTATACAAACTATTGTTCAAGACAAATATATCGAGAACAATATATGTAACACCCCTACCGCTAATACCGTCAGTACTGTACAAATACTTACCTTCGCAGCGGATAATACATACACAACGGCGGGTGTACAATGCCGCTAGTCACCCACGTGACTAACAAGGCAGCTACACTACTACATACTATCAGTCTGATGAAATGAACATACCGAATACTCTACACAATACATTACCTTCCCTTGCATACTCAACCTTAATTCAATTACAGCTCCAATACAATACTATACCGAGTATACTACAATCCTTAAATTACCGATACAGTTTGAACTTCCGAATTCGTATTACAATACAAGTACAAATCCTATAATTCAACTACCCATGCTTACATAGCAGTCCCCGTCCTACTCTCTCAAACGGTGGTCAGCTTCGAATACCTGCACACTAAAAACCTTCCCCTTAGGGGGTCAGCTTACGCTGAATATGAAATTCGCATATACCGCATGCTAACCGCGGTACGCCGACTACTTTGGGTCGGATATACATGGTGTTCATTTTACATGCATACATACATACTATTACTACACAATGCAATCAACAATACTCACTTACTTATGCAAGGTTCAATACCTACCAAGGAAAACAATTTGTTAGTCAACCGTTCATGTAGTTATTCGTTCATCCGGTTTCGTCGGATGCTCTCTTTCTCCTTACACGGGTTCTCAAGGCTTACACTAAGCTTAATCTTACTTACTCGTTGTTTTACTTACACTACGCTCAATACCTTGCTCGTTATTTCACTCAAGCTTTACTCAATACTCGCTGCTACCATCACTTCACTTACTCTTACTCAGTACTCGGACTTGCTCTCACATGCTCCGCACCCATACTCTTCTCTTTACTCATACTTACTCATTGCTCGATACTCATTACGTACTCATACTTACTCATTACTCAATACTCATTACTTTACTCATACTTACGCAATACTCAATACTCATTACTTTTGGCCACTGGGCGGGGTCATACACAAGACTCGCAACCGGGCTACTCAAATTCCCAACACTCCTCTCTTGGAGTATCTTACAATCTCATGGATTAGCCTAGAAGCATCTCTCTCGATAACCTCCACTAGCTTAGGGAATTGCCACCGTCTAGTATTCTCAGATTTAAGGGTTTCCCCAGCGTATCGAATACTCTCATGTTCGGGACATTACTCACATCAGTCGGGTCCTCTCATAGTGGGTCGACTAATTTGCTAAGGGGTTTGAAGATCCCTAGTCATTCTTTACTACTCTCATGGTTCATGCCTTGCACCAACACTAATTCCTCGAATAGGGTTCCCTTATAGGCTTCCACTACTTATTGTTTGTGGATTGTTCATTTCAGTTCTCCTACCGTTATCAGGAGGTTACTACTCCCGTGCACTCTCTCACAATCTAGTGAGTTCGATGGTTTGCGTTATCGTGTGTTGGTTCGTTAGTTTAGGGTGTTTCCACGTTTCCGTTAGTTCACAACATACCTCGTACTACGAGTCACTAAACAACAAGACTCATCTATGAGTCGGTCTACGCACTAAGTGAAGCCACACAATCAATCGAGAAGGGTTAGCTCATACAACATACAGCAAGACATACAATGAAAGGCAATAAACCATTTTCGTGCTTTAGTCTTGATTAGCCGGCATACAGCACACAAATCAATGTAACTCGGTTAGCATACGGGGCATGAGAAAATCATACCTTTCACCGGAGTTAGCTTTACCATGTGTTCCCTTGTTCCTTGGTTCACACTTGTTCCACTGATAATATTCCCAACATTGTTATTAATACTATGCTCATACGATACACAAATAACTACTACTACTACTACCCGTACTTACCCCGTTATCCCGTTGTTTCGGTTTAACTTAATGTTCACATACTTACAACTTTCCTAATTACTTCTCATACTTGTTCATGGCCTTAATGACCTTTAAACATCATTAATTAAGTCCTAATTATCTTATACTATCATTACCCATTAAGCCCCTACCTTAGAATGGCTTTAAAATGATTTCTGGGCACTTTTTAGGGTGGTCCGGGTTTGTGTCCGGGGATACAAACCCGGACCTATGTGTTTGGTCAGTCCTCGGGTGCATTTTGTGTGTGGTCCGGGTTTAGGGCTGGGTTTACAAACCCGCGACCATGCATGTGTGGTTCCTCTCGGGTACAAATCTTGGGTGGTCCGGGTTTAGGGGTTGGTTTGCAACCCGGACCATTCTTTGACAATTCTCTCGGGTATAATTTTAGGGTGGTCCGGGTTTAGGTTCTGGTTTGCAAACCCGGACCACTCCTCACGCATTACACTCTATACAGATTTTTGACTGGTCCGGGTTTCTGTACTTGTTTACAAACCCGGACCAGTTGCAGTATTTACATATATGCTAGTTTTAATTATGTTTCAACTCCAAAATCCTACCAATCTCTTCCCTAACATTCCTACATATAATCTAGCATATTTTAACATTGATTAAGCACTTTAAACTAGCCTAATCCACCTCTATCCAAATCTGTTACAAAAATACCTTTCACTGTCAAATTTCTCCACTGTTACAGTTTTTCCTTCTTCAACAAATGTTACAGATTCTCCCTTTCCTTTTTCCCACTAATCCCATGGCTCTTTCTTTGCCTCATTTGCCTTATACTCACCCAAGTCTTACTCTCTACCATACTCATCCTACCAAGTCTTACACATTAATTCTTCCTTGTTTCTCCAACACATTCAAAAATCTCTTGCTACAGATTTTATATCTTTCCATCCTCTTACCACAACTACTACTCCTTAGTTATTAAATCATCTCTACTAAATCCCAATACACACCTTGGTTCTCCCATTCACCAAGTCATTCTTAATGCACAATTCCTGCTAAAATTTTGCCATAGCTCACCTACTTTCTTTACTTATCCACACATATCCTTTCTCATCAAATTCATCCCTATTCTAGCCAAACCACAAGGGTTCTACCAGCACACATACAAAATCTCAATGCACCAAAACTTCCTCAATTACAATACCAATACATCATTACTTCCTTAATCCACCCTACTAATACACATACACAATTTATTTGGCTCTAAGGCCTACAACCCAAATACAAGCTTATAAATACTCAACTCCCACAACTACAATACTAATACAATAGTTTAGGTTCTTTTATTTGTTCATCCATTCCCATTACTCTAATGCATTAAAATATAGCATTGAGAAAAGCTCTTACCTTAAAGCCCTTATTTCCTCCTTTCTTTTCTATTCCTTCTTCTCTCTTTCTTTCTTGCACAATCGGTCACATGGGGAATGGAGTTGCCAAACTCCATTCCCATCATCCAATACACACAAAACAAGTGCAATTAACATACTAACCCTTAAATCAATGTTAATTCATTGAGATGTTTTAAACAAAATTTCTAGGGTTTACCTTTTGAAGCTTTTAGGAGGGGTTTTAGCCCTTGGTTCAAGAAGGTGTTCTCACCACCATTGGAAGGTTGGAATTATGCTCACAAGAGAGAGAAAAATAGAGCATTACAAAGGGGGTCAAAGTCGGTTATAAGGAAAGATGAAGAGAACATGAGTTTTTCATGTAGGTTTTTACCTTAATGGAGAGAGGAGACTCCAAGCTTTACTTTGGTGTTATTTTCTCTTTGAATGGGGAATACCCATGGAGATGAAGTTCTCCCTTTTCGAATTTGGAAAAGATAGAATTATAGAGAATGTTGAGGGGATGAAGAATATGTACTTTGTTTTTGATTTGGAGCTTTAATGAAGCTTGGGCAAGCTTGAGAAGGTGAGCTGCCATGGAAGGGGGAAAGAAATCGCCAGCAACCAGAGAGGAGGAAGGTGACGGTGGGGAAGAAAGGAAGAAGAGAGAGAGGAGGGAAATGGGAGGAGAGAGGGGGTTTTTGCTTTTTGTACCTTTTTCCTCCTTTCTTTATGTTCCTTTCTTTCTTTATTACTTGTGTGTGTGTGTGTGAGGGGCTGCTCTCATAATAAAAACTGGCCCCACATATATATGTACGCTGGAGTGTTTTTTCGTCTTTTAAAGAAAACGCTCGTTATTTTACCCGGTTTCGGTACTATTCACTAACCGGGCCCGTTTCCAGAATTTTCTCGTTTCTTTATTTTTATGGTTATTAAGCTTCCTTTAATGCTTAATTATTGTTATTTAATGATTTATAATTTTACGGGTCCGTTTGACCTTAAAATCATTTTTTGGGTTTTCTTGAAAAACGTGCGCTAAAGCTCTATTAGCGTTTAAATACATTATTTGGATCCGTTTTCTTCGGGAATCACTCCTGTATATTAAATAGGCATGAATAAGCCTGAGGAATCCTTACAATACTCTAACCGAGGTCTCATACTTCCTATGGCTATTTAACGCTTACTTAGCGTTTTTCACTTTTTAAGTGTCTTTATTTCTTTTGGATTTATTTTCCTTACCAAAATTAATTAGGCACTATTTGGACCTTAAATACCTTATTAAATAATTAATACTCATATTTAAGTTTGGGGTATTTCAATATAAAACAAGCACAAGTAAGTGCGATAAAGTCCGATTCATTCATTTATCTTATTTAGGTGATCAAATAAGCACACAAATCGGGGTAACCAGGTTAGGATACAGAGCATGAAGAAATCATACCTTTCATCGTTGACTTGGACTCACCGATTCCTCTTCGGTGTTCCACTATTCAAATCCTAGCATATACATAGAGTTGGGTGGTTAATTATCTATAATTAACCTTACTCATTACTTTCCCCATTGTTTCCCAGTTCATACTTACTAACTCACTGTTACTTAAATACATTTACTTATGTTACTTACTTAATATTATTTTCTAAGCTTGTTTATAGCCTTAATGACCTTTAAACATCATTAATTAGGTCTTAATTACCTTATACCATCATTACCCATCATTACCCTACCTTAGATTAGCTTTAAAACACATTCTGTGAAGATTTTGATGTGGTCCGGGTTACTGTCCGGGTTTACATACCCGGACCATTACTTTGCTAAAGCCTCTGGTAAGTTTTATGTGTGGTCCGGGTTTGTGTACTTATTTTCAAACCCGGACCATGTGGTCTGAATACTCCTTGGGTGTAAAAATGGGGTGGTCCGGGTTTAGGTCCTAGTTTACAAACCCGGACCATCCACTCTAAACTACGTTCTGTATTGATTTTTGACTTGTCCGGGTTTCTGTACTGGTTTACTAACCCGGACCAGTTGCAGTATTTACAAATATGCTAGTTTTTTATTATGCTTTAACTCCAAATTTCTACCAATCTCTTCCCCAATATTCATACATATAATCTAGGGTGTTTTGACCCTAATTAGGCAACCAAAACTAACCTAATCCCTCTCTATACAAATCTGTTACATACCATACCTCACTGTCAAATTTTCCTCCTCTATTACAGTTTTTCTTCTTCCACAAATGCTACAGATTTTTACTTTAACCTTTACCATTCAATACTCCATCTACTCACTAGTAGAAAAAATGTTTTTAATGACGGCGTTTAAACCACGGTTAAATGGAAAACCGTGGTTTAAAGTTTATAAACCACGGTTTTCATAGCAACCGTCATTTAAGGTGCATACCAGAGCGCATATACCACGGTTCTTCAGGAACCGTCGTATATAGGTAAGTTATATACCACGGTTTTCAGGGCAACCGTGGTATATACTACATGCCAGAGTGAATATACCACGGTTCTCGGGGAACCGTCATATATAGTGTACCTATATACCACGGTTTCTAGGCAACCGTCATTTATATTGCACATCTTACTATATTAAACCATGGTTTTTTGATGAACCGTGGTATATAGTCTAGGCGGGAATTTTAATTTTCGGCCGAAATTTAACGCGGCGCTTTCTCTCTATTCTCTTTATATATCGACGAAGCACTCTTCTTCTTCATTCTCTTCATTGTCACGGTAATTTTGGAACCCAAACCGATGAACATGCTCTGCAACTCTTCTTCATTCTCTTCAATCTCACGGTAATTTTGGAACCCAAACCGACAAACATGCTCTGCAACTATTCTTCATTCTCTTCAACTAGCTTGCGGTAATTTTTGCTACCCTAAATCGCGAACAAGGAACATGCTCGTCCTCACTAATTCTCTTGTTTTTCGGTAATTTTTGCAGCTTACACTTGTGAACAAGGAACATGCTCGTCCTCACTCACTCATTCTCACTGTTATTTTCGCAACCATAACCGGTGAACAAGGAACATGGCCTATGCCTCCATTCTTCATTCTCTTCAACTTCACGGTAATTTTGCAACCCACCGCAAACAAGGAACATACTACGCCTCCGGAACATTCTTCACTCATTATTTTGCAACCCTAAATCGCAAACAAGGAACACACATGTTCTAGCTTCTTCATTCTCTTCTATGCTCTGTTTGAGATCTGCGTAGCGGCGCTTCGAATCGCCAGCGATTTTGAAAAAAATTTCATAGACTATAAACCACGGTTATAAGTATAACCGTGGTTTATTCGTTGATTTTATAGATAATATACCATGGTTTTGACCTATAACCACCGTCCGTATAAAAGGACTTAAACCACGGTTCTGACCTTAACCGTCGTTTAAAATCGGTGAGGACCGCGTCCAAAAACGGTCTTAAATGACGGTCATAGCAAACCGTGGAATATAGTCTACTTTTAAACGACGGTTATCAACCGTGGTATATAGCAATTTTCTATATGCGACGGGAGCATAAACCACAGTTCCTAACCGTGGTATTAAGCAAAATAACCGTGGTTAAAAACATTTTTTCCACTAGTGACTAATGCTACTCATAGCATCCTCAATGCATTACCTCTATCCTAGTTCCATCCCATTACCTAGCTCTTCTCCAAATCTGTTTCAAGATGTTAAACCACTCACCTTAAGTTCTCCAAATACACCTAGTTACTACCTAGGCAGTTTCCTCCTCTTACACAACTAAGTCCTCCTATTTCCATACAAATTTGGGCAGAGGTTCCCCTATATTTTTAACATTACCCACATACATATCAGCCCACAAATGCTCATTCATACAACCTGTTTATTCAAGATATTAGTACTCACATTCCAACTACACTACTATACAGTAATTTCCTGCACATACATATCAATTACCCAAAGTTTTCCCAAGCTTTCAAACATCATTTAAAACCTTCAAAACTGTTACATTACCTTTCCTCATTATACTACAACATACTTATTACTCATCCCCATATACACTACTCATTTCCAATACTCAAAACTGTTACACTACACCATACAAATCTAGCTCACGGTAAAGCATTTACCTTGTGATTTTAATTTCTCTTTCTTTCTTTCCCTTCTCTTCCTTTCTTCTTCATTTTCCTTCCTTTCCTTCTTGTTCTCGGTTTCAAATGGAGTCCACACTCCAATGCTACAACCCATACCAATACATAAATTCTAACTTAGCATTCATTCTTAACTAACCCTAGAATTTAGATGTTTTTATGGTTTAGAAAAGAGCATTACTTTCCAACCAATGAGTGAGGTCCTTGGTTAGCAAGAGAGTGAGATTTCTAGCCCATGGAAGAAGCCAAAATCGGCTGGAATACAAGGAACAAGACAAGGGTTCAACATGAATTTTCATTTTGCCAACAAGGGCTAGAAAAAGATGAGTTTTCAAGATTATTTTTACCTCAAAACATCAAGGAGAAGGAGGAGCTTCCAATGGTGGTCTCAAACCTTCAAATGGAGAATACCCATGGAGATAAAAATGGGTGTTTTCGATTTTTGAAAGGAGGAAGATGATCTCCTTTGCAAGGGAAATCCAATGGTGAAATTTTTGTTGCATTTGGAGAAGGATTGAGCCTTCAACAAGAGGAGAGAAGAGGAGGGCTATGTGGGATATGGCAAATCGCCATGGCTGTCGCAAGAAGGAAGAAGAGAAATCATAGAAGAAGGAGGGAGTGCAGTACGTGAGGGAGTGAGGGGGAGTAGAGGTGAGAGAGTGTGAGAGTTCCTTTTTACTTGTTTCCCCTTTTTACTTTTTGGCTTTTCATTTAATTAGCTAGTTTGTGTGAGTGTGTGTGTGAGAGCTTATTTAGCTCTTAAAAACCGTCCCACACATTAATACCAGTTGGAGTGTTTTTTGTCTTTTACAGAAAATGCTCGTTATTTTACCCGGTTTCAGTACTATTCACTAACCGGGCCCGTTTTCCGGAATTTTCTCGTTTCTTTAATTTTATTGGTTATTAAGCTTCCATTAATGCTTAATTATTGTTATTTAATGATTTATAATTTTTACAGGTTCGTTTGACCACTTAAAGTCACGTTTTCGGGTTTTCTCGAAAAACATGCGCTAAAGCTCTATTAGCGTTTTAATACATTATTTGAATCCGTTTTCTTCGGGAGTTGTTCCCATAAATTATTTAGGCCTTATTAAGCCTTTAGAATCCATATAATACGCTAACCGAGGTCTCGTACCTCCTATGGTTATTTAACGCTTATTTAGCGTTTTTCGCTTTTTAAGCGTTTCTTTATTTCTTTTGGATTTATTTTTCCTTACCAATATTACTTAGGCATTATTAGGCCCTTAAATACATATCAGGATAATTTTATTCGCTATATTTAAGTTCGGGGTATTTCAATCTACCCCCCTTAAGAACTTTGTCCTCAAAGTTGTTCGAGGTTATAGGATTACTATACTTACTCATTTATACTTGTCGAATACTAAAGCCATACATTCCTCCACCTTACAATTCCCAAATTCGTTACTCAAGGTTTCTACATACCGTACCATACCAATGTACAATAATCACTCCAATCCGCATTACATCCGACCGTCTTGTTCCACATTACACGGTTCATACATACATACAGTGCAAAGCTATCCCCAAAGCAATGCAATACACATTATAATCCTGCAGGCACTCAGGTCATCAAGACATAGGACTCCTCTATGTCCCATTGCCCTCGAAATAATACAATATGATATACTACCACCGTTCTCCAGTATCAGCTTCCAACAATCCTCAATCTGCAGTCTAAGGGAAATTCTTTCACCACTACTAATTAGAAATTTTCTCAAACACACAACTCCAAATTCCCATTTATTTTCATTACATCTATCCTATGCGTGATTCTTGTGACCACTTTAGGGGAGCTTCAAGAACCATTCGACCCTGATATGATCAGCATCAGTGTTGAACTATCCTTCTACCCCAATTTGTGTTCAGTTTCCCTTGATCTGATCAGGATCAAGTTCGACTTCCCACATCAGTTTCAAACAACAAAATAATTCAATTGTTTCAATTTATATCTTTTTACTCTTCCTAGTCGTAATTACAAATTCATACATCTCTAAAGGATGGAATTCAGTCCACCAATCATCTTCACTCTACTTCCCAAATACTTTACTCCGAGATTCAATACCTAAGTGCTCATTTCATCAACCTCCGTTACTTTCATCCATTACTCTCCATCATCTCAAATGATATAGTTAAGAAATGCAATACTTATGAAATTCCTTTATGAAATTCAGTCGTCCTCAATTTACTTCCAATGACTTACCTACGAATACACTACTTATGGACTTCATTAGTCAACTACTCTCAGTCGTTTCGTACTACTTCTTTGAAGGATACCATACTTGTGGAGCTCCGTCCACTACTCATTACTCTTCTTTACTAATACTCTTACATGGTGTTACAAGGTAGGTATATTCATCCTATGTGTTATACCCAAAATTTTGACCCCCCGGTTGGGGTCTACGAGGTCCTGGTGTCGTGAGGGGCATTTTAATCAAGTAGTGAGGGATTCCGGCTCGAACGGCGCATCCCGTGGCATGAAGGGCAGCTTTGTCATTTTCAGGGACGTTTTCGTAATTTTTTAAGGCTCCTAAGACCTCCTATAAGCTTTCTCTCCCTCCAAAGGATGCCCAAATCAGCTCGAAATGTTTTGATATTTTAACCCATGATAGAGGATGACATTCTAAGCATAATGGCGTTGGAATTTTGATTTTTCGAATTTCCAATAATTTTCTAGCAATTTCTGACTGAATCTGACGAGAAATTCAATTTTAAAATATTCCAACATTTAAAAAATCCGATTCCACTTCAGAAAATTCATAATTTCCATCCTTGACACGTGGTTAAAATTTCACAGCAAAATTCCTTTGGGAAGTCACTTAACTAAAATATCGAAAAATCTTACTTTTACTAGATTTTCTTTATCTTTAAGAAAGTCTATATAAGGGGATAGGTTTTTGGATAAAATCAGAACTTCACATGCTCAAGAACCCTAGAGAGTCAAAAAAGGCAGCCTCCTCTCTCTCTCTCACGTTTTCCAACACCCGGCCACCCAAATCATACCGAAAATCCCCCGAAATCACCATCTAAACACGTTTTCCAATTCCCAAAGCACCAATAATCATCAAAACCCCACAAAAACACCACCAAAGCGTGAAGAACAGCAAGAACATCCCAACAACCCAACTAGCTCGTCAGCACAATCCACACAGCGTTTACAGGGTCCTGCGCTGATGCGAGACCAAAGGCACATTGTTCTGCTCGACAAATCCCGGTGTGAAGAAACGTTTGTGAATCCGAAGGTAAACAGGTAGAACTCCACTTCCCTAATTCTCTACGGTTATTATCTGTCTTGCCTCAAAATTTGGGCTCAAACTAACCTTCGTACGCTTCTGTGTATTGCTGTTTATTCAAGCTTCGTCCAATAACTTGTTTACCAAGTTTCGTGCATAATCGAATTCAAATTGAGACTTTCGACCACTAACGTTTACATCTTTCAGGCTACGCACCCATAAAATTTGAGCCGAAAAACCTTCGGGAACAGCCTCAAAGCCGCCGTCCGAGGGCTATCCGCACCACGGACGTCGTGTCCGGGGTCCCGGACTCCCTGTCCGTAAGCTCGGACACCCACGGACGGCGGCGGGATTTTTAAAATTTAAAAATTAGGTTTTTTTTAATAGTGTCCGGGCCCACGGACAGCTGTCCGAGGCCCCGGACTTTACGATTTTTGTTTCTGTTTAATTCGACTTTTACTTTCATATAGGTTAACTGGGGTCCGTGGCTTCGGACAATAGGTCCGTGGCTACGGACGGAAACAAAATTTGACCTAATTCTGCCTCCGAAACCCTAGTTTAGGTAGTTTTAATTTCCACTTTAATTTTCTGTCAAAAAATGCTAAAAAGACAAAAAAACAGAAGCGCGCACCTAGGTTAAAACAACTTTGTAGAAAGCCATAATTAAACCGTAGAGGAAAAACGACCTAGGAGGGGTAATGAAAGTAATTTGAACCCTAATTAAGTCGAATATCAAGCCCCCGAACCCGAACTCTCCTTTCCTAATTTGATCTAGGTTAAAATTAGGTGGCGACTCATAATAGGTTCCAGTGAGCTAGCTTAGGTTTTAATAATTATTGTTTTATGACATAGTTATTAATCTTAGGTTATAAGTGGACCTAAAACCCGGTTAGATCCTAATCAACTTTAATCAACATAGGATAGGGTTTAAAATCGAGGCTCACAGACTGGCGACTCTGCTGGGGACAAATTCTTAATTTTAACTTGTTTAATTTTAAGAAAGAGGGCTTAACTCGAAAATGTTTATTTATGGCTTTATTATTCTGTTTATTTACCTTTGTGCGCAATTTAAATTTCTGCCTTTGCATCATATGAGAGCGAGGGTCCACACAAACCGATTTCACCCGGGACCCGTTTGAGGGTCCCCTGTCTGGGACTCACACCTTTTAGGTGATGTGAATAAGCGGGGGAAAAGAGGAGGATGTCGTCTAACCACATCCCCTTAATACCTGGGCTTTAGCCCCAAGCGTTTTCCTGGCAGTGTCCTTACCTAGCCCATTGCTTGGTCAGTCAAAGACCCGCCGACCAGACGCACACCTTCAGGTGATGTGAAAAAGTGGGGAAGCCCAAAGAGAATAGCGTGCAAGCCCTATTCCTTTGGTGACCTGGGCCCATGCCCCAAGCACCTCTCCGGATCGATCCATACCCGGTTTGGTAAAAACATCTAGTGAGGACATGTTGAATTTGTGTGGGCCTTGTTTGCTTGTATGATCGGCCCACTACCCAGCCTAGAGATTGATAGGAACTTCTCCTACATCAACCTAGCCCAACATGAATTGACAGCTCTTTTTGTTTGCGGCCCAGAGGCCCTGTTTGGTTTAACATGTGAGTCGCTCGGGCTTCGGCCCAAAAGCCTAGACTTAGGTGATTTCTCTTCTGGCCCAATTTGTATTATCCAATTAGTTCTTGGCCCATAAAAAAGGAATCCACTTGAACTTGAAATAACTCACAAGTCCTGAAAATAAAATCTTTTTTGGCTTAGCAACCATCTTCTCTGGCCCGAAGAAGTTAGGCCCATTTGTGATTTAGGGACCATTCCAGCTCATGTGCTTTACTTCAGGCCCAAACACATTCTGGCCCAAGGGCTCATTCTAGTCACGTAGACTTCTTACATGACCCTAACCCAAAACCCTAGATCTAGGTGTCATCTTTTAGGCCCAACCATGATCACTCGGCCCAAATTCCAGTTCACATATAGAGCAATCATTCTGGCTCAAATACCACAATCATGACTCATTCTATTTTGGGCCCATAGACCAATTCATAGTTTTGGCCCATAAGCTTCGCTGTCAATCCAGAAGTTCAGCCCATAGCACAAAACATTTGGATCCAAGATAGGTTGCGTAACTCATTCATTCCAGTTTCTAGCTTCAAGGCCCAACAAGAACATCAAACGAATCCCAGACCTCAAGGTTTTCCCTCTCGGCCCAGTGGCCCATTCACAGTTCGTGTGGCCTCCTTCAGCCCGTTTGCTTCACTTCTAGATTAAGGGTATTCAGGCCCGCAAATCTGTTCTATCCTAGGAGTCACTCTAGCTCTTGCACTTCACTCGCAGCTTGGAAAAGATTCAGACCCGGATTCCTCCTACATAACCCACCGGCATTCCTAGTTCAAACATTTTATGAGGCCTATTCAAAGTTCAGAAGGAAGGCAATCATGATCATCCCAAAGGCGTCCCGACGGCCCAGAGCTCGAGTCTTCAGTATGTTGGCATCAGACAGCCCAACATCACTACTTTAGAAGTTTTCTAGATTTAGTAATTTTCTTTTCCCAGTCGTTCTTCCAACTTTTATGGTAGCTAGCTTCCTTTATTATTTTAGGTAGTTTTCTTAAGATTACAATCTTTGATGTTGTCTTTCCATTCTTGAATTAGAGCATAGTTCCATTTTCATTATTTTTGTGCAATTATTCACAAAACCAGAACACCAAAATAATAAGTCATCACGTCATTTCACCCCACACTACCTTCATCACATACATCCCATGTGCACAAGGAATATCTCACCACCTTGTTGGCTTCCACCACTCATCATCTCTCAATGGAAAATTTCACCGTACACTGAAAGCATCCCACTACCATATTTTACTTTCATCACTACATCACTCCACCAAAACAGCTCGACCTCACCGCCATGTACCACCACACATACAGCCACCCTCCACAAATAATCTGGGTATTCAAAAGGCTTGTCAAGAAACCCCACAGCAATACTGGGGCAATCTGAGTTAAGGAACGATAATGTTTATCTCTTTTGTTTAAATGTGCAAACAAGTCTCTGAGTGTACACTTCGCGAGAGTGCCTTGAGCGGTAAAACCAAGAGCGAAAGAGCATGTCATTTTTACACGACTCCAGAAAGGTCACATTCAAAGGCAAGGTAAATGACATGACTCCGACCGAAGGAGATAATTTGTAAATTTACGCTTAAACCTATGAAAAGTAACAAAGAACGGATACACAACTATTAGGGATGACGAAGCACCTAGGTACAACACCACATAGCCAAAAGCTTGTGAACCCTGACATTAAACCCTAGGCACCCCCGCTGAGCTTTTCATGTATGACCTCTTTTACAACACTACAAGCTCCACAAACAAGCCAGCCAATGACGAATAACCGACCCGTGACCAAAGGAAGCAAGGAGCCCGACTTCCGAACAGTAACTTCACAAGTCCAAAGAAGCAACTCTGCTACCAGCATGACGAAATGATCCGTAAATGGTCCCAAAGTGACACAGGATCCAAGCGAGCTAACATCAAAAACAGCTCTCAAAGTTCGAAACCGGGAAACACAAGAACCCCGAAGGAAAGGAGATTCAAAGAAAGGCAAACCTGAAAAGCCTCAAAGAAGTCCAAAATTGGAAGAAAGAGATAAGGTGCAAGGAACAATTCAAAAGTCCCATGTTCCAAGCTCACAAGCGAAGTCAACACGAAGTAGCCAAACGACTTCAAGACAAGGAAGATGAGTCCGAGAGACGGTGCAAGTTGCAGCTTTGGTCATCCTTAAAGCTCCACATATCCTAAACATTCCTTCATTATCCTGTTGTCATTCATCACACCCCATAGCCACGTTATAAGCTCAAAAGACTTCTGACTTAGTAGTTGTGTATCCGATCATGTGAAAGTAGCAGGTTGAATGTGTAAATCTAACAAATGTCAAATTCAATGGTTGAGATGTTTTGACCAAAAGGAGAGCATGAGTGCAGGCATCAAACACTTTGAGTGTAGGATAAAAAGCACCACATCAAGACATAATCCTTAACCATGTGAGGATAAGACTTGTTCGCATGTTTAATCAAAGAAAATACTGGGGGCAATCGAGCGTTCCGATCAATTGCCATGAACTCTAGCTCAGATTGTCCTAAGGAAAAATACTGGGGGCAATTGTTGGTTCCAACAATTGCCATGACAACACCAACGAAAACCCAAAGCTTGAGCACCACCAACACCACCATGTAGGCCCACATAAGCCCTTACCATCACACAAACACTCTCAGGCCCGTCATTGGTCTTACCTCCACAAAACATCAGCTCATCTTAATCCAAATCACCATCCAAAATCACACCCCAACCCCAAGCTTGTCATAAATCTTGAACACCGGCAAAAGCTTTCAGCACCACAAACAAACACCCACACTTCCATCAGTATCGTGTTCATCCTCTAAGAAACAAATTGCAGATCAGGAACTCTTAGTCAGGAAATGGTTATTTCGCTATCCTTTCTCAGCAGTGTTTTTCTCAAGCATTGCCATGTTTGGCACATTTTCAGCTATTTCCTGCTTTGTGCAAATTTTCGGTTTTCACAAGCACTTCAATTTCACTTTGCAATACTCGGGTAAACCTTATCATTTCCATGTTGGAACCTTAACAATTTGATCACATCACAATCATTTGCATAAAACGTGTTTTGCATCCTCGCATCATCAAGTATATTGCATTCCTCAATTTGCCTGGTCAAGTTTAGAATGGGTCTCGGTCTCCATAAGCAACCGAGTAGATTGGATCTCGGTCTCCATAAGCAACCGAGTAGAATGGGTCTCAGTCTCCATAAGCAACTGAGTTAGATGGATCTCGGTCTCCATAAGCAACCGAGTAGAATGGGTCTCAGTCTCCATAAGCAACTGAGTTAGATGGATCTCGGTCTCCATAAGCAACCGAGTAGAATGGGTCTCAGTCTCCATAAGCAACTGAGTTAGATGGATCTCGGTCTCCATAAGCAACCGAGTAGAATGGGTCTCAGTCTCCATAAGCAACTGAGTTAGATGGATCTCGGTCTCCATAAGCAACCGAGTAGAGTGGGTCTCGGTCTCCATAAGCAACCGAGTAGGATGGATCTCAGTCTTCATAAGCAACTGAGTTAGATGGATCTCGGTCTCCATAAGCAACCGAGTAGAATGGGTCTCAGTCTCCATAAGCAACTGAGTTAAGATGAGTCTCATCCCCAAACCTTGGGCACACATAAGACCTACCCTACATTCAATCCTTTCAGGCACCCATAAGACCTCCCTTATTCATTCACTTTAGGCTCGTCATAAGACCTAGAACCATTTTTAGGCTCGCCATAAGACCTAGAACCATTTTTAGGCTCGCCATAAGACCTAGTCACATTCCCTTAGGCTCGTCATAAGACCTAGAACCATTTTTAGGCTCGCCATAAGACCTAGCGTTACCCTTTAGCTTACCCACTCTTATCAAACACATTGCATTCATCTCATTCATATAGGCTTGTCATAAGACCTAGTTGCATTATCCAGGCGCGTCACAAGACCTGGCGACAGAAAAGTTGACGAGGTGATGGCAATAAATCCTCCTTTTGCGATGTCAACTTATTTTCGGGATCAACGAATGGTGGGCGAAGGCAATAAGTCCCCAAGGTTTTTACCAGGAGTTATCCCTGCACACCGGCTTGGGGGGCGATGGCAATAAGTCCACATTGGGTCCAGCCAGGAGCATTGGCACGGGTTTCGGTCCCCAGAAGCATCCAAGCATCATCAGCATTATCATCAGCATCATCAACATCATCAGCATCATTAGCATCATCAACATTTCAGCATTCTTGCATTTGCATACCACCCGGTTATCACATTTTAGGTTGTCAACGCCTTAGAATCGCTTGACATTATCTCATTTCCACATTTTAGGTTGTCAACGCCTTAGAATCGCTTGACATTATCTCATTTCCACATTTTAGGTTGTCAACGCCTTAGAATTGCTTGACATTACTTCATTTTACTTATAGGTAGTCAGCGCCTTAGAATAGCTCGACACAATTTATCGGTTTTCGATAACATGCAGGGTCTTGGAAACATTTGAAATTTTGGGGCATCACTCAAGCATCAACCAGACTTTTCACATCCATTACAAAGTCTAGTTGACGGGGGGCAATCTGTTATACCCAAAATTTTGACCCCCCCTGGTTGGGGTCTACGAGGTCCTGGTGTCGTGAGGGGCATTTTAATCAAGTAGTGAGGGATTCCGGCTCGAACGGCGCATCCCGTGGCATGAAGGGCAGCTTCGTCATTTTCAGGGACGTTTTCGTAATTTTTTAAGGCTCCTAAGACCTCCTATAAGCTTTCTCTCTCCTCCAAAGGATGCCCAAATCAGCTCGAAATGTTTTGATATTTTAACCCATGATAGAGGATGACATTCTAAGCATAATGGCGTTGGAATTTTGATTTTTCGAATTTCCAATAATTTTCTAGCAATTTCTGACTGAATCTGACGAGAAATTCAATTTTAAAATATTCCAACATTTAAAAAATCCGATTCCACTTCAGAAAATTCATAATTTCCATCCTTGACACGTGGTTAAAATTTCACAGCAAAATTCCTTTGGGAAGTCACTTAACTAAAATATCGAAAAATCTTACTTTTACTAGATTTTCTTTATCTTTAAGAAAGTCTATATAAGGGGATAGGTTTTTGGATAAAATCAGAACTTCACATGCTCAAGAACCCTAGAGAGTCAAAAAAGGCAGCCTCCTCTCTCTCTCTCACGTTTTCCAACACCCGGCCACCCAAATCCCAAAATCCCCCGAAATCACCATCTAAACACGTTTTCCAATTCCCAAAGCACCAATAATCATCAAAACCCCACAAAAACACCACCAAAGCGTGAAGAACAGCAAGAACAACCAACAACCAGAAGCTCGGTTCGAAATCCTTTCGGGTCTGCCATCAACGAAGCACTCGACAAATCCCGGTGTGAAGAAACGTTGTGAATCCGAAGGTAAAACAGGTAGAAACTCCACTTCCCTAATTCTCTACGGTATTATCTGTCTTGCCTCAAAATTTGGGCTCAAACTAACCTTCGTACGCTTCTGTATTGCTTTTTATTCAAGCTTCTGTCCAATAACTTGTTTACCAAGTTTCGTGCATAATTCGAATTCAAATTGAGAACTTTCGACCACTAACGTATTGTACATCTTTCAGGCTACGCACCCATAAAATTTGAGCCGAAAAAACCTTCGGGAACAGCCTCAAAGCCGCCGTCTGAGGGCTATCCGCACCCACGGACGTCGTGTCCGGGGTCCCGGACTCCCTGTCCGTAAGCTCGGACACCCACGGACGGCGGCGGGATTTTAAAAATTTAAAAATTAGGTTTTTTTTAATAGTGTCCGGGCCCACAAACAGTCTGTCCGAGGCCCCGGACTTTACGATTTTTTGTTTTCTGTTTAATTCGACTTTTACTTTCATATAGGTTAACTGGGGTCCGTGGCTTCGGACAATAGGTCCGTGGCTACGGACGGAAACAAAATTTGACCTAATTCTGCCTCCGAAACCCTAGTTTAGGTAGTTTTAATTTCCACTTTAATTTTCTGTCAAAAAATGCTAAAAAAGACAAAAAAACAGAAGCGCGCACCTAGGTTAAAAACAACTTTGTAGAAAGCCATAATTAAACCGAGTAGAGGAAAAACGACCTAGGAGGGGTAATGAAAGTAATTTGAACCCTAATTAAGTCGAATATCAAGCCCCCGAACCCGAACTCTCCTTTCCTAATTTGATCTAGGTTAAAATTAGGTGGCGACTCATAATAGGTTCCAGTGAGCTAGCTTAGGTTTTAATAATTATTGTTTTATGACATAGTTATTAATCTTAGGTTATAAGTGGACCTAAAACCCGGTTAGATCCTAATCAACTTTAATCAACATAGGATAGGGTTTAAAACCGAGGCTCACACTATGGTATTTGCATCTCTCGTGCTTAATTACCATAATTATGATATAAATGAATACGTATGTTTATTTAACATAAGTACCAATCATCAATTAGATTCTCATTTGTGCTATGCACATTACAGTTTTATGTGTTTTATTCATGAAACTTACATTGAGAGGTTTTCGCTCTACCGCCCTTAAAAGGGATTACACCCACTTAATCTACCATATGTTATTATTGAACATTGGTTTACTAAGTTCGGGCATTCGGAAGCATTTTAGCTTCCCTACGGTTTATTATATTATGTACTTTGGTCAAAGGGTTTTAACCATACTAATGGTTTAGTCCTTGCACCAAGAATTCCTATATGAGTTTATTTAACTCATAATTAATTCAATTCTAGCCTATCAGGCTTCAAGGCATTAATAGCTATTCTATTATACTTACTAGGTACATTAACCTCTTAGCTAGGGCCCACTAGCTTCTGCTGCGCGACCCTGATAACTTGGGTTATTCACCCTTCTTGTTATCCTTAATGTGCTATACATCACCTTTTTATCCCTCTATTGTGGGAATAAGGTTATTAAACAAATGTGGTATTCTTTTACCGTGCTTGGACTCAACGAGTTTAGATTTATAACCAGCTGTCTGGTAATCTATTACACATACTGCTCGTACTCCCACGATTGTTCGCTAAGTTCCTCCGACTTATTGTCGGGCGAGGTTAAGTCACCACTTAGTTGCAGTGCTTCCTCTATTGGCAATAGCTTCTGAATTATACCAGTTCTTCTGGTTCAGTAGAAGTGTTCTTTACTTGTATGACCTTGCATTTTCTATGCGTCGGTTCTAGTGACTTTCTTAAGTCTCCTTTCACCTTTTTATTCCACTGGAATTCACATCTTGTGACTGTTAGTGTGTTTTACACTCTTCGTGCTTCTTTGGCCTTAGGCCGCACGGTTGCTGCTGAGCTTGCTTAACTGGCTTATGCCGTGTTTGTTGGTGAAAAGAAAGGTTTACTACAATTTACATTTTCCATATTCCTCGCTACCCCACTAGATCATTAGCTGCACAAGTGCAATACCAAAACACTCAGTCATACAGAGTGCAGAGGCGTAAACGCTTGGCAATAAGTCACTTATGTGATAGGAATGAATATTTCTGCCTGTCTTCTCATACTTACACTCCGTGTCATTGTCTAACTACTTCCTCATAGCGGTCGCTTGTTGCGTACCATATTCTTACTCATTACACAACACTGTTTTTACGGTCTCCATTACTGTGGTAGCTTATCTTTGCTCATTGTGATTGTCGTTGGCACCATTCCCTTATGGTGTGAATACACTAGGAGTTTCCTAGTTTATGTGTATGACGGTTGTCGTAGCATACCGCAATATTACTATCTTCCTAATGTGGAGATGTTTTATTTCCATCTAGAGTTCATGTGTAGGTTAGCTTACCTCACATTACTTCATTATTTATGATACAATTTACCTAGTATCTTGGTTGACCAAGGATGAAGTGATTTACCGGGTTATAAGCTCTCTTGAGCGTTGGTCATTCGATGTCAAAATGTGTACTCACATTGATCGTTTTTTATAGTTACTGTTTTCCCAGTGCTGAGCATTGGTTATAGGCTCTAGCTGCGCAGCTTTACTTTTGTATGTACATCACCAGGACATCCCAAGAAACTTCAAGGGTTTTCTGGTCCCATTCTTCAATTAAAGGGTATTTCATCACTGGCAAGTGAAGGTGCTTGTTGAAAGGTTTGTTGCCACACTGAAGTCTCATGACAAGGTTTACTATGTTAGTATTTATACACTGATTCACCATGTGCTTGGTTGCGTATGGAGTATACTTACTCCTTCAAGTCTTTATGCTCTTTGAGCGATGTGCTTTTGTGTTTGTTTCTCAAAGCCTCTTTCTATGCGTAGTGGTTTGGAAATCTCATTTCCTTATTCGGTTGTTTCTTGGCAATAACTACATGCGCAAGTCTGTTGCTATGGTAGATGGAAGCCTTTCCAAGGGTTCACATCATTACCGCATTGAGGGTCTTCGACTACCTTTCCTCGAGTTCCCCGTAGTGTCCAAGTGTGGATTGGGTCATTGTAGGCATTATTGTGATTCTTATGCCTCTGTGTTATCATTTCTATAGAAGGCATGAAGGGAAATTAAAAGCTTCGTCAACTGTATATAGACTGATGCCCTAGTGACAGTGACGCTGAGGTAGCCATTACTCCAAGCCACTCATTAAGTTGAGTGCAAATTGGGTGGTTCAATTGTCGATCTATTTGTCGTATGGAGCGATATCTCTTGCAAGTCTTGTTAGTAAATAATGTGGGTTTGCAACCGTTTAAGTTTACATAACGTATTTGGTTCATGGCTCTTAAGCCTTATTGCTGCAAGCTACGCTCTTTGCAAGCTGCTTATACAAGTTTCCACTTCTCGTATACTCCATAGGTTGGAGGTATTACTGGACTCCATGGCAAGTCGTGACATCACGCTTCCATTTGTAGGAGGCCCCTTTTTGGCATTCTGATGTTACTCAGTGCCTTTTTGTAATTTAGGGTATTTCCTGTTATTCGAAATCCCTTCGGTGTCTTAACCGAGTGTTTGTTCTAGCTCCCGTGTTCTTATCATGACGCTTTGTTTTATTGTTGTCAACTCAGACACCCTTCAAGGATTGCTCCTGGGTTACGCCGTTACATCCTGCTAATGTTTATGATATGTGTGTTCGCTATACCGCCTTGTGGTATTGTATTTGAGTTATCCCTTTTAGGGTTATAACGTCTCCTGTCCTTGGGTAGACTGTTTATACTTTCTCCTAGTGTTTAGACTAGGTTTACCATTCTCTCCACTGATGGATTATGCTCCTTGGAAGTCTTGGTAATTGTCCTTGGGAACACTGTTCCGTTTATTGATTGTTGTGGTGTTCACGTTAGGCATTTGCCTTACCGTGTTCAGGTTGGGTATACTTTCCAGCTGTCATGTATTTACTATTCTGTGCTCCTTGCACTTCTTAGTCCTCATTCCTTATATTCAGATGAATTTTCTGAGTTCTTTTGTACTCCTTACTTAGTTGAGTTCCTTCTCCTTGATCGTCTGTGGTGTTCAGCTGTTCTGCTTGAACTTACTCATGGTCTGTAGAACGGAGTTGACTACTTCCCGTGTTTTATGCACTACTTGTATACATATATGGGGTTCTTGTTGATACGTTACCACTTACCTGACTATCTGTCAGGCCCACAAGCTCCTTCGGAGTGCGGTCGTCCCACATCCCGTATTTGGGTACACTCGTAGTGCTCATCACACACCTAGGTGAAGTATTCTATTGTCAACTCCTCTTGTATCATTCTATGATACTCACCGTAATTCTGTTGGTTTGGTTTTAGAATCCAAGGTTTAAAAGAAAGGTTGTGGTTTTGAAAGAAAAATTTTGGCTTTTAAAATTGTAGTTCGGTGTTAAAAGAAGTTCTTCATGGCATAGCCATGTCTGAGGTTCTGACCAAGTCCAGCTTCTTGCTGACTGGTATGTTTTTAATACAATAGTCGGGCCGTTAGGCCTTTCCAGGGTTCCATTCTTTCAGTTTTAGGATGTGTGAACCTATAGTCGCTTAGTTGCAGTCACGGTACATTACTGTGTACTTGTGGTGTGTTAGGGTTCCTCTACATGTTCCTGTTCTTACTGCACTTGCCGTGGAAAGTGCGTGGTACTGGTGGTTTTTGGGTAATCCTATACCGATCACGGTATGGTTTCCACTCGTATCTGATAGTCTCGTTAACTCTTCCCTTGATCTTATTGATCTATGTTTGGGATACTTGATCTTTTAAGTAGCTTCTCAGTGATCTTGACATGGCTGTCTTAATCGGGGTACTTCTCCAATCCTTGGAGATCCCTATTTATTTGGTTTTGTGTTTTTCCTTGTTGCTCGTTCCCACATGTTTACCATGGTTATTGAGCCTTAATTTGTTTAGGCACTACTCTTGTAGTCCTATCGGATTATATCCCGTGGATGTTCTCGTAGTTGTGTAATACTGGCCAGGTATTGTAACCTTAATGGCGTTGTAGTTTCGGAGTTATCCACTCCCGACAATGTCATTAGTCAGCTAGCATACAGTTGGTGGTATTTATTTAGCTATTACTGTCCCGTAGACTTGTGTCTCTGGTTTCGTTATTATTCTTCCTTCCGCGCCGTTGCACGCTTAGTGCTTGTTTTCCTGCCGCTGGTTGATTAGCCAGGTTTCGCGACTGCTAAGCATGTCGCCCCATGCTGTGTAATTGCAGCTGCCTTCCTTATGGTTGGAGTATTCGTTCAACCGCTATTAAGTTGCGGGTATTATTATTTATTCCACCGGGATCCATCTCCGGATTCCATTTCCTTGAATCTTCTATATGTCGGTTCTTTTACCGTATGGTGGTTCACAACTGCCAGATCGGGTTTTTCCCGAGTATGAGAGGACTTTCCTTCTCTCTTGGCGTTCCTTCCCAAGTTATACAATGGGTTTGTGGAGGGTGGGTCTGATATTGTAGGTATCCGGTTACTCACCGGTAGTTCCTAACTAGCATATCTCTAATGCTACACTCAGCCCTTAGCCCTAAGCTTCTAATTCTAACTCGGTATTCCTAAACTCGGTATTTCCAGTCATCAGAGCAATACTTCGCTCTGATACCTCTTTTGTAACACCCTACCCCCTAATATAAATCTTTACCGTCCGATCTCCTTATACATCCATACTCACGTAGCGGATACATACTTACACAACGGCGGGGATACAATGCCGTTAGCCACCCACATGACTAACAAGGCTACTACTACATACAACATCGGTCTGATGGACCAGAATCCGGTGCTACACAAATACAAACCTTACTACAATTACAACCAAGTAATACAACTTCCCATTCATACAATACTCCATAAGTTCAATACAATACATACACCGAGTTTACTAAGATCCTTATACAATACATACCCTCTTTTCAAATTCATACATACTCATTATGAGTCTAACATCTACTACCCATTCCTCAGAGCTACTCACTTCTTAGTACAAGGTGACCCCGTGGTACCCTTCTACAACAAGGCTACAAGCCTTATACATTTCATTACTATCTACATTTCACTCCTAGCTACCAAACTTAGCTATCGGTCTCTTACTGTGATTGCAGACTGGATTTATCGTGAATTATTAGCACAGGTGAAATTGATAAAAGAGAGAAATTAATACTCAAAATATACCGTCGGGCTGCAAATTAAAACCCGGTCGTAGTAGTGTAGAAGACAGAACGGCCGGGGTCAAACCGTGGGACTTAAAGCGAGTTAAAACATTTTAGCTTGTCACAAAAAGGGGGAAGTTAATTGACTTGTTTTAGAGAAAAATATTGAGCATGATTAAATTACTTAGTGCAGATGAATTAAATGGAACTCCGGGTTCAGGTTAATATGATTCAATTAATTGTGTAACTCTACCGGTTTAATAAAGTAGTTTGGCAAGATTCCTATAATTTTCTTAAGGTCCGATGAAAAACTCTTAAGAACTCGTTTACCTGTAATGCAAGGTCCGATAAAACTCGAGCAAAAGCCTGTAAACGGCAGAGGAGTATAGGCTTTATTCTTGCAACATGTATTAACTTAAACGATGAAATAAGTTCTTACAGTTTTACGGCTTTAAATTAACCCGTCTGATTTAACCGATGAAATTAAAAACAGACTACTGTAAGGCTTTTTAATAAACCGATGAATTTATTTAAAAGGGAGAGAAACAAAACTTTAATCGTAACAAACTGAATTATTTAACCCGGTAGAAAATATTTACACAGCTTAACAAACCATAATTAAAACCTTGCCCGGAGCAAATCCTCCTTAGCCAGACATATTAACTGGTAATAAATCTGACAGGTTGGACGTAATAACAGCACGGAGACGTGATTAATGAATGGAGAAATGAAGGTCGAAGAGTGAAACCTGTACGTAAGTTATTATAAGTAAGTGGGTGAATTAGAGAGTTAGAGAACTGGGTATGAGATGTACGTGAGTGTTTAACTAACTGGAAGAGAGAATGAGGTGAGTTGAGTGATTTTTTGTGTTTTTCTCCGTGCACTCGTATAAGGCTGTAGGGAATGGGTATTTATAGAAGAAATGAGGAGGTAGTCTTCCGTAGATTTTGCTTCATTGATTGCTTCATTGATTGAAGCATTAATTGCAGGGGACAGGAGGCAGATTGCAGGAGCGATTTAAGGTAGGCGTCGGAGTAGATTGATAAGAATGATTCAAGTTGAAGACGACGACTGCGCGAAGAAGAACTAGCCCGGGTTATTTTAGTCTGTACCGCCTCTGTAGGTTTTCTTGTGCTGACCGCCTCGCGGTTGCCCTAGAGATGTCCGCCCCATTATGGGCGGTTGTGTGTGAGTGGTCCGCCTCGCGGTTGTGCGAGAGTGGTCCGCCTCGCGGTTGTCTGAGAGTGGTCCGCCTCGAGGTTGTGGGTGAAGTCCGCCAGGCGGTTGCACCAGTCTCGTCCGCCACTTAGTATGCGGTTGCCTGTGAGACGTCCGCCACGCGGTTGCATGTGAGACGTCCGCCTCCTCTTGGGCGGTTGCAGCTTGACCGTGGCCTATTTTACTTGAAACTTTGACCGGCTCTAGATTCTTCGTTTGGACTCTGTTTCCTGAGCCGTTTGTGTTCACGCGTTCGTCTCTTCGTCTATTTTACTCCCGGCTTGGTTTTCCTCATGTTAAACCAATAATTTTGTGAGAAAAACAATAAAACATAAACTAGAGGAAAACTAACCGAAGTGGAGAAATGAGCAAGAAAGTGCTAATATTAAACATGAAACACCTATAAAACATGCTCATTTTGACACTTATCACACCCCCACACTTATCTTTTTGCTTGTCCTCAAGTAAAACCATGTACCTAAGCAAGTAGGAAATGCTCAATACTAACAAATATTATTATGAGGGGTAGGATAAAAAAGTCAATAGTTCATGATCTCTAAAACTTATTGAGGAGTGTGAAAAATTATCTGCTGGTGGCATAGGTGTGCTCAAGGTGAAAACAAAATATAGAGTTTCGGGGTATGATCTAAGGTACTTCAATGTTTCTTTTATTTTGGTAACTCCGAGAACTTTTACCATGGCCAACCTCTCTCAAGAATGGGCATTGAGGAGAAAATAAAAGGAAGAAAAGATTTATGCATTTGCTTCACTTTTGCACAAGAGATGAGAAAATATAGGCATCACGCCTTTGTATTCAAGAACACTCAACTCTCCTTTGTTGGTTACCAATGGTGTCTCGAAAGTCCCTTATTTTTTGTATACTTCTTCTTTTTTTTTTAACAGAGAAATACCCCTTAGCAATCCCTAAGAGAGAAGACAGAAAGAAACCCCGAGCAATAAAATCCAACCAATTTGCAGATTATTGGTCACACCCGCATATAAAATGCTCCTCAAAAGTATCAAATATAAATTTTTTTTTTAAAAAAAATTTGTACCCTTTATCCTACAATTCATAATAGTATTTGTTTTTAAAGAGAACAACCTACATTAGCAAGGTACATAATTCAATTTTGAAAAATGCGAGGTAAGCAGACGATAAGCAGAGAGACTAACAATTTTAAGCATTTAGATGACCTGAAAAGGCTCTTCCCCCACACTTAAGCTGTAAGCAATGCCCTCATTGCGTAGAGGAAATAAAATTAATAGGCATGCAATTAGTACAGGAAAGAGTGTACTCCCCAGATTTCGTAGAGTGTGAAGAGCTCCCCCACACTTGAGTGTTGCTGTGGAATGTCATGAATTGAACCTGTAAAGAATATTCTACACAGCGAGAAGAACTCAAGTGAAGCCTGCATTTTATTATAACAAATAAAAAGGGAAATATAGTACAAAAAGGAAAAACATAATAAAATAAAGGAAATATAAAAGATAGATAGTGGGTTGCCTCCCACCGAGCTGCCCGGGTTTAACGTCTCTAGCTAGACGTATTTGACCAAGTTTTAGTTTGGAGAAGATTGAGGGCGAAGTATCTGAACTGCTGGTGTTAGGAAGTTTGTACACTTTTGTAGATTTATGATGTAGAGGTGTTGTCTGTTGTTCCTTTGGGGTGGAAGTTTCCTCGTATTCCTGTATGAAAGAAATTTCGAGCATAGCACCATTATTTTCAAGAATCCCGACATACCTTTTTAAACGTGATCCATTGACCTTGAAGTTTTCTCCTTTTGATTCTGGAGTTCGTAACACCAAAAGGTGTGGTTCCAACAACTTGGAATGGGCCAGTCCAGTGAGACTTGAGTTTTCCAGGAAATAGTCTCAATCTGGAATTATAAAGCAGCACTCCGTCGCCAACCTGAAAGTCGCGTTTGTGGATCATCTGGTCATGAAGTTTCTTGGTGCGGTCCTTGTATATCGTCGCACTTTGGTATGCCTGATCTCTTAACTCCTCGAGTTCAGTGAGTTGAAACTTCCGCTTTTCTCATGCGGCTTCTAAATCGAAGTTTAGGGCCTTGAGTGCCCAATACGCCTTATGTTCCAGCTCGACTGGCAGATGACATGATTTCCCATAAACAAGCTTAAAAGAACATCCCGATGGGAGTCTTGAATGTAGTACGGTAAGCCCAAAGCGCATCATCCAGTTTAAGTGCCCAATCCTTTCTCGATGAGTTAACCGTCTTCTGAAGATCCATTTTAAACTCTCGGTTGGAAACTTCTGCTTGACCGTTTGTCTGGGGGTGATAAGGTAAAGCTACCTTGTGACGTACCCCGTATTTAACCATAAGTGCTTCGAATAACGGTTGCAAAAGTGTGTTCCTCCATCACTGATAATAATTCTGGGCACGCCGAAACGGGTAAAGATGTGCTTTTTGAGGAACTTGGTTTACTGTCTTTGCATCGGCATGATGACAGGGTATAGCCTCCCTCACCCATTTGACACATAATCAAACTGCCACTAGAACATATTCGTGGCCCTGCGAGGAAGGGAACGGTCCCATGAAATCTATGCCCCAACAATCAAAGAGCTCTACTTCTAGTATCCCTTGTTGCGGCATCTCATGTCTCCTGGATGTATTACCCATTTTCTGACAATTATCACATTGTCTGCAGAATTGGTACACATCTTTATGAAGGGTTGGCCAATAAAACCTGAGGCCAGGATCTTAGTAGCGGTCCTCGTGGGTCCATGGTGACCTCCGGCTTCCCGAGAATGACAAAAGTGAACGACGCTGAAACCTCTTCTTCCGGGAGACATCGTCGAACTAACCCATCAGCACTAACTCGGAACAAGTACGGGTCCTCCCAGAAATAATGCCTCGAGTCAGAAAGAAATTTCTTCTTCTTGGGAGTAGGAAAAATCGTAGGGTACTGTTCCTGAGACTAAATAATTGGCCAGGTCTGCGTACCATGGCTCCTGTACTTTGGTGATGGAGAAGACAGTCTTGTCGGGGAAGAATTCGTTGATGGGCACACTATCCGTAGGAGTCACCAACCTAGAGAGATGGTCAGCGACGGACATTCAGTTTCCCGCTCTTATCTTTGACTTCGATGTCAAACTCTTGAAGTAGAAGAATCTAGCGCAGTAAGCGAGGCTTGGCTTCTTGTTTCGTGAATAAGTATTTGAGAGCGGAGTGGTCTGTATGCACGATGACTGACCTTGCTTCCCCATAAGTAAGATCTGAACTTATCGAGGGAGAAAACTATAGCCAAAAGTTCTTTTTTCGGTGGTCGTATAGTTTTTCTGCACGTCGTTCAGTGTTCTGCTAGCATAGGCGATCACTCTCAAGATTTTCTCTTCTTTTTGGCACAGAGCTGCCCCCACGGCATAGTCACTTGCGTCACACATGATCTCAAAAGGAAGAGACCAATCAGGTGGTATGACCACAGGTGCTGTCACCAATTTTTGTGTTATGGCTTTGAAGGCAGCTGAACACTTGTCGTTGAAATGAAAGGGGACATCCTTTTGTAGCAGGTCGGTCAATGGCTTACTGATTTTGGAGAAGTCATGTATAAACCGCCGATAGAATCCTGCGTTCCCTATAAATGCTCGGATGTCTTTAACAGTATTGGTGCTGGTAACTTCTCAATAACCTCCACCTTGGCTTTATCCACCTCTATCCCTTTTGCTGATATTTTATGTCCAAGGACGATCCCGTCCTTGACCATAAAATGACACTTCTCCCAGTTTAAGACGAGATTCGTATCCTCACACCGTCTCAGGATCAAATCTAGTTGTGCCAAGCATTTGTCGAAACTAGAGCCATAGACTGAGAAATCATCCATGAAGACTTTTATGCTCTGCTCGATGAAGTCAGCAAATATTGCTTGCATACATCTCTGGAAGGTAGCAGGGGCGTTGCATAGACCGAAAGGCATTCGTCGATATGCAAAGGTACCGTAAGGACAAGTGAAGGTTGTCTTGTCCTGGTCCTCCAGGTGCGATTGGTATTTGAAATAACCCGAGAAACCCCATCTAGAAAACAGTAGTACTCTTGCCCTGTAAGTCGTTCCAACATCTGGTCGATGAAGGGGAGAGGAAATGATCCTTCCTGGTGGCCAAGTTCAAACGCCGATAATCAATACACATGCGCCATCCTGTGACCTTTCTTTGAGGGATAGTCTCTCTCCCTTTTCATTAATAACAGCTTCGATGCCCCCCTTCTTAGGGACAACTTGAACAGGACTGACCCATGGACTGTCAGAAATTGGATAGATGATGTCTGCGTCAAGGAGTTTTAGAACCTCCTTTCGAACTACCTCCTTGAGGTTAGGGTTTAGCCGGCGTTGAGGTTGTCGGATAGGTTTGAAGTTTTCCTCCATGTAAATATGGTGCGTGCAAAAGGAGGATCAATTCCTTTGATATCAGCGATAGTCCACCCTATTGCTGTCTTGTGCTTCTTTAACACCTCAAGTAACTTCATTTCCTCCCCGGAATTCAGAGAAGAGGAAATAATGACAGGTAAGCGGTCATTTTCAGCTAGGAAAGCATACTTGAGGTTAGAGGGTATTTTCTTAAGCTCGAGCTCTGGTGGTTGTTCTACTGATGGAATTGATTTTTGGGGTTTTCTGTCGAGTTCTTCGATTGGTGGCCGGAACGTTTGATAAACGGCCCTTCCTTTTTCTACGTACGCCAGCATGGCGTTAACTTCTGGATCCTCCATCTTTTCTTCTAGATAAGTAAGTAATACTTGCTCTAGGGGTTCAGTTTCAGCTTCCTGGATGGAAGATGGAAAATACGTGTCCTCGTCTGTAGCAAAATCGCCTTCCTCTTCCTCGTCATCTGTGAATCCCACTGTCTTAGCATGAGGAGAAAAGTTTGAGCTTTTCTTCATCATTTTCTGCATGTCGAATTCAATCGTCTCATCTTCGTACCGAAGAGTGATTTTTCCGTCGTGGACGTCAATGATAGCTTTGGCGGTACTTAGAAACGGTCGACCTAGAATCAGGGGAACCTCGACATCGTCATCCATTTCTAGAATGACGAAATCAGCTGGAAAGATGAAGCGAGACACTCCAACTACCAAATCTCGGACTATGCCCATGGGCTTGATCTCTGATCTGTCTGCTAGTTGGAGTTTAAAAGGAACCGGTTGCATTTCTCCTCCTTTAACTTTCAAGAAGGTGGCGTATGGCATGATATTAATGCTGGCTCCTAGGTCGCATAGACCACTTCCACAATCCACCCCACCTATAAAGCACGGATCACGGGATTTCCCGGATCTGTTTGTTTAGGAGGGAGTGCTCGAAGAAGGGCTGCAGAACACTCCTCTGTCAGGTGCACTGTCTCCTTTCCAGGTTTCTTTTTCTTCTTTGTTAAGAGATCCTTGAGGAATTTTGCGTAGTTAGGCATCTCTTGCAAAGCATCGATCAGAGGTATGTTGAGGGTCAGCTTCTTGAAAATGCTCAAGAACTTGGAGAACTGCTCATCAAGATGTTTCTTTTTCATTCTGTTTGGGAACGGGAGTTCACTGTTTTTATGAGTGGAGGTTGGGATGTCGATGGTAATTCGAGATGGAGGTGGAGTAACAGGAGTAGGAATTGGGATTTCTGAGGGAGTAAAGTTGGGTTGGTGGTTTCATCAACATTGATATAGGAATCTTCAAGATTTTCTTTTTCTTTTCCTTTGCTGGTGGCAAGTTCCCTTCCACTCCTTAAAGAGACTGCACACAAGTTTGTTGATTGTGATGTGCCATCGTCTATAAGGACTGAATTTGCTTGTTCCTTCGGATTGGGATTTGTCTGTGAAGGGAATTGACCAGGTGGTCTTTGTTGAGTGAGTAACTGTTGGATTTGAGATTGCAAGGCTTTTTGGTCTTTGCGCAGAGCCGACCTCTTCTTGCGTATCTCGTGATTTACCCATCATCGCCTTAAACATCTCCTGCATCTGAGACATATCAGACTCAGGATTCGAAGGAGGTTGAGTTGATCGACTCGATGAAGCTTCATTGCTGTAAGGCTGCTGTTGATATTGCCTTTGACCTCCTTGGAAATTGGACTGAGGTCTGTAATTTTGGGATGTTTGTAGGGTATGTGGGTTCTGGATATTTCCGGTGTTTGAGTAGCTAAGGTTGGATTGCATGTTACGTTGCCATGGTTGTCTGTATCCTGAGTTGTTGGTGATGTAGTTTGCTTCCTCCGCTGCTTTCATTTCTTGTAGTTGGGGGCATTGTTCATAGTCATGAGGCCCGCAACATTGCGTACAAGAAATTGTTGGTGATGGTTGAGATTGAGGAGCATAGCCTGGAGGGGTAGTAGGTGGTCGGGAAATCATCAACTTAGCTTGCTGAGGGAAGGAATTCATAGCCATCTGTTCGACCACTTTCTGTAGAGTGCTCACTTTTGTTGCTTGCTGACATTGCTTTCCATGTGTAACACCCCTACAACGCTCCTATCATCTACCGAAGTCGCAGCGGAAATAACCAACCAAATAATAACTATCGCTTTGGTGTTACAACGCCGTTAACCACCCACGTGGTTAACTAGGCAGAATAAATACAAGTGTATCGGTCTGATGATCAGACTCCCGAGCATAGTAACTAACATCCATATATAAACATAACCAACCATACCGAGTATTTAATTTACAATACATCTCCAAACCATAATCAACTCACACTGTATAACAACGGATCAAATGTAACGCCTCGGGAGCACAGGCGCGTCCCGGGCTCACAACCTACTTATCCAAAATATATCAACAAACTAGGACCTAGAGCCACTCTGCCTCTTCGATCCTCATCCTGCAATAAAAATATGGGGCCCCCGAGGGGGTCAGCACCTTTGCTGGTATGGCTAACGCGCAGCCCATCGACTAACGGGATACGCGCAACCAATTGTCATAATAATGGCATTCATTTTAGAACAACCAACATATATATACATATATACCATAGCATAGCAAGGGAAATTGCATAGCATCACAACATCAATACATAACACCATAAACTTGGTCCTCACAAGGAACCTTCCACCATAGTTAGTATACCATGAGAGCCTAGGGGTTTTTACCAACCCCATGTTAAGCTCGTTACCATCCTCGTTACCGTCCGGTTATATAGAACGGTTAACTTATACCAAAGGTGTGTCGGATATAGTAATCCCGAGCACTCCGAAATAACATACGTATGCCCCTATGGCCCGACGTGAGTCAGTAACTAGCTTTGGATAAGCTAAGGGAAGGTAGAAACCAAATTGGAATACTACCTATACATACACCAAGAGAGCCGAACCGGATATGATATCGACCCCCATCCATCACACGCGTGGCCGGAACAACCGGACTCCTCACTCCCCCGGTTAGCACTTGTTAGTGATCACACAACATTTGTTAAGTCACATACAAGCAACATTTAGGTCTTGTTAGACACACCAAGGGAAAGGAGTCATAATAACACAACATCATAATATATAACACCGTAAACTCTTTTCATGCCTTAATCTTATAAGGTCGTAAACACTCAGAAAACAAACAACACCCAAGCCGGTGTAAACCGTTAGGCAACAGACTGCAAGAAAACCATACCTTGGTCCTTGCCTTGTTTCGTTCCCACCTTGAGAGAATCCTATACACATTAGTAAGGTCGGTTAATTAATTATTTAACTTCACACTTACTAGTATTCAACATGCTTGTATGACATGTTTTAATGCCTATCCTACCCTAGGTTACCTTCATTAAACCCTAGGGTTAACTAAATAAGTCACATTCTTTTCTGTTTTTTTTTTTACAAGTTTGGTCCGACCGACCCACCGTCCGACCCACAACTGGGTCGGACCCTCCCAGTGGTTTTCGGGTCTGAAGAACCTTACCTGACCGACCCATGTCCGACCCAACCTTCTGGGTCGGTCCATTACAGAACCCTTTTACTTCCTTATAATCATGCCCGTCCGACCCACGTCCGACCCACCATTCTGGGTCGGTCCATGTGCGAACATTTTCCTTCCTTTGAAACTTGACCGACCGACCGACCCATGTCCGACCCACCCTTTTGGGTCGGACCATTACCGAACATTTTCCTAACATTTTACAGAGGCTCGACCGACCCAAAAACTGGGTCGGCCCCTGGGTCGGTCGCCTCCTAACTTACCCAAACTTTGCCAATTCTTCACCAACCTTCTCCTAAGGCCTCTTAATGCTTCCTAGCAACATTTGGTAACTTTATACCACATACAACATCCATGAAACTCATTTTCTAACTCCTTAAGCCTTTACTTATTTCCTTGTAAAAATTCCTTAACACTTATGTTATTACTAGTTTTCCAATGGTGTTTCATACCTATGGTAACTACTATCCCAAAATGCTTTCTCCTTAACTTAACATCATCTCCCAAGCATCATCTCTCACCACTAATTCCTTATCTCCTTCTTGAAACTCTTTTCCTAGTGTACACTTCTCCTTATTTTACCAAAGTTTGCCTAGGTATTTACCTAAGTCCCAAAGTGACTTTGGTACCTACTTAAATCTCAAGATCATGCCTAAGTCCTTATTACACTCTAGAATGTTTCCTAGTTCATCACAATTCCTTTAAAACATCATGAACTCCTTATTCATTCCTACATTTCTAACTCACCAATCCTTATGTAAACACTTAAAGCTTCTTGCTTCTTACCTAAATTTTGACATGGGTTCCCTTAGAACATTACTAAGCCTAAACACTTTACCTTCTCCTTTAAACACACAAGAACATCTAAAATCACCAAGAACACTCTCATACACAATTTCACCAAATTTACACCACATTACAATATAGTGCACAATTTAAATTGCATGGCACTTAGGCCCTTAAAATGCATGGCTCTTAGGCCCTTAAAGTGCTTAAATCATAAACACTGAATTTCCACAATATATGCCTTTAACCTGCAAATACACTCAACACACATATGCCCTTTACTAGTCTCTTGAGAACACTTTACTAAGTCATTCACCATTTGCTCTTTAGGTAGTTTTAATAAGCATTTATAAGCTCATTTCTCCTAAGGCATTAAACAACATTTAAGTTAGTAGATTTACCTCTTTTCCCAAAACACTTCCTTCTTGATTCCTTACAAAACCGTATGGTATTTTGGTTCCTTGTCAAGTTCTAGACAATATACAAACACCATAATGAGTATTCAAGCTTTGAGCTTCATCTCATTGTAAACCCTAATTTGACATTGTTTCAAAAACATTAATGTAGTTGTTTTACCTTGATCTTTGAAGGGTTTGAATATCTAGCAAGAAGGACTCCACCTAGTCCATGAAGAGTTGAAATGAAGCTAGAACAAAGTCACACAATGAGCTATATCAATGTGTATTTTCGGACATGACAAAAACAAGGAGGAAACTTGATTTTTGTTTGAGATTCCTTACCTAGAAGTAAAGGAGAGTAATAATATGTAAAATCCAAGCTCAAGCTCCTTCAATGGTGGAACACCTTGGCACCGAAATGGAGCTCTAGGAGTTTTAAAGATAGGAATGAAGAGCTTGATGAGAGGAAGAGATTGGTGGTATTTGTTTTTGATTTGGACAAGTGAGCTAGATTTAGCAAGTGGTCAAAGCTTGTGTTTTAATGGTGGTAGTGGTTTATCGTGAGAGAACAAGGAAGAAGGAAGAGAGATGTGGGAAACCGTGTGAGCAAGGAAGGGAAATGAGAGAATGAGATAGGTTTCTTTGAAGATATTTTAGTTTTAAAGTAAAAGTACTTTTTAGTCTATCTTTACTTAACAAATAAGAGAGTGGTGAGTCACCACCTTATAAAACCGGCCCCCTATATATGAGGGTAATATAGTCTTTTTTGTCAATTTAATTACTTATACCACATATGTTACAAAATAGCTTGTAAAAATACTATTCACCTATACAAGGCACTAGAAGTGAAATTTTTGATTTCCCATAATATAGCCACCCAAATGTGATACTATATAGTACACATATATATTTAAGAGTAATGATGGACATTTAGCCATTCAAAACTCATTTACAAGACAATTTTTCAAAAACGTGCTTTAAGACTTCTTAAAGCACATTTTGTGTTTTAACTTGTTTTCAAGCTTGGTTTTCTTTGGTAATTGGTTTAATATGTTCATTAGTATATAAATGAGTCTTGGTAAGCTCATTAGGCTTACTCAAGTTTATCCCAAGCTTAGAGCACATTTTGCTCTTATTGACTTTAAAGCACATTTGTGTTTCCTTTTGTTTAAATTTGTTTACTAAGGTTTCTAAGACTCTTTTTAGTCTTAATAATCATGTTTTAATGTTTAACCAACATACCAAGGTTTGGGGTATTTCAATCTACCCCCCTTAAAAGAACTTTGTCCCCAAAGTTCATACTTCCCACATATCTTACTATTAGAACACGGGGAACATTTATAAAAACAATACTTCCAACCATCATTACCAACCTTACCATCATTCTTACACCACAACGGACTCAAGGTCCAATCCACACAATACCACAACGGACTCGAGGTCCAAACCATATAATACCATTCAGACACAAAGGTCTGTAACAATCATAGACAATGTATACATATACATGTCGTACACAACCATAACCGAAACGGCTCTACCCCCCTTAAAAGGGGTACGCCCCGTACCCTATACATATAAACACTAAGAAGCAAACAATGACGGGTGCTTCGCCTTCATCTTTTCTTCCAGCTCCCAAGTGGCCTCCTCAACGTCCTGGTTAGACCAGAGGACCTTCACCAGTCTCACGGACTTATGGCGAGTGTCTCGAGTCTTAGTATCCAGAATCCGTACCGGAGTCTCCACTGATCGCATGGTCGGCTCTAAGTTAGCCTTTCCGGCTGAAGCACATGAGACGGATGAGACATATATTCTTCAACTGGGACACATGAAATACATCATGTACCTTGCCCAGCTCGGCGGGTAATCAAGTCTATAAGCTACCGGGCCGATCCGCTCCGTCACAACATAAGGACCTACATATTTCGGGCTCAACTTGCCCTTCTGACCAAAACGAAATACTCCCTTCATGGGGGATACTCTCAAAAATACCTGATCGCCCACGGCGAACTCCAGGTCACGTCGGCGCACATCTGCGTACGACTTCTGTCTATCCTGAGCTGCTTTCATATTAGCCCTGATCTGGCGAACTTCTGCCTGAACTTGCTCAAGATACTCTGGTCCTATAATGACCGTCTCACTCGATTCATCCCAGCATAATGGTGTGCGGCATGGTCTACCGTACAATGCCTGGAAGGGAGACATCTTGATCGATGCATGATAACTGTTGTTGTAGCTAAACTCGATCAGATGTAACTTATCAATCCAGCTGGTCTGAAAGTCAAGTGCACATGCACGTAGCATATCCTCAAGTGTCTGTATAGTGCGCTCACTCTGACCATCGGTCTGTGGGTGAAACGCCGTGCTCAATTTCAGTTCAGTACCAAGTGCCTCTCGTGTAGACTTCCAATATCTGGATAAGAATCTGGTATCTCTGTCAGATACTATCGTCTTTGGTACACCATGATGTCTACAATCTCTTTATCGAATAATTCTGCCAATTTGCCACTTTCCAGGTGTCCTTCATCGGAATGAATCGAGACACCTTGGTCAGTCGGTCAACTACCACCCAAATCATATTTAGACCTCCCCTTGTAGGCGGAAGCCCTACCACGAAGTCCATAGATATGTCATGGAACTTCCACTCCGGCACTGGCATTGGCTGCACCATACCACCAGGCCGTCGGTGCTCAAACTTGACCTTCTGACAAGTGAGACACCTCAACACATAGTCATTTACATCCTTTTTCATTCCAGCCCACCAGAAATATCTTTTCATACCTTTATACATTTTTGAAGCTCCGGGGTGAATCGAAGTAGTAGAACAATGGGATTCACTCAATATGCGCTCTTTCAGCTCAGCGCTACTCCTCGGTATACACAACCGGCCATTGAGCCTAATCAGGTCATCATCGTGGAGTCTGAAGTCATACTTCTGACCCTCGAATGTGCCATCAATAAGCTTCTGTCTAATTTCCACCATATACTGATCCGTCATCTGAGCACTCCGCACCTCTTCAACCAAGCCAGTATGAGAGACTAGCGAATGGAGAGAGTGTGCTCGGCGACTCAATGCGTCAGCTACCACATTTGCCTTACCCTCCTTATACTGTAAATCGATATCATAATCATTCAAGAATTCAACCCACCTTCTCTGCCTCATGTTCAACTCTTTCTGAGTGAACAAGTATTTCAAGCTCTTGTGGTCAGAATAATCGTCACACTTACCCCATACAAGTGATGTCGCCATATCTTCAGTGCGAAGACAATGGCCCCCAATTCTAAGTCGTGGGTAGGGTAGTTCTCCTCATGCTTCTTCAGCTGTCGGGAGGCGTAAGCCACGACCTTCCCGTGTTGCATCAACACACAACCCATACCCCTGCCTGATGCGTCGCAATAGACCTCAAAACCATCTGGACCGTCTGGTAATGTCAGAACCGGTGCAGATGTCAGAGCATCCTTGAGACTCGTGAAAGCTCTCTCGCAGTCGACTGTCCACTCGAATGGTGCATCCTTCTTCATCAAGGAAGTCATCGGCTTCGAGACACTGGAGAAGTCCTCACAAATCTCCTATAGTAACCTGCCAGACCGAGGAAGCTCCTGATGTCGGTAACTGTCTTCGGCCTAGGCCAGGTGCGCACTGCATCTATCTTCGCCGGATCAACAGCGATCCCGGCCTCAGAAATTACATGTCCAAGGAATGATACTTGGTTCAACCAAAATTCACACTTAGAAAATTTAGCATACAGCTGATTCTTTCTCAACGTCTGCAATACATCTCTCAGGTGGCTTTCATGCTCACCTCTCGATTTCGAATACACAAGTATGTCATCGATGAAGACTACCACTGATTTGTCCAACTGATCTTGGAACAAACGGTTCATTAAGTCCATGAACTTTGCTGGTGCATTTGATAAGCCAAACGGCATAACGGTGAACTCATAGTGCCCATACCTAGTTCTGAAAGCTGTCTTTTCGATGTCACTGTCACGGATGGCAATCTGGTGATATCCGGAACGTAGGTCTATCTTGGAGAATACTGATGCTCCCCTAAGCTGATCAAATAGATCGTCGATGCGTGGTAAGGGGTAACGGTTCTTCACCGTAACAGCATTCAGCTCCCGATAATCAATACATAGGCGGAGGCTACCGTCCTTCTTCTTCACGAAGAGGACCGGCGCTCCCCATGGTGACACACTAGGGCGGATAAAGCCCTTGTCGAGTAGGTCTCGCAGCTGCTCCTTGAGCTCTGTCATCTCTGCTGGAGCCATACGGTAAGGTGCTTTCGCAATGGGTCCGGTGCCCGGAACTAGATCAATCTCGAATTCAACCTCTCGTGCTGGCGGCATGCCCGGCAGTTCCTTAGGAAAAACATCAGGAAACTCCGACACTACCGGCACATCTGGGCTAAACTCAGGGTCTCTCTCTATGTCCTGGACATAGCAGAGGTATACATCATTTCCCCGTCGTAACTCACGATACATGGCCATGGCGGTGATGATCTGTGTCGAAGGCTCCCTGGGCCTCTGGCGGTATGATATAGTAACCCCAGATGGACTCCTAAGAAGCAGTCGATGCTCGGCACATAGGATTCTACCCTTGTACCGCTCCAACCAGTTCATCCCGACAATCACATCAAAACCCAGTCCGTCAAACTCTATCAAGTCGATCGGAAACTCCTCATCCATGATTCGAACAACAGCATCTCGGTAGTAGCGGGTACATCTGATCTGCTCTTTTGACGGGAGAGTGACCACGAAGTCTGGCATCTCTTCACCATCTAACCCCAGCCTCTTCGCAAATGATAGCGAAATGAATGTGTGTGAGGCTCCAGAGTCGAACAAATCGATGCATCCACGCCATTCACTGGAAAGGTACCGGTGAGGATTGTGCCGCTCTTGCCGGCTTCTGCCTTATTGCAGACACTCAGTATACCTCCCGTTCCGAGTGCACAGCCTAATTCATTGGCAAACTAATAAGTATTGGGTAACAACACGTTGATATGATTCAAACAACTCCACTTTATTCATTAACACACTCTTTTTACATTCATTGGCTTATACTGTCGCCATGATTCACACTTACAATATCCTTAATACATACTGGTTCACCACCAATTATACAAGGCTTAAAACTGCCTGAAGGTCAAATTCAAACGTCCGGGTTTCATGTGTGGGCATGATCACTGCCGACGGTGCGGTATTCAATTTGATCTTTCTGATGCCATGGTATAGCATCCTTGATTGCCCACCCATGATTAATACATCCCCCGATTTCAGAAGTAGCTTCTTTGCGAGATCAGCACGCTTCTGCTCGCCATATACAAACACAGCGGTATCACCAATGGACCAAGACACCACGGGTACTCCCTTACTTAGAGACTCGGGTGACTCGTCCTTGTCTTGGTGCATACCCAACCGTCCACCTTTCTGGTAGAAGTTTACAATGCATAGATCTGTTTTACACTTGGAATTGATTCCGTTTCAACTTGCTGAGCAATTCCCACGGCGTGGTTAACGACCGCGTGGAACTCCTCTGGTACTTGATACTGTTGCTCCATCTTCAGCTCGTACTTCCTGATATGACTTGGTGTAAGGGTTCCAGTCCTTACCCATGCACATCATCTTCAATTGCATCCTTGCTCCGTTCGGGTATTCGGGTGTGTAGAACCCTCCTGGTTTTGCTCCAAGTTCGTCGCATCGTCTGATGATGTGGATTTGTGCTTCCGGTGTCAGGTATCCCTTTAAGAGTATCATACCTGGCTGGATCACCTGACATTGCCCAATGGAAAGTCGATGATGTTGATGGCGGTTTCTTCAGGGTTTGGTGCGGGTGGGATGGATAGCAGATATTGAAGGTTCCTAAGTTTCAAATTGCCTAATTTAGGTGTTTTCCACATTATGTTCTAACTCTTTACTTATATGTTTATACCCTTAGACTTGCTAACACTCATGCATGAAATGCGGTAAGCAATCACTTTTTCATTTATCGGTTTAGGCGGTACCTGGTCTCGAAGAGGATCCTGGTGCCTCAGACCGGTCCACCACATTCAGGGTGGCCTTGCCGGACCCCGTAGCCTTCCCCTTCTGGGATTCAGTGTACTTCTTGTCAGAAGTCTGCTGAGTAATCGCCTTCGGGCCTTCAGTGGTCGTGGTAGTGTTACCCTTCCACTGCCCCTTTGGCTTGTAGTTTCTGCCGTTGGGGTTCGTCCAACACTCAAACTCACGGTGCCCCATCTTCTGGCAGTGGCGGCACCTCACATCATTCCCCTTGCAGTCTTTGCCGGGGTGGTCTCCATTGCACCACTTACAGTAAAAGTGGCGCTCCGGTCCAGAGCCCGCGCTAGCTGCTATTTCAACACACAATCAATACTCACTTTCCACCTCAACAACATACACCTCAACTAGATACACATGGTTAAGTAATTACCCTTAGGCGGGTAGGAGCGTAGAGGCTTCGCCGCATACGCATACGTGAGCTTCAGTGGCTCATCAGCTGTGGTGGTCTGGGCTTGGCCCTTGTCACCCTGGTACTGGCCCTTCTGGGGCTGAGGGTAGGGTTTCTCTTCTTTCCTCCCCCATACCCTTGCTGATTCTGGCCCTCGTTGTGGCCTTGCGCTTATGCGCATTTTCCTCGTCCCTCAGACGGACGGTAATTTCAACCTTTGCAGCGGCATGATAGCACTCCTGTATTTTAGGATGTCAGTCACGCCCCGCAAAACAACTTACCAACTCACATTAACATTCACTCACGGTATAAATGGATTCACAACAAGGTACTCTAATTACCTGCAAGGTGGTATACTCAGCTGGCCCCATCCCATAGCGGAGACGGTGGCTCAGACCATTGTAGAACCGGTTCACCAACACCCGGTTCGAATACCCAAGGTCTGGTAACAGGTGGATAAGGCCGGTGAATGCGGTATAGTAGTCATCAACCGACATCTATCCCCCTGCTTCAGACTGTCAAGCTCGAGGCGCTTTGCCTCCTGCACATGCACGGGTAATACTTGGCTCGCAGCAGAGCCGTGTACTCCCTCCATCCAAACTCAGGATCAGTCATCCTGTCCTCCCTCACCAGTTTCCACCAACTCTGTGCCGACCCCTTCAAGTAGTAGGCGGCAAGTCGGACCTTAGCCTCAGCAGGTACGGCCAAAGTCTCGTAGGCGGTCTCCAACTCGGAGATGTACGCCTCTAGCTTACGGGGATCGGTCTCCCCATGAAATGATGGCGGCCTCAGATCAGCCAGCGCCTTGACCCAATTGGTCTCTCGTGGCGTGGTGGTGGTGGCTGAACTCCGGGCTGTTGCCCTTGCTGTATAGCAGCAACCAACTGGGGTACCATCTGGGCTACGGCGGCTGCAACTGCCTCAGCCATAGTCTGGGCCGTAGTATCATCGCCCTGGTCACCATATCTCCAGTACCGCGTCCGCGGCCTCGACCTCGCGGTCTACCTGACATCTGAATTCATATGAATATTCATTAGCATTATGCTTGCACACTTATCGGTCCAATGGTTATAGCATCTTCCCGACAACTAGGTAATTCCACACTTAGTTAGTGGTTAACCTTTCCCAGTCCGCTCACTTAAGTAACTGTAGTTAGGTTTCCTAACTCGGTATATTCCTAAGCTCGGTATTCTAGTCATCAGAGCGATACTTCGCTCTGATACCACTTTTTGTAACACCCCTACCACGCTCATATCATCTACCGAAGTCGCAGCGGAAATAACCAACCAAATAATAACTATCGCTTTGGTGTTACAACGCCGCTAACCACCCACGTGGTTAACTAGGCAGAATAAATACAAGTGTATCGGTCTGATGATCAGACTCCCGAGCATAGTAACTAACATCCATATAAAACATAACCAACCGTACCGAGTATTTAATTTACAATACATCTCCAAACCATAATCAACTCACACTGTATAACAACGGCATCAAAATATAACGCCTCGGGGCACAGGCGCGTCCCGGGCTCGACAACCTACTTATCCAAAAGTATATCAACAAACTAGGACCTAGAGCCACTCTGCCTCTTCGATCCTCATCCTGCAATAAAAATATGGGGCCCCCGAGGGGGTCAGCACCTTTGCTGGTATGGCTAACGCGCAGCCCATCGACTAACGGGATACGCGCAACCAATTGTCATAATAACATGGCATTCATTTTAGGACAACCAACATATATACATATATACCATAGCATAGCAAGGGAAATTGCATAGCATCACAACATCAATACATAACGCCATAAACTTGGTCCTCACAAGGAACCTTCCACCATAGTTAGTATACCATGAGAGCTAGGGGTTTTTAACCAACCCCATGTTAAGCTCGTTACATCCTCGTTACCGTCCGGTTATATAGAACGGTTAACTTATACCAAAGGTGTGTCGGATATAGTAATCCCGAGCACTCCGAAATAACATAGTATGCCCCTATGGCCCGACGTGAGTCAGTAACTAGCTTTGGATAAGCTAAGGGAAGGTAGAAACCAAATGGAATACTACCTATACATACACCAAGAGAGCCGAACCGGATATGATCGACCCCCATCCATCACACGCGTGGCCGGAACAACCGGACTCCTCACTCCCCCGGTTAGCACTTGTTAGTGATCACACAACATTTGTTAAGTCACATACAAGCAACATTTAGGTCTTGTTAGACACACCAAGGGAAAGGAGTCATAACACAACATCATAATATATAACAGCTGTAAACTCTTCCATGCCTTAATCTTATAAGGTCGTAAACACTCAGAAAACAAACAACACCCAAGCCGGTGTAAACCGTTAGGCAACAGACTGCAAGAAACCATACCTTGGTCCTTGCCTTGTTTCGTTCCCACCTTGAGAGAATCCTATACACATTAGTAATGTCGGTTAATTAATTATTTAACTTCACACTTACTAAGTATTCAACATGATTGTATGACATGTTTTAATGTCTACCTCACCCTAGGTTACCTTCATTATATACCCTAGGGTTAACTACATAAGTCACATTCTTTACTGTTTTTTTTTTTACAAGTTTAGGTCCGACCGACCCACCGTCCGACCCCAACTGGGTCGGACCCTCCCAGTGGTTTTCGGGTCTGAAGAACCTTACCTTGACCGACCCATGTCCGACCCAACCTTCTGGGTCGGTCCATTACAGAACCCTTTTACTTCCTTATAATCATGCCCGTCCGACCCACGTCCGACCCACCATTCTGGGTCGGTCCATGTGCGAACATTTTCCTTCCTTTGAAACTTGACCGACCGACCCATGTCCGACCCCCCTTTTGGGTCGGACCATTACCGAACACTTCCCTAACATCTAACAGAGGCTCGACCGACCCAAAAACTGGGTCGGCCCCTGGGTCGGTCGCCTCCTAATCTTACCCAAACTTTGCCAATTCTTCACCAACCTTCTCCTAAGGCCTCTTAATGCTTCCTAGCAACATTTGGTAACTTTATATCCACATACAACATCCATGAAACTCATTTTCTAACTCCTTAAGCCTTTACTTATTTCCTTGTAAAAATTCCTTAACACTTATTTATTTTATCCTAGTTTTCCAAGTGGTGTTTCATACCTATGACAACTACTATCCAAAATGCTTCCTCCTTAACTTAACATCATCTCCCAAGCATCATCTCTCACTACTAATTCCTTATCTCCTTCTTGAAACTCTTTTCCTAGTGTACATTTCTCCTTATTTTACCAAAGTTTGCCTAGGTATTTACCTAAGTCCCAAAGTGACTTTGGTACCTACTTAAATCTCAAGATCATGCCTAAGTCCTTATTACACTCTAGAATGTTTCCTAGTTCATCACAATTCCTTTAAAACATCATGAACTCCTTATTCATTTCCTACATTTTCTAACTCACCAATCCTCATGTAAACACTTAAACTTCTTGCTTCTTACCTAAATTTTGACATGGGTTCCCTTAGAACATTACTAAGCCTAACACTTTACCTTCTCCTTTAAACACACAAGAACATCTAAAATCACCAAGAGCACTCTCATACACAATTTCACCAAATTTACACCACATTACAATATAGTGCACAATTTAAATTGCATGGCGCTTAGGCCCTTAAAATGCATGGCTCTTAGGCCCTTAAAGTGCTTAAATCATAAACACTGAATTTCCACAATATATGCCTTTAACCTGCAAATACACTCAACACACATATGCCCTTTACTAGTCTCTTGAGAACACTTTACTAAGTCATTCACCATTTGCTCTTTAGGTAGTTTTAATAAGCATTTATAAGCTCATTTCTCCTAAGGCATTAAACAACACTTAAGTTAGTAGATTTACCTCTTTTCCCAAAACACTTCCTTCTTGATTCCTTATAAAACCGTATGGTATTTTGGTTCCTTGTCAAGTTCTAGACAATATACAAACACCATAATGAGTATTCAAGCTTTGAGCTTCATCTCATTGTAAACCCTAATTTGACATTGTTTCAAAAACATTAATGTAGTTGTTTTACCTTGCTCTTTGAAGGGGGTTTGAATATCTAGCAAGAAAGGACTCCACCTAGTCCATGAAGAGTTGAAATGAAGCTAGAACAAAGTCACACAATGAGCTATATCAATGTGTATTTTCGGACATGACAAAAACAAGGAGGAAACTTGATTTTTGTTTGAGATTCCTTACCTAGAAGCAAAGGAGAGTAGTAATATGTCAAAATACAAGCTCAAGCTCCTTCAATGGTGGAACACCTTGGCACCGAAATGGAGCTCTTGGAGTTTTAAGAAGATAGGAATGAAGAGCTTGATGAGAGGAAGAGATTGGTGGTCTTTGTTTTTGATTTGGACTAGTGAGCTAGATTTAGCAAGTGGTCAAAGCTTGTGTTTTAATGGTGGTAGTGGTTTATCGTGAGAGAACAAAGAAGGAAGGAAGAAGAGAGGTGGGAAACCGTGTGAGCAAGGAAGGGAAATGAGAGAATGGAGATTGGTTTCACTTTAGAAGATATTTGTAGTTTTAAAGCAAATAGTACTTTCATTAGTCATCATCATTTACTTAACAAAATAATAAGAGGGTGGTGAGTCACCAAGCCTTAGAAAACCGGCCCCCTAAGTATAATGAGGGTAATATAGTCTTCTTTTGTCAATTTAATCACTTATACCACATATGTTACAAAATAGCTTGTAAAAATCACTATTCACCTATACAAGGCACTTAGAAGTGAAATTTTTGATTTCCCATTACTATAGCCACCCAAATGTGATACTATATAGTACACATATATATTTAAGAGTAATGATGGACATTTAGCCACTCAAAACTCATTTACAAGACAATTTTTCAAAAACGTGCTTTAAGACTTCTTAAAGCACATTTTGTGTTTTAACTTGTTTTCAAGCTTGGTTTTCTTTGGTAATTGGTTTAATATGTTCATTAGTATATAATGAGGTCTTGGTAAGCTCATTAGGTCTTACTCAAGTTTATCCCAAACTTAGAGCACATTTTGGCTCTTATTGACTTTAAAGCATATTTGTATTTCCTTTTGTTTAAATTTGTTTACCAAGGTTTCTAAGACTCTTTTTAGTCTTAATAATCATGTTTTGATGTTTAACCAACATACCAAGGTTTGGGGGTATTTCACCATGAGTTGCTCATGGCTTCTCATGAGCTGGTCGAATTTGTTATCACTCTCCCCAACATGATATAATCCTGGAGTACCGCTCCTTGATCCACCGGAGGCCCAGTCTCTGATTTCCTCACAGAGAGATTCCATGCTGTTCAGAAATTGTGCTCCCGGCTTTTTCAGAACGTCAGCCCCTAACGAAGATAACACCATTGTTCTGCATGGACCGATCAAGCCCTTGTAGAACAATTGTGATACTTGTTCCTTCGTCAGACCGTGGTGAGGACAAGTGAGTAGTAGACCTTTGAAACGGTCCCAAGTTTCACAAATATTCTCCGACCCTGGTTGCTTAAAATTATAAATTTCAGCAATCATCTCCAAAGTTCGGCTCAGAGGTAGGAATTTGTCATAGAACTTGGTGGCCATGTCGTCCCAGGTAACAATGGTACTCGGTGTTAAGCTATGATACCACTTGCTCGCGTTTCCCGTCAGGCTGTGTGGGAATAATGACAATCTTGCATATTGAAGTACTGCGTCGGTTGCAGTAAGGCTATTGGCATGTTGTAAGAATTTTGTAACATGTAACAGGGCTTCGTCCGGACTGGTGCCATCAAACATGCCCAACTCCTTCACACATCGAATCTGATGATATGGCTTCAGCTTTTGCCACTCCTCGTATTCGGATGGGCTGAGGTGAGGAAGGACGATAGCAGGCTGTTGTCCTTGGTTAGACGGCCTGTTGATATTTCGAACCGTTGCTGGTGTAGCTGCCATGTTAGCTTCCGGGTCAGAATCTATCACTGTGGTGGTATTTTGTTGAGCTCGTCTCTGCCTTAGGGTACGCAGAAAGGTTCTCTCGATTTCTGGGATGTAACCAACCGTGTGATTAATATTCTCTGGGAGGCTCTGTGACCTGGTGAAAGGCATACACCACTCAAAACAGAGAAAAGAACTGGTTATACGTTAGAATAATAAAAGTGTTAGGAATTAGTAGACAGAAATTTAAAGTTAGTAGTTAGTATACAAGGGAACGAAATGACAATGGAACGAAATGACAGAAATTTAAAGTTAGTAGTTAGAGACAATGGAACGAAATGACAAGGGAACGAAATAACAATGGAACGAAATAACAATAATAAGATGTTAGAAGTTAGAAGTCCAAAGTCCAAAGTCCGATGTCCAAGTCAAATGTCCGAGGTTATATGTCCGAAATTGGATTCAGTTGTTTTTTTTTCTTTTTAATTTATTAGTTAATTATTAGATTAACAGATTATTGTAATTAAACAGGTGAATTAACCGGGGCTTAGGGACTAGATTAAATCAAGTCCCCGGCAACGGCGCCATTTTGCAGACTGGATTTATCGTGAGTTATTAGCACAGGTGAAATTGATAAAAGAGAGAAATTAATACTCAAAATATCCGTCGGGCTGCAAATTAAAACCCGGTCGTAGTAGTGTAGAAGACAGAAGCGGCCGGGGTCAAACCGTGGGACTTAAAGCGAGTTAAAACAGTTCCTAAGCTTGTCACAAAAAGGGGGAAGTTAATTGACTTGTTTTAGAGAAAAATATTGAGCAGATTAAATTACTGAGTGCAGATGAATTAAATGGAACTCCGGGTTCAGGTTAATATGATTTAATTAATTGTGCTAACTCTATCGGTTTAATAAAGTAGTTTGGCAAGATTCCTATAATTTTCTTAAGGTCCGATGAAACTCTTAAGAACTCGTTTACCTGTAATGCAAGGTCCGATGAAAACTCGAGCAAAAGCCTGTAAACGGCAGAGGAGTATGAGGCTTTATTCTTGCAACATGTATTAACTTAAACGATGAAAATAAGTTCTTACAGTTTTACGGCTTAATTAACCCGTCTGATTCTAACCGATGAAATTAAAAACAGACTTAGTAAGGCTTTTTAATAAACCGATGAAATTTATTTAAAAGGGAGAGAAACAAAACTTTAATCGTAACAAACTGAAATTATTTAAACCGGTAGAAATATATTACACAGCTTAACAAACCATAATTAAAAACCTTGCCCGGAGCAAATCCTCCTTAGCCAGACATATTAACTGGTAATAAATCTGACAGAGGTTGGACGTAATAACAGCACGGAGACGTGATTAATGAATGGAGAAATGGAGAGGTCGAAGAGTGAAACATGTACGTAAGTTATTATAAGTGAAGTGGGTGAATTAGAGAGTTTAGAGAACTGGGGTATGAGATGTACGTGAGTGTTTAACTGGAAGAGAATGAATGAGGTGAGTGTGAGTGATTTTCTGGTTTTCTCCGTGCACTCGTATAAGGCTGTAGGGAATGGGTATTTATAGAAGAAATGAGGAGGTAGTCTTCCATAGATATTTGCTTCATTGATTGCTTCATTGATTGAAGCATTAATTGCAGGGGACAGGAGGCAGATTGCAGGAGCGATTTAAGGTAGGCGTCGGAGTAGATAGATAAGATGATTCAAGTTGAAGATGACGACTGCGCGAAGAAGAAACTAGCCCGGGTTGATTTTAGTCTGTACCGCCTCTGTAGGTTTTCTTGTGCTGACCGCCTCGCGGTTGCCCTAGAGATGTCTGCCCCATTATGGGCGGTTGTGTGTGAGTGGTCCGCCTCGCGGTTGTGCGAGAGTGGTCCGCCTCGCGGTTGTCCGAGAGTGGTCCGCCTCGAGGTTGTAGGTGAAGTCCGCCAGGCGGTTGCACCAGTCTCGTCCGCCACTTAGTAGGCGGTTGCCTGTGAGACGTCCGCCACGCGGTTGCATGTGAGACGTCCGCCTCCTCTTGGGCGGTTGCAGCTTGACCGTGGCCTATTTTACTTGAAACTTTGACCGGCTCTAGATTCTTCGTTTGGACTCTGTTTCCTGAGCCGTTTGCGTTCACGCGTTCGTCTCTTCGTCTATTTTACTCCCGGCTTGGTTTTCCTCATGTTAAACCAATAATTTTGTGAGAAAAACAATAAAACATAAACTAGAGGAAAACTAACCGAAGTGGAGAAATGAGCAAGAAAAGTGCTAATATTAAACATGAAATACACCTATAAAACATGCTCATTTTGACACTTATCAGTGATCATGTCCGCTTCGGGTACCTACACACTAAAAACGTTGCCCCTAGGGGCTCAACTTTCGCTACATATGACTTCCGCATACCCCGGGTACTAGCGAGGGTACGCCGACCACTTGGTCGAATACATGCAATTCATTTTACAATACATACATACATACATGCTTTTACTCAAGATACTACAATACTACACAAGGATACATACACAAAGTTCAATACATACAAGAAGACAATACCGGTCAACCAATACTTACTTACCTTCTTCCAAAATACACATACACAATACATACACAATGCATACTCATACACAATACTTGTTAGCTCCATTTGTCCACTCGGGTTAATCGGGTGGAGATTATTCTTTTACTCGGGGTCAATGACTTACACCAGACAAGACCATTACTCATACAATACTTTACATACTTAATACTTACTCAAGTCAAGTCGTTGGGACCTCCAGCCCGGGGACTACTCTGTCCCGCCACCGGGATTTACTTGGTTCACTAATCCAGGATGCTACCCATTTAAGGGGTTTGGGCCGTGGACAAGTTTAAGAACCAGGAATCGGATCCAACCTCTTGTGTCTCCTCATCCTCACGCGTGGCCGAAACTATATCGGACTTCTACTCATTCCAATTTACTCAATACTTACGTTAGGGGTTAGGTAGTTAGGAATTAGTAGAAGTCATTCACATCCAAGCCACACAATAATTCAATGCTCCCATACACATACATACAAGGTACAATACATTACGCAAATACACTACACGGTACATACACACTTATCGTCATCCATCATTTCATGAATTATACAAACTATTGTTCAAGACAAATATATCTAGAACAATATAAATCAAGCACAAGTAAGTGCGATAAAGTCCGATTCTTGCATTTATCTTATTTAGGTGATCAAACAAGCACACAAATCGGGGTAACCAGGTTAGGATACAGAGCTTGAAGAAATCATACCTTTCATTGTTGACTTGGACTCACCGATTCCTCTTCGGTGTTCCACTATTCGAATCCTAGCATTAATATAGAGTTGGGAGGTTAATTATCTATAATTAACCTTACTCATTACTTTCCCTATTGTTTCCTAGTTCATACTTACTAACTCACTGTTACTTAAATACATTTACTTATGTTACTTAAAATTATTTTCTAAGCTTGTTTATAGCCTTAATGACCTTTAAACGTCATTAATTAGCTCTTAATTACCTTATACCATCATTACCCATCATTACCCTACCTTAGATTAGCTTTAAAACACATTCTGTGAAGATTTTGATGTGGTCCGGGTTACAGTCCGGGTTTACATACCTGTACCACTACTTTGCAAAAGCCTCGGGTAAGTTTTATGTGTGATCCGGGTTTGTGTACTTATTTTCAAACCCGGACCATGTGGTCTGAATACTCCTCGGGTGTAAAAATGGGGTGGTCCAGGTTTAGGTCCTAGTTTACAAACCCGGACCATCCACTCTACACTACGTTCTGTATTGATTTTTTACTGGTCCGGGTTTCTGCACTCGTTTACAAACCCGGACCAGTTGCAGTATTTACAAATATGCTAGTTTTTGATTATGTTTCAACTCCAAATTTCTACCAATCTCTTCCCCAATATTCCTACATATAATCTAGGGTGTTTTGACCCTAATTAGGCAACCAAAACTAACCTAATCCCTCTCTATACAAATCTGTTACATACCATACCTCACTGTCAAATTTTCCTCCTCTGTTACAGTTTTTCTTGTTCCACAAATGCTACAGATTTTTACTTTAACCTTTACCATTCAATACTCCCTCTACTAATGCTACTCCTAGCATCCTCAATGCATTACCTCTATCCTAGTTCCATCCCATTACCTAGCTCTTCTCCAAATCTGTTTCAAGACGTTAAACCACTCACCTTAAGTTCTCCAAATACACCTAGTTACTACTTAGGCAGTTTCCTCCTCTTACAAAACTAAGTCCTCCTATTTCCATACAAATTTGGGCAGAGGTTCCCCTATATTTTTAACGTTGCCCACATACATATCAGCCCACAAATGCTCATTCATACAACCTGTTTATTGAAGATATTAGTACTCACATTCCAACTACACTACTATACAATAATTTCCTGCACATACATATCCATTACCCAAAGTTTTCCCAAGCTTTCAAACATCATTTAAAACCATCAAAACTGTTACATTACCTTTCCTCATTATACTACAACATACTTATTACTCATCCCCATATACACTACTCATTTCCAATACTCAAAACTGTTACACTACACCATACAAATCTAGCTCAAGGTAAAGCATTACCTTTTTGATTTTATTTCTCTTTCTTTCTTTCCCTTCTCTTCCTTTCTTCTTCCTTTTCCTTCCTTTCCTTCTTGTTCTCGGTTTCAAATGGAGTCCACACTCCAATGCTACAGCCCATACCAATACATAAATTCTAACTTAGCATTCATTCTTAACTAACCCTAGAATTTATATGTTTTTAGGGTTTAGAAAAGAGCATTACCTTCCAACCAATGAGTGAGGTCCTTGGTTAGCAATAGAGTGAGATTTATAGCCCATGGAAGAAGCCAAAATCGGCTGGAATACAAGGAACAAGACATGGGTTCAACATGAATTTTCTTTTTGCCAACAAGGGCTAGAAAAAGATGAGTTTTCAAGATTATTTTTACCTCAAAACATCAAGGAGAAGGAGGAGCTTCCAATGGTGGTCTCAAACCTTCAAATGGAGAATACCCATGGAGATGAAAATGGGTGTTTTCGATTTTTAAAAGGAAGATGATCTCCTTTGCAAGGGAAATCCAATGGTGTAATTTTTGTTGCATTTGGAGAAAGATTGAGCCTTCAACAAGAGGAGAGAAGAGGAGGGCTGTGTGGGATATGGAAAATTGCCATGGCTGTTGCAAGAAGGAAGAAGAGAAATCATAGAAGAAGGAGGGAGTGCAGTACGTGAGGGAGTGAGGGGGGAGTAGAGGTGAGAGAGTGAGAGTTCCTTTTTACTTTTCCCCCTTTTTACTTTTTGGCTTTTCATTTAATTAGCTAGTTGTGTGTGAGTGGTGGTGAGAGCTTATTTAGCTCTTAAAAACCGGCCCACACATTAATACCAGTTGGATCGTTTTTTGTCTTTTCCAGAAAATGCTCGTTATTTTACCCAGTTTCGGTACTATTCACTAACTGGGCCCGTTTTCCGGAATTTTCTCGTTTCTTTAATTTTATTGGTTATTAAGCTTCCATTAATGCTTAATTATTGTTATTTAATGATTTATAATTTTTACAGGTTTGTTTGACCACTTAAAGTCACGTTTTGGGTTTTCCGAAAAACGTGCGCTAAGCTCTATTAGCGTTTTAATACATTATTTGGATCCATTTTCTTCGGGAGTTGTTCCCATATATTATTTAGGCCTTATTAAGCCTTTAGAATCCATATAATACGCTAACCAAGGTCTCGTACCTCCTATGGTTATTTAACGCTCATTTAGTGTTTTTTACTTTTTAAGCGTTTCTTTATTTCTTTTGAATTTATTTTTCCTTACCAATATTACTTAGGCATCATTAGGCCTTAAATACGTATCTGGATAATTTTAATCGCTATATTTAAGTTTGGGGTATTTCAACCTCATTTTACCTTTTCACTCTATTTATTATTATTATTATTAGGATCTTGCCTAGTAAGAGACATAATCTACAGTGATTTATTTCTCCAGCTCTGATACCAAATATGTAAGTGTAATGAGAAATAAATGATATAGAACTCCTCTATATTCTCTGTATTTGCAGCAATGTTACAGATGATTGTTTATATAATGAAAGAAACTTCGGGTTGATGTAATGTCGGGAAATAAGCCCGTATTTGTATTCTGCCTAACTTGCTAATTAAATAAAAATAACATATCTTATAATTATCATAATCAACCTACAACGGTTAATCAAGAAAATAGGAATTGACTCAAACAACACCAAAATAGATATGTACAACATCTATTTTGACACACTAGTGGAAAAATTGTTTTTAACCACGGTTATTTTGCCTACATACCACGGTTAGGAACCGTGGTTTATGCTCGCGTCGTATATTCACAAATTGAGATAAACAACGGTTCATAACCGTGGTTTAAAGTAAGCGAAAAAACCACGGTTTGTCGAAATCGTCGTTTAAGACCCCTTCTCCCGCGAGCATTCACTGACTTTATACCACGGTTGGGAGTCTGAACCGTGGTATATAGTGCATTATAAATGACGGTTTTACTTAAAACCGTGGTATAAAGTCTATAATATTCAACAATAAACCACGGTTATATGTAAAACCGTGGTTTATAGTCTGTGTTTTTTTCCCAGTTCGCCGACGATTAAACGCCGCCGCCTTCAATGTAATTTCTCCGCAAACAGAAGAGAATGAACAGGCCAGAACATGTATGTTACTTGTTTGTGTATTAGGGTTGCTAAAAAAATTAGTGAAGTTACATTATGTTCCTTGTTCGTCGGTAGGTTGCAAAATTACCGTGAAAGAGAATGAGAGAGGGCGAAGCGCCGGTTAGGGTTGCACAAAATTACAGAGGCGCAGCATGTCCTTGTTCACCGGTTAGGTTTGCAAAAATTACAGAGGCGCAGCATGCGTTCCTTGTTTTCCAGTATGGCGAAGAGCATGCATGTTCGTCGGTGGGTTGAAAAAATTACAGAGGCGCAGAAGAAGAAGAAGAAGGAGAAGAGTTGCAGAGCATCCTTGTTCGACAGTGTAGGTTGTAAATGAGTGAGGAGAAAATATATATAATAAGAGAAAGAGAAAGAGCCGCGTTAATTTTCGGTGAAAATTTGAATTCCCGCGGAGACTATATACCACGGTTCTAACAAGGAACCGTCATTTAAAGTTTTGTGACCACGACTAAAAACGACGGTTTTAACAAAACCGTGGTATATAGAAACCCTATATACAACGGTTCTCCAAGAACCGTGGTATATCGACTCTGACGTGTACTATATACCACGGTTGGCCTGAAAACCGTGGTATATAAGTAACCTATATACGACGGTTCTCCGAAAACCGTGGTATATGCACTCTAGTGTGTATTTTAAATGACGGTTGCTATCATAACCGTGGTTTATAAACTTTAAACCACGGTTTCCCATTTAACCATGGTTTAAACGTCGTCATTAAAAATCTTTTTTCTACTAGTGACAGTTGCTGCAAACGACCACCAAAATAGATCATGTTTTCATTTTTTTTAATTTAGGGACCATTTTTCAGCGGTTGTTAGTGGCAACCACTGAAAGAGTTGAATTTCAACATCTATTTTGGTGGTTGCTACTAACAACCGTCAATATATGGTCTTCAATATAAGTTAAATTTTGACATTCCTTCAAGTTCGCCGCCCCCTCACCGAAGAACACTTACTTTCTTCCTTTCTCTTGCAAACCACCGTCGTGTGCAAAGTCGACCACCACTGCCATGACCATTGCCCTCAGCTACCGAAGCCGACCACCTTCTGTGAGCCCCGAGTTTTTTTAACCTTATCCTAAATTTGTCGAGTTGATTAGGATCTATTCCGATTTATGGTCCGCTTATAACCTAAGTCTAAAAACTATCTTATAAAACAAAAGTCTTTATTACCTAATTTTAACCTATTGTAAACTAGGAAAGGTTGAGATCGCGTTCGGGGGCTTGGTCTATAGCTTTTATGGATTCAAATTACTTTCACTAACCTTCAAACTATTTTTCCTCTACTTATGTCATAAAAGGCTTTTTATAAAGCTGATTTAACCTAAATGTGCAAGCTTCTGTATTTTTATGTTTTTTTTACATTTTTTTACTCAAATTGAAGTGAGAATTGAAATTACCTAAACTAGGATTTCATGTGCCCAATTAGGTCAAATTTTATGATGTCCATGTTGTAGACTTAATGTCCAAGGCCATGGACCTAACCTACAAATTAGTCAAAATATTCAAACTCTTAAAAGATAAAATATTTTAGGTTTCCATGGGCCCAAACTTACCTAAATTTTGAAGGATTTAGTTTCCCGCCGTTTGTGGATTGTCCTTGGCTTCGGACAGGCGTTAGGGACCGTCGATGGGGTGTCCGTGGGTGCGGACACCCACTGGATGATGGTGTTTGTGGTGTTTCCAGTAGTGTTTTCGGCTCAATGTTTAAGGTTATGTAGCTTAAGTGATCCTAAAGCTAATGGTGAGTGAAATTTTACAATTCAAAGTTGAATTAACGACAAAATGTATCAAATAAGTTAAAAATTCATATAACTTGTTTAAATGACACAAGAAAACCCTCACAATAAGTAACTAAATAACTTAGGTTTGAGAAAATTAGGTTTCTAACCTGTTTTGATGGCTACGGCAGATCATTCCTTCACAACATGATTCCTCGGTTGCTTTGTTGGGAGTTGATTTTGTTGAACTTTGACCTCAACTTCTGGATGTCCTTCCTTGATGGTGTTCACCACGTTTTGGTTTGGATTTGGTGAGGTTTTGATGATTAGATCTTCAAATGAAGTGGAAAGATTGAGTTGTTGGTAGTTTCGGGATGATTTCTGTTATTGAAATCTTGGGAGGCAAGGTTTTCTGATCGTGGAAGAGTTTTGAATCATGTTCAAGTCATTTGGGAAGGTTCCTTTAGTAGAAAAGGGTTGATCAAAAGGTCACAAATATTTTTAACAAAAACCTAAAGAAAATCATAATTAAATAAATAAGTTCAAGGTCAATAAATTTTTTTAAAATTTTGACCATATATAAATAAAACATTTTATGAATTTTAAGATTTTGGAATCGGGTCATTTTGATAAATAACTAATTCACTAAAAAATTGTTACAATCTAGATCATCTCGTAATTCATAACTAATTATTGAGAATTTGAATTACTTAAACTCCAACAGATTATTCCCTCAATGTCACCCACAATCACGTGTTAAAATTTCATGACATTTTGAATCTTTTTGGGTATTTTCCAAAGGAGAGAGAAAGTGGCTAGAATGTTTGAATTTCTCTTTAAGATGTTAGGCAAGGTTCCAAATGAAATTGGTCATTTTATGACTATTCTAGTTATGTTAACCATGTCACAATTATATTTTAGTGTTTGAAGACCTTTTCTTTCTATTCGGAGGTTATTTCATGTGTAAATTATTAAGGAAATTAGCTTATGATATAAATATAATACTATATTTCCTAAATAAAAATTATTCGAAAGTTATTAAATGTCTTTCATAATGAATATGGTGTTTGAAAATGTTTTGAGGTGGTGAACAAGTCATTTAAAAATAGAAGTCCAAAAAACGTCCTTCGAAAATCCTGACTTGATGCATTTTGACCATTTTACCCTTGCCTTTAAGTTTGTGCACTAGGGCCCTTCCCGAGGGTCAAAATTTTGGGCGTTACAGATTTGCCCCATCAACTAGACTTTGCAATGAATATGAAAAGACTAGTTGACGCTTGAGTGACGTCATAAAATTTTGCCCGACCTTGAAGTTTTTTGCTCCTTGCCTCGAGCCTTGTAGCAGAAATATGTGACTATCTCTACCTAGGCAGTGTACCAATCATTCAGTAACCTCGTTCAATTAACTGACAATTTATTAGTTCACTGAGAAACTAAATTAAACTAAGAAAACAGGAAAATGTCACTTTTAAGGGTTTTCTTAATGTAACTAAAATACTAACTCAATAAAATCATAAAATAATTAAATAATTAAAATAAACTAAATGAAGAAATAAAGATTAAAACGTTTAGTCTAAAGAAGCACCCTTGATTGTTTTGCAAATCTTCACTTTCTAAATCTATTTATATACTCTTCCCTAATTCTGCAATAAACTCAGAAACTGTAAATAATTCGTCAACAGTTAAGTCTAACAAATCCTATTCAGTTGCTAGAAGTAGCAGCAGACTAATGCTTTAATCGGACGCAACCAATCACATAAAGAGCAGTTTCTATTGGAGACCGATTAAACTATATGCGGGATCATGCTTCTAGTCGCTAATCAGGCTTTGTTAAGACAAGATCCTTTTGTTTTGACAATAGAAAACCCTGTGTTGTCCATCTAATGCGTTTGTCAAGATTCATGATTCAGATAGACAGGTAAATGAGTGTCTTTGCACGCAAGGTTGCAAGCGTGCTCAATCCACGACATGTGCCCAACCAGTTGGGCACCTGTCTACGGGAGCTCCGTAGAACTTCTAGCACAGACAACTAGTCAGACACCGCACAAAGATATCTCTCTTGCTTAAAGATGAAAATCAAAGACAATGGACTGTAAAGGACCGACACATTCAGTTAAAACACATACAAACTGATAGGATCAGGGTGCTGACCGAGTAGGTCTGAGGTGTTAGTCTCAGACCAACTCTGCTTGAAGAAAAAATATTTGCAGAAAATAGTAACGCGGAAGCTTTTGTTTTAAACTTAACAAGATATGATTCTACTTGTATTGAAATTCAATGTGAATTACAACCTAGCTTCCTATCTTGGGATTCGACAGAAGTATTCTGTCTCATCCAACACTCACTCTACTCTCGGCTTTGATCAATGCGTCACAAGGAGTAAAGGGGATTGTTCTATGTGTGCTCTCTAGGTAATAAATACCTAAGCTAATTGACAATGTCTCACTAAGATCTCTCAAAATGCTTTCTCTCTCAAAGCGGTGTTTCTCTCTCTCGAATGATCTACAATGCACACCAAAACTAATTACAATCCTTTGTTTATATACTGGCTAAACGGTTTCCTAAATCTTCGGTATTGTCTTCACGTAGCGGCTGCTTGACTTGGATGTGCAGTATCGGGGTTGTTTGCTCCACGTTCTCACGTTGTGTATGCTTCCACGCATCCGAATTTCCGCAGCTATTCGATAGTGTCGCGCCCTGGTTGATCAGAGACCGATAGGACAGGTTTGCTGTAGAGTACTCGAGCTGGTGAGTTACGACGCCAAGTCTTTCTGCAGAGCTACTTCAACTGAGGGGACAATCATTTGCAACTAATCTTCAACAAAATTCCCTCTTTTTGTGCTGATGACGGCAACTCAGTGTATCCGGTGTAGACTTTTGAAGTTTTTAAGGGATTAACTGCAAAAAGGACAGATAGCAAGCAGAGCAACTATCTTAGAGAACAACTCACTTTTGTTCCCCCTTAAACAAATATTCCCCCTTAAGCTAATGCAGTTTAAGAGCAGATAAAAACTATGATACGAAGCTACTTCAAATACTACTTGACAGAAATAAAACAATCCGAAACAGATGAGGCCTTTAGAGGCACTCAGCATCCACACAATATTACCGCATAAACCAGCCGCGGGATACACCACTTTCCCGTTTGCCAACATCAGGGGAAACGCTGAAAATTATCCAAAAACACATAATCTAAAAGTCTTAGAACCAATCCACCAGCGCAAACCAAAAGTATTTAAAGAGTCAGTAATCCTAAGAGTTAGAGGGGGTGGGGTAAAGAGTTAGTCATACCCTCGATCCATTCCTGTGTCCTCACCCGTGCTCCATCTTCCCCTGAAGCCTTAGCATCATCCATTGCTTTCGCCGCTGCCCAGGGTGTCCAGCAAAAGTCTCCCCCCGAACTCCTCCGCTACTTCCGGACTCCCCCTGCAAAGATGTTCATTGTCTGTTTGTGGTTTTTGTTGAGGACATCGATGAGCATGTCGATCTTTGTAGATAGAGTGGCGAGGTTGTTTCTCGATCGTAGCTAACCGTTCAGACAAAGATGTTGTGTCAGGAGGGGATGTTGTTTTTGGAGGGCTTGCTTTATGGATGGAGGATTCGACTTGGAGACAACTTGGCCTGGAAGGATGGTGTTTTGTTTGTATAGTATTTGACCAGTATGTTGGTCTGTGATACACTGGCTTTTGAGGGATCAAGGACGACGTCACAGTAGGTGAGGATTTTTGGTAGCCAGAAGATATACCCCAGAGAGTGTCGGGTAAGGAGATGGTTGAGGCTATGGTGATTAGGGATGAGCTTGGGAGGTTTATTTTTTGGTGATGAATGAGGCATACATTATCGCAAGATCAATTGGGTGGACAAACTGATTTCTAAGTTTTTGATCACCAATGTATGAAGCATTTGGTGTATTTGACAGAGCGGGTCAGTCTAAAGAGTGACCAACTCTACTATTGGGTAAAAAGAAATCAGGAAACTTCTTCAGCAATGATGAACCCTAGATCAGGAAATCCATCCAGCCCTATCATAGAACTCCAGTCCGCTAGTTGGAATTGCTAGATGAGTTGCAATGGAGTTAGAATCAAGGATGATAGCTTTGTCATGTACCTCTGTCATTATTTTGCCTTTGCGGTGACGCAATTCTGTTAGAACTGTATGCTTCAGTTTCATGGGAGGTCTGAATTTCGTGGAACAAATGTATCCAGTTTTGAAAGCGAGCATCCCCTCGAACATGTGACTCCTCATTGAGTGGAGCCACTCCAGGTCGAGTAGCTTTCCTTTCACCAAATTGTGGGACTCGGCTGAATCATCGGGTGGTAGGGGTAGACGGCAGAGTGAGTGTGCGATCAGGCCTAGCCTTGGAGCAGATGAAGGTGGGACAGACTCAGAGCGGGACGGAGTCGCTTTCTAGTAGAAGTTGTTGCTGTGTGGACTCCGCCTGAGTAGATGAGTTGGTGTGGTGCCACGCGGCTTGTCTTCAGCTTGTGGTGCCGTGACTACTGGGGATGGTGCAGGGACAGGAACTTCATGAGTGGGTTTTGAAGATGACGAGGGCATTTACCCCTAGATCGAAGGGTTTCTTTAGCTGGAGGCCTGGGGACATTAGACTTGGCACGGCGGGTTTTCTTTAGGGAAAAGTTTTCAGGAGCAGTTGGTTGGACTTCAAGGTCGTGTACTTCTATGGTTTCTTTGGGAGGGAGTTGGGTTGAGGGTTTTGAGGTTCTTGATCAAGGTGGAATAGAGCCAAACTTAATGTTTGAAGGAGATTTGGTGATTATGTCGGGAGTGGGTATTATTGGGGTGGTTGGTGGTGATGATTGTTTGGTGGGGGAGGGTATGTTTCCAACGGTTGAGACGCCGGAATGTTGACGATAAGGGTGGGATCAGTGGAGACGTTTGGTAAGGGAGTGGTGATGGGTTGGGTGTCGATAGACATGACGGGGGCTACGGCGGTGGAGTCGGAGATGGAAGTGGGTGTTTGTTTGGCTTGGAGAATGGTGAGTTTGTTGATGAGAGCTTAGAGGAGCTGTGGATCATTGCGTAATTCAGCGTCGAAAAACATGGAGGTTTGATTAGGGTTAGGGTTTGAAGCCATGACAATCTTAGTTGATGGTAGTGGGCAAAGGTTAGAGGAGGCAAAGAGAGGCAGGGAAATTGGGATTGATAGGATTAGACGTAAGGGGTCAAAGATATTGACGTCGGAATATAGGCAGGTGTGGTTTGTCAGGGAAGGTGTGGGCTGATTGGTTGAGATGGGTTGTTGCGGATTACTGGGCGAAGTTTTTGCGGGTAGTTTTTCAGAAGACAAAAAACTCTTGTTTTTACGCCGGTGTTTTGGTTATTTGACAGATGGACTAGGTCATCAAACATATTCAAGCATTTCACCCAGACATTGATAAAATAGGAGAAGGAGATACAACCTTAGCTAAGTCATACTAGTCATACCTAGTTGTGAGCGTAGAGTTTCAAAGGGGCCTCTTTGCAACGGTTTGGTGAATATGTCTGCAAGTTGATCGGAAGTAGGCACGTATTCTAGTTGTATCAGCCCTTTTTCAACGCAATCCCTTAAGGAGTGGTGATGAATCTCAATGTGCTTTGTCCTAGAATGATGAACAGGATTTTTAGATAAATCAATAGCACTATTGTTGTCACAAAATATTGTAGTACAAGTAGGAGAAATTAGATAATCCTGTAGTTGTTGTTATATCCAGAGTATCTGTGCACAACAAGCAGCTGTGGAGACGTATTCGGCTCAGCAGATGACAAGGCTACCGTGTTTTGTTTCTTTGAACTCCAGGCTACAAGACAAAGGCCCAAAAATTGTGCTATACCAGACGTGTTGTTCCTGTCTAATAAGGAGCTTGCAAAATCAGAATCGCTGTAACCCATTAGAGTAAAATCATGAGTACTCGGGTACCAGAGGTACATGTCTTGGTGTGTTTCAAATAGTGAAAGATTTGCTTTACGCTTTGGAGGTATGATTCTTTTGGGTTTGCCTGAAATCTTGCATAGAGACATACATCATAAAGAATGCCAGGCCTACTTGCTGTTAAATAAAGGAGAGAACCTATCATACCTCTGTATATGTAGCATCAACGAAAATTCCTTTTTCATCCAGATGTAGTTTTCTGTTGCGGACATTGGAGTAGGTGTGGCTTTTGAATCCTGCATCTTGTATTTGTTGAGGAGCCCGTGAATGTATTTTTGTTGATGAATTTGAGTCCCGTTCTCTTGCTGAATGATTAGAAGACCTAAAAAGAATTTTAATTCTCCAAGAGCACTCATTTCAAACTCTTTACTCATGAGATCAGAAAAGAATGAGCATAATTCAGGAATAGTGGATCCATAAATTATGTCATCCACGTAGATCTGGACAATGAGTATGTCTTCACCTTTGGTGAGAGTAAAAAGAGTTTTATCCACCTTACCTCGGATGAATCCATGAGACAATAAGTAAGATGAGAGATGCTCATACCACGCCTGTGGTGCCTGTTTTAGGCCATATAACGCTTTGTCTAACTTGTAGACATACTCCGGGTGATGTGGGTTTTTGAATCCCGGTGGTTGAGCAACATAAGCATCTCTGTTGATGTATCCATTTAAGAATGCAGTTTTTACATCCATTTGGTAGAGCTTCATACCTCAATGTGCCGCATAGGCCACGAGTATTCGAACTGCCTCAATTCGAGCGACTGGAGCGTAAGTCTCATCATAATCAATTCCTTCAGCTTGGGTGTATCCCTGAACAATGAGTCTAGCTTTGTTTGCGAGAGTATCCCTTGACCATCTAACTTGTTGCGAAACCTCACTAGGTTACAATTGGTTTGTGATTTGTTGGACAGGGAACAAGGCGCCAAACAGATGTCATTGCAGAGAGTGTAGTTCTTCTTGCATGGCGAGTATCCAGTCATGGCCGTTAAGAGCTTGTTCATTTTTAGGTTCGATTCGGATATGAAAGCATTAAAAGCATAGAGATTTAGATGAATCTCGCTGCGTGTTTGAACGCCTTTGAGGATCACTGGTTAGGTAATTGGGTTGCAGATGCTTGTTGGAATTTTTCTTGTGGAGCTTATAGGTTTGTTTGTAGAGGTTCTGGTGTTTGGGGATTGTGAGGTGTATTTGAAGTAGTGGTTTTTGAGGAGGAGGTTGTAGGTCTTTGTGGGGGTAGGTGAGGCATCTTTGAATGAGTTATCAGGGTCATCATAGCTGTCGGAGGATAAGTCTGTCGGAAGGGGTTTTGTGGTGGAGGGTTGGTAGCTACGGGGATTTTGATGAAGGTGGTATCTGGGGCATCTTCATTTGGTATATGTGGATTGTTATCGCAGTCACTGGTGTTAGAAAGTTCTTCGAAGCGAATGTGAGGACTTTCTTCAAGACACGATGTTCATTTGCTGAATACTCTATAAGCCCGACTATGCGATGAGTATCCAAGGACGATTCCTTCATCACTTTTGGATGCAAACTTCCCTACATCATCCTTTCCATTATTGTGTATGAAACACTTGCATCCGAAGCACCATAGATGAGTTACAGAAGGAGGACTTCCTTTGATGATTTCATATGGGGTTTTGCCGATGAAGGGATGAATGGATGCTCGATTCAAGATATGCACTGCAGTGTTGATAGCTTCTACCCAGTATGAAGCTGGGAGATTGCTATCAATGAGCATAGTTCTTGCCATTTTTACCAAGGTGTAGTTCCTTCGTTCTACTACTCCGTTTTGTTGTGGAGTGCGAGCAGCTGATGTTTGATGCACAATTCCCTTTGCCCTGCGTAATTCTGAAAATTGGATATTGCAAAATTCTGTACCATTGTCAGGACGAGTAGTCTTAACTATGGTGGACAGTTTGTTAGTAAGCATCTTGAGCAGAGATTCAAATTCGAAAACGTCTTCGACTTGTTCTTAAGAAAGAGTACCCATATCTAGCGCGAGTAATCATTGATGATGACTAGCACATACTTCTTACCACTCTTGCTTTGAACACGCAGTGGTCCACATAGATCCATGTGCAGTAGATCCAGTGGAGATGTTGTAGACATCGCTGGTTTACCTGGAAAACTTGCTCTCGAATGTTTCCCTTGTACGCACGCTGGACAGAGAGTGTCGGTCTGGAAGTAGTTTGTCTGAGGAAGTCCTACTACAAGATTTCTATTTTTGATTTTGTTGAGAAGTTTGCCATGTGCATGACCTAAACGGAAGTGCCATAATGAAATGTTTTTGTCCAGGACACTAAGACAGAGTGTGCCATCTAGGTCAGGGTTGTCAAGAGATAGCTTATAAAGATTGTTCACCCTTACACCAGTGGCTTTTAGGAGACCTGTTTCCTCATCAAAGATATTACAATCAGAGGCCGAAAAGAGAACAACGTTGAAGAGATCACATTTTGAGAAATACTTAGAAGACTATGTCCAAGACCATCTACTAAATTGACATTATATATTTTAAAGAGAGAGGGATTACCGACGGTTCCAATACCAATGATTTCACCATGATCATTGTCGCCGAAAGTTACCTTTTCCTCCATGGTGTTGAGAGAGAGTTGAACTTGTCAGGGTCTCCTGTCATATGTCGTGAGCATCCACTATCTAGAAACCAAGAGTCATTGTCCACGGTCTCTTCCTATAAAACAATTAGAGGTTAGACTTGGGAACCCAGGTGAACTTGGGTTCCCTCTTTGAAGCAAAAGAGATGTGAAGATGTCGCGCTTTAGATAGAGTATGTAGATGTTGCATATTGAAATATAATCTCTGCCAAGCTTATGACATGATGAATGAATGTGGCCGTCGTAGCCATAGTAACCACAAATTAATAAAGATGGTAGATGAACATACTTCTTTTGCCAACGAAATTTGTTTTCAAATTTTTCTTTTTGGAATTTTTGTCTTTGAAGGTCGTTAGGTTTTGAGGCCATTTTGGGCAGATTAACTTTGTCTTGTTTTTCAGCTAGTGAGGGGATTCGATGATGAGACCAATTCCATCTGTGCCTTTTTAAAGCGATGTTCAGGGAGTCGACCTCTTTCTCGAGTCGAACTTGTTTTTCATTTGACTCACGGAGTTTGTTTTCAAAGAATTCTGGTTTTTGCATGGCAGTAACCTCACGAAAAAAGGTAATTGGTTTGAAGAATTTTTGAGGGATTTTGGAACGATTTTTTTGTAGGGAAGAAACTTGGGTTTTAAGGAACTGATGAGATGTGAGCATCTCTTAACTCACTTTCAAGTTTTGCGGCCTTTCTCTCCAGACTTTTGCAACTTAAGCCGGTCGTTGTTGACATGACCCTTTAACACATGAATTTCTTCGTAAAGAGAAGCTATCCTTTCTTGTTCTTCAGTTAATTCGAATTCAGGATGATTGGGGTCTATGTAATAAGTAGATAGATCCAAAGAAGGAATTGAATGTGAGTCTGAGAAATATTCAGTTACCTCTGAAGAGGGACTCTTGCATACCTGACTTTGATGAGCCATGAGGCAGATTAAGCTTGATGTTCCAATCTCAGGTTCTTCTGAGTTAGAGTCTCCCCATGCTGAATTCGCCATTAGTGATGATTGCTCACGATCATCTTTTTTCTTGAGTGGACAGTTGTTGACGAAGTGCCCTGGTTTCAGGCATTTAAAGCATACTCGGTCTCCAATTCTAGTATTCCCTTGCTGATTGCGATTGTATGGTTGATATGATTGATTTTGGTTTTGGTTAAACCTATTTGGACTGTTTCTTTCTGATTGATCTCGCATGAATTTCTTAAAATTCTTGACCAGTATGGCCATATCTTCGAAGGTGTTCGCTGATCCTTCCTCTATTATGCCATCAATCAGAGTGTCCCGTAGCTGTTGGATTACATCCTGATTTGGAGAGCTAGTCTCATAATTGGACGACTCGTTCGGGTGAGCTGGTATCTGACTGGGTGTGGTTTTTACCTGCAAAGCCTGATTCACGTTAGAATAGGAGACAGTATGGTTTGAGTGAGAAGCGTTACCTCTGTTTTTTATATTCATTTTGTATTTGTTGATGGACTGAAGATAGGACCCTAGGTCAGTCAAGGTCCATTTTTCTAGGCTTTTGGAAGCCTTCGTGAAGATAACGCTCTCGGTCCATTCTTCACCCAGACTATCCAGAAATTTGTTGTTGATGTTTTTGTTTAACTCTCCAATCTGCAGCTCTTCCATGGTAGCAGTGAGTTCGGTGAAGCGTGCAAGCATGTCGCTGAGGGATTCTCCAGGCTTTCCCACAAAGTTTTCGTAGTCTTCAGTTCTTGTATCTTTCATTTCGAAGCTCAGTATTTCCTTCGTGAACAGCTCGAAGGTGATCCCAGATGCCTTTTGCTACCTTGATGTGATACACTCTTCTTCGTTTGGGTGGAGAGAGACTTGTGTAGATGACTCTTACAACTTGGGCATTTAGCTCAACACATCTGCGCTCCTCAGCCGTATAAGAGCTTAGATCTTTCCCTTCAGGTACTGGAAAGTTTCCTTTTGTCACTACCGTCCAGAGTTGTTGATTGAGTGACTGGAGGTGTGATTTCATCTCGTTTTTCCACATATTGTAGTTTGTGGAGGTTAGCTTTGGGTTCTCCACCTGCATTCTGTTGTTGTTGTTGGAATTTGAGATTTCCGCCATTTTGAGAGATTTGTCAGCCAACGCAGGCTCTGATACCACTTGATGGGATCGGGGTGCTGACCGAGTAGGTCTGAGGTGTTAGTCTCACACCAACTCTGCTTGAAGAATAAATGTTTGCAGAAAATAATAACGCGGAAGCTTTTGTTTTAAACTTAACAAGATTGGATTCTGCTTGTATTGAAATACAATGTGAATTACAACCTAGCTTCCTATCTTGGGATTCGACAGAAGTATTCTGTCTCATCTAACACTCGCTCTGCTCTCGGCTTTGATCAATGCGTCACAAGGAGTAAAGGGGAGTGTTCTATGTGTGCTCTATAGGTAATAAATACCTAAGCTAATTGACAATGTCTCACTAAGATCTCTCAAAATGATTTCTCTCTCAAAGCGGTGTTTCTCTCTCTCGGAATGATCTAGAATGCACACTGAAACTAATTACAATCCTTTGTTTATATACTTGCAAAACGGTTTCCTAAATCTTCAGTATTGTCTTCACGTAGCGGCTGCTTGACTTGGATACGCAAGTATCGGGGTTGTTTGTTGCTCCACGTTCTCACGTTGTGCATGCTTCCACGCATCCAAGATTTCCACAGCTATTCGATAGTGTCACGGCTTGGTTGATCAGAGACCGATAGACAGGTCTTGCTGTAGAGGTACTCGAGCTGGTGAGTTACGACGCCAAGTCTTTCTGCAGAGCTACTTCGACTGAGGAGGCAATCATCTGCAAAACTAAGTCTTCAACACAAACACATAAGCAACTTGTTCACGACAAGCTCACGACAAAAGGAGAAGATCATTAATGCACAAGATAACAAGGCTATCAATGAACATCATTACTTAGCCATAATAAATACAGAATAAGGCATTTATGAGCATTTAATGAGCCAGACAGAATCATGCAAGTGGGGCACACAAGTGGTGATCGACCTATCAAGAGGGCAGCCGCCAACTTAACCAACCATGACGCGGCACGTAGTCCACGCCTCCAGATCAAGTTGAAGAATCTCTACAAGACTAGTGTGGTTGTTACGTGAATAAATCGAATCTGTAGTCAACTCCTAGAAGTCTAGGGACTAATAGGATGGTTGTCACATCCTAGCAACCATGCATATATACTTGCTTTTATTCCTTATGTAAGTTTGCCTGTACGAGAGAAAATAAAGAGATAATCTGGGAAAGTGTGGATTAGATGTAGGAGTGTGTGTGTGTAAGTGCTAGAGAGTTGGTGAGTTAGATAGGACTGGGTTAGAGTATCAACACATTGGGTATTTGATAGACCGACAGGTCAGGGAACGGTCGGTGAACCGTAGGCTAATAGTCAGGAGAGGTGTGAGCCTCGATTTTAAACCCTATCCTATGTGGATTAAGTTGATTGGGATCTAGTCGGGTTTTAGGTCCACTTATAACCTAAGATTAATAACTATGTCATAAAAACAATAATTATTAAAACCTAAGCTAGCTCACTGGAACCTATTATGAGTCGCCACCTAATTTTAACCTAGATCAAATTAGGAAAGGAGAGTTCGGGTTCGGGGGCTTGATATTCGACTTATTTAGGGTTCAATTACTTTCATTACCCTTCCTAGGTCGTTTTTCCTCTTGGTTTATTTACGGCTTATTACGAGTCGTTTTAACCTAAGTGCGCGAGCTTCTGTTTTTTGTGTTTTTTAGCATTTTTTGACAGAAAATTAAACTGAACTTAAAAGCTACCTAAACTAGGGTTTCGGAGGCAGAATTAGGTCGAATTTTGCTTACGTCCGTAGCCACGGACCCCAGTTAACCTAATTATACAGAAGAGTCGAAATTTAAAGGAAAACAAAAATTTGCAAAGTCCGGGGCCACGGACAGGCTGTCCGTGGGCCCGGACATTATTAGAAAACCTAAATTTTGAATTTTTTAAAATCCCGCAGCCGTCCGTGGGCGTCCGGGCTTACGGACAGGGAGTCCGGGACCCCGGACATGACATCCGTGGGTGCGGACCGCCCTCGGACGGCGGCGTTGAGGCTGTTCCCGAAGGTGTTTTTGGCTCAAATTTTATGGGTGTGTAGCCTGAAAGATGTACAAGACGTTAGTGATTGAAAGAATTCAATTTGAAGTCAAAATTAATACGAAACTTAGTTAATAAGTTATTAGACAGAAACACAAACAAACCTTAATTCAGAAGCAATAAAAAGTCAATTCGATTAGAAATTTCACACATAAGTGTATTCTGACCAGAGGGGTTAAGGAAGTCAAATTCCAACCTGTTTTGACTTCGGGATTTGATTGTTCCTTCACGTCGGGAATCTTCGAGGGCTTCGTTGATGGCCAATCCGGTTCGACTTTGACCCAAGCTTCTGGCTCCTTCTTCCTTGTATTGTTAGCCACGGTTTGCTTCTGTATTTTTTGTGTTTTGGTGCTAGGAATCTCAATGGGAGAAGAAGGAATGTGTTTTTTGGTGATTTCGGGATGATTTCGATATAGATTCGAGGCTCGGGGTTGCAAAAACGTTGGAAGTAGGTTGATGGCTGAGTTCTCTGACTTTGGGGATGATCTCCTCTGCCCTAGTTTGTTTTTTGGGGGTCCTTTTATTGAAATAGCATGGTCAAATTGATAGAGCAAGATCTTTATCTAAAACGCTGATTTCGTGCTCTAAGGGAATCTGATTTTGTAAAATATGTTTCAGGCCGAGATAAATTATGAAACTTTAACTGAAGATAAAGGATGATTTTTAAGAATTTTGAGAGTTAGAATCGGTTATTTTGATAAATAACCGATTAGATAAAAATCTTGCAATCTGGAATCTCCCATAATTCATAACTTATTATTGGAAAGCCGAAATAACGAAATTCCAACGGCATTAGTCTCTAATAAACATCCGCTATCTTGTGTTAAAATTTCATGACGTTTTGTTTTAATTTCGGTATTTTCCATAGGAGAGAGAAAATTGCAAAAATGATTGAATTTCTCTTTTAAATTTTGGGCTAAGGTACCCAATAAAATAATTTCAGGTTTATGATTGTATGTAGTCATGCTAACCGTGTGACAATTTTATTTTAATTTTGGAAACCTTTTATTATTTCTATTTTGAGGTTATTTCATGTGTTAATTAAAGAAATTAGCTTATAATATGAATTAAAAGCTAAATTTCCAGATAAATATTATCAGAGAATCATGAAATACCTTTCATAATGACTATGATATTTGGAAGTGTTTGGAGATAATGAACAAGTCATATAAAAATAGAAAATCCCGATAATGTCCTTGGAAAATCCCGCCTTGGTGCTTTTTGACCCCTTTTGCCCTTTGTAACACGTATGCCTTAAAGACTACTCCGGGGTTGAAATTTTGGGTATAACAGATTGCCCCCCGTCAACTAGGCTTTGTAATGAAGATGAAAAGACTAGTTGATGCCTGAGTGATACCCCAAAATTTTGGATCTTAAAAGTCCCTATATGCAGATTGTGTCGAGCTATTCTAAGGTGCTGACCACCTAAAGTGATGAAAATGATGTCAAGCTATTCTAAGGCGTTGACTACCTAAAATGATGAAATGAGAGTAATGTCAAGCGATTCTAGGCGTTGACAACCTAAAAGACGAAGTAATGTCAAGCGATTCTAAGGCGTTGACAACCTAAAAGACGAAGTAATGTCAAGCGATTCTAAGGCGTTGACAACCTAAAAGACGAAGTAATGTGTAGATGCAAGAATGTTGATGATGCTCGGATGCTTCTGGGGACCGAAACCCGTGCCAATGCTCCTGGCTGGACCCAATGTGGACTTATTGCCATCGCCCCCCAAGCCGGTGTGCAGGGATAACTCCTGGTAAAAACCCTGGGGACTTATTGCCATCGCCCACCATTCGTTGATCCCAAAATAAGTTGACATCGCACAGGAGGATTTATTGCCATCACCTCGCCAACTTTTCTGTCGCCAGGTCTTGTGACGCGCCTGGATAATGCAGATGGATGATATGAAGATGACGCAAATGAAAGTGATGCAAATGTAGATGATGAAAATGATGCAAATGATATGGATGATATGAAAATGATGTTCGGATGCTTCTGGGGACCGAAACCCGTTCCAATGCTCCTTGTTGGTATACTATGGGGACTTATTGCCTCTGCCCACCAACTGGGGTGCTGGGATAACTTCTAGATTACCAAGGGGACTTATTGCCACTGCCCACTAGTTGTTTCTCCCAAGAAGTTGACATGAAGATGGGGACTTATTGCCTCTGCCCCGCCAACTTAGATCACTCTGTCTCGTACCTGTCTCGCACTGAAGATGATACTAGGTCTCGTACTGGTCTCGCACTAGATGATGACGCTCGGTCTCGCACTGATGAAGGTGATGGGTCTCGCACTGACGAATATGATGGTCTCGCACTGATGAAGATGCATGGTCTCGCACTGAAGTCTCATACTAAATGGATGAAGAAAAAGCCGGATTTCGCATTGATTCTGGGTCTCGCGCTGAATGAAGATGCCGGGTCTCGTACTAAAGTCTTGAAAATGATGGGTCTCGAACTAAGAATGAATCGGAAAGATAATGGTCTCGTGCAAATGATGAAAACTGATTACTGGAGTGCCAAACACGGCAATGATGATAAGATGTATGCAATCAAAATATATGAAGGATACTCGTTCAAAACAGGAAACTGTTGGAAAAGGTGCCAAACTTGGCGATGTTGAGGTGTTATGCAAAAGTTGTAAAATGCAACTAAAGTGTTTGTTGGAAGCTTGCCAAAACAAGGAACTGTTGAAAAATGTGCCAAACATGGCAATGCTTGAGAAAACTCTACTGAAAAAGGAAAGTGAAATGATCATTTCCTGACTAAAAATTTCATATCTACAATTTGTTTCTTAAGAAAATGAACATGCCGCTGGTGGAAGTGTGTGGTGTTTGTTGTGGTGTTAAAGGCTTTTCCGGTGTTCAGGATTTGCGATAGACCTGGGATCAGGCTATGATTTTGGATGGTGGTCTGGGTTATGACGGGCCTGATGTTTTTGTGGAGGTAAGGCCAATGACAGGCTTGAGGTGGAATGGTGGTGGTGATGTTTGAGCTCTGGGTTCGAATTGGTGTTGTCATAGCAATTGTTGGAACCAACAATTGCCCCCAGTACTTTTCCCTTAAGACAATCTGAGCTAGAGTTCATGGCAATCGATCGGAACGATCGATTGCCCCCAGTATTTTCTTTTATTAAACGTGCGAACGAGTCTCGTCCTTACAGGGTCAAGGCTTATGTTTTTATGTGGTGCTTCCTAACCTACACTCGGCGTGTTTTGATGCTTGCACCCGTTCCTTACCTACGGTCACAACTTCTAGACCATTGAATTCGGTATTTGACGGATTTACGCATTTGATCTGTTACTTTCACGTGATTGGACACACAACTATCAAGTCGGAAGTCTTTAAAGCTTATAACGTGGCCATGGGGTGTGATGAAGGACAACGGGACCATGGAGGGATATTTGAGGTATGTGGAGCTTAAGTGGGTGACCAAAGCTGCAACTTGCGTCTTCTCTCGGATTCATCTTCCTTGTCTTGAAGTCGTCTAGCTGCTTTGTGCTGACGTTGTTTTCGAGCTTCTGGACTTGGACTTTTGTCCTTCACACCATTTCTCTTTGTCATTTGAATTTCTCCGAGGCACTTCGGGATTGCCTTTTTGTTTTATCCTTTCTTGACTTTGCCTTCGGGGTTCTTGTGTTTCCCGGCTTTGGGCTTCGAGAGCTATTTTGATGTGAGCTCTTTTGATCCTGTGTCACTCTGGGACCATTTGCGGATCGCTTCGTCATGCTGATAGTATCATTGCTTCTTTGGACTGATGAGAATGTTATCTGAGAGTCGGGCTCCTCGCTTCCTTTGGTCACCGGGTCGGACATTCATCATTGGCTGGATTATTTTGTGGAGCTCATAATATTGAAAAAGGGATATACGAAAGGCTCAACGGGGGTGCCTAGGGTTTAATGATAGGGTTTACAAGCTTTTGGCTATGTGGTGTTGTGCCTAGGTGCTTCGTCATCCTTGATAGTTGTGTATCTGTTCTTTGTTACTTTTCGTAGATCTAAGAGTAAATTTACAAATTATCTCCTTCGGTCGGAGTTATGCCGTTTACCTCACCTTTTGAACGTGGTCTCACCGGAGTCGTGTAAAAATGACACGCTCGTTCACTCATGGTTTTTCCACTCAAGACACTCTCGTGAGATTTTCACTTGGAAACTCGTTCGCACATTTAAACAAAAGATAAAAGACGACGAACTTAAACTTAGATTGCCCCTAGTATTGATTTTGGGGTTTGTGACAACAATTCGATAAATGTGGACCTTGAACTTCTTTGTGGGTTGTGAGTTGTGGTGTTTGGTTAGGCATGTTCAAATTTTCAGAAACAAAATGCAAGTATTTGTATCCCATTGCACAGTCAGAAATGATTACTTCGTGATCCTTGAAAGATGAGTGCTCTTTTTCAGTTTTTTGAATTAATGAATAATGCTTTGTACAAAAATTAAGAAAATGGAACTATGTTTTATTCAACAAAAAGAATAATGTTGGAAATTACAAACTCAAGAAAACTACCGAAAATGATCAAGGGAACTAACTACTACAAAAGTTGAAAGACAACTAATCAAGAAAGAAATGCATTTAATGAGAAAAACACTAAAAAAACAACATTTCTGATGATGCTTGGGCACGCGTGCTCTGCGCTCTCCACCATGTTCTCAGAATTGGAGCCCTTGGTCAATTAGATCCTGGATTCTGTGTTAGGGCCCTGCAGTGGTCAGTGTCGTGACCAGCTATGGAAGTATCAAAATTGAGTAAGATACTTCCCCAAATGAGTAGTTCCTAGCCTCAGGGCGAGCGGTTGCATCGGATATCTTCCTCGAAGCTCTTCAAGTGCTTGTCTTGGTGTTCGACCGATATCTGTAAACTCTCTTTGTCGAGAATTCCGTCGGGGCGGTTCTACTGTCCCAACGCTCCAACCAGGTCCTCTTGACTATCGATCATTGTCTTCCTCATGTTGCCTGGTCCTCTTGCGGGTGCAGCTTTGGATGCAAGTTGCTGCTCCTGGTTGCCTAATCACTTTCCTGAGTTTTGTAGCAATTTCTTTGACATTCTCCTTCGATCCTCGGACCCTAATGGAGCCAACTTTAATGCAGTCAAAAAGGGTGTTGTGAAGCCTGTCCACCAACTCATCCCGAGCTTGACGTTCGGACTCGAGGGAAAGAGCCTTTGCTTTCAACTCTTCGATAACAGCAACGTAGTTAGATTCCACGGCGTCCATGGCAGCACTATGCCTCTGCTCCATAGCTTCAACGGTGGCCATGTGCTTTTGTTCCAAAATTGCGAGCTGGGCTTCCATGTCAATTGGACCGCACTTAGGACTTGAGTCTACCTGTGTCCAAGGTGTCCATTATTAGCTAACCAAAGGAAGTGGGCTGAAACATGACGCTTCACAAGATAGATCGAAGCAAACTTATGCTGAAAGCGAGTGGGCCAGGATACCCAGAGAATGTCTGGGCTGGAGTATCTTTCAGACTATGAACTGGAACTTGGACTAAAACCTAAACAGATGGCTTTGATTGGGCCTGAGAGGTGACACCTAGATCTAGGGTTTGGGGCTAGGGCCCGAATAAGAAGTCTACCTAGTCTAGAATGAGCCCTTGGGCCGGAATGTGTTTGGGCCTGGAGTAAAGCACATGGGCTGGAATGGTCCCTAAATCACAAATGGGCCCAACTTTCTTTGGGCCAGAGAAATGGTTGCTAAGCAGAAAAAGATTTTACTTTCATAACTTGTGGGTTATTTCAAGTTCAGGTGGATTTCTTTTTTATGGGCCTAGAACTGATTGCATAATTCAAATTGGGCCAGAAGAGAAATAACCTAAGTCTAAGCTTTTGGGCCGAAGCCCGAATGACTCACATATTAAACCAAACAGGACCTCTAGGCCGCAAACAAGCAGAGCCGCCAATTCGGGTTGGGCTAGGTTAATGTAGGAGAAGTCCTATCAATCTCTAGCTGGGTACTGGGCCGATCATAACGAGCAAACAAGGCCCACACAAATTCAACATGTCCTCACTAGACGTTTAATCAAACCGGGTATGGATCGATCCGGAGAGGTGCTTGGGGCCTGGGCCCAGGTCACCTCAAAGGAATAGGCTTGCACGCTATTCTCTTGGGCTTCCCCACTCTTTTCACATCACCAGAAGGTGTGCGTCTACGGTCGGTCTTTGACAGACCAAACAATGGGCTTGGTAAGGATACTGCTAAGGAGCGTTGCTAAAATGCCTCCAGGTAAGGGGGTGGGTGTGTTAGACGACACCCTCCTCTTTTCCCCCACTTATTCACATCACCTAAAAGGTGTGAGTCCCTGACAGGGACCCTCAACAGGTCCCGGGTAAAATCGGTTTGCATGGACCCTCGCTCTCACATGATGCAAAGGTGCGAAATTAAGTGCGCAAAAAAGTAAACAAACAAAGTAATAAAGCCATAAATAAACATTTTCGAGTTAAGCCCTCTTTCTTAAAATTAACAAGTTAAAATTAAGAGTTTGTCCCCAGCAGAGTCGCCAGTCTGTGAGCCTCGATTTTAAACCCTATCCTATGTGGATTAAGTTGATTGGGATCTAGTCGGGTTTTAGGTCCACTTATAACCTAAGATTAATAACTATGTCATAAAAACAATAATTATTAAAACCTAAGCTAGCTCACTGGCCTATTATGAGTCGCCACCTAATTTAACCCTAGATCAAATTAGAGGAGGAGAGTTCGGGTTCGGGGGCTTGATATTCGACTTATTTAGGGTTCAATTACTTTCATTACCCTTCCTAGGTCGTTTTTCCTCTACTTGGTTTATTTACGGCTTATTACGAGTCGTTTTAACCTAAGTGCGCGAGCTTCTGTTTTTTGTGTTTTTTAGCATTTTTTGACAGAAAATTAAAGTGAACTTAAAAGCTACCTAAACTAGGGTTTCGGAGGCAGAATTAGCGAATTTTGCTTACGTCCGTAGCCACGGACCCCATGTCCGTGACCACGGACCCCAGTTAACCTAATTATACAGAAGAGTCGAAATTTAAAGGAAAACAAAAATTTACAAAGTCCGGTCCGGACAGGCTGTCCGTGGGCCCGGACTTACTAGAAAACCTAAATTTTGAATTTTTTAAAATCCCACGCCGTCCGTGGGCGTCCGGGCTTACGGACAGGGAGTCCGGGACCCCGGACATGACTCCGTGGGTGCGGACCGCCCTCGGACGGCGGCGTTGAGGCGTTCCCGAAGGTGTTTTTGGCTCAAATTTTATGGGTGTGTAGCCTGAAAGATGTACAAGACGTTAGTGATTGAAAGAATTCAATTTGAAGTCAAAATTAATACGAAACTTAGTTAACAAGTTATTAGACAGAAACACAAACAAACCTTAATTCAGAAGCAATAAAAAGTCAATTCGATTAGAAATTTCACACATAAGTGTATTCTGATCAGAGAGGTTAAGGAAGTCAAATTCCAACCTGTTTTGACTTCGGGATTTGATTGTTCCTTCACGTCGGGAATCTTCGAGGGCTTCGTTGATGGCCAATCCGGTTCGACTTTGACCCAAGCTTCTGGATCCTTCTTCCTTGTATTGTTAGCCACGGTTTTCTTCTGTATTTTTTGTGTTTGGTGCTAGGAATCTCAATGGGAGAAGAAGGAATGTGTTTTTGGTGATTTCGGGATGATTTCGGTATAGATTCGAGGCTCGGGGTTGCAAAAACGTTGGAAGTAGGTTGACGGCTGAGTTCTCTGACTTTGGGGATGATCCTCTGCCCTAGTTTGTTTTTTGGGGGTCCTTTTATAGAAAGAGCATGGTCAAATTGATAGAGCAAGATCTTTATCTAAAACGCTGATTTCGTGCTCTAAGGGAATCTGATTTTGTAAAATATGTTTCAGGCCGAGATAAATTATGAAATTTTAACTGAAGATAAAGGATGATTTTTAGGAATTTTGAGAGTTGGAATCTGGTTATTTGATAAATAACCGATTAGATAAAAATCTTGCAATCTGGAATCTCCCATAATTCATAACTTATTATTGGAAAGTCGAAATAACGAAATTCCAACGGAATTAGTCTCTAATAAACATCCTCTATCTTGTGTTACAATTTCATGACGTTTTGTTTTAATTTCGGTATTTTCCATAGGAGAGAGAAAATTGCAAAAATGATTGAATTTCTCTTTTAAATTTTGGGCTAAGGTACCAAATAAAATAATTTCAGGTTTATGACTGTATGTAGTCATGCTAACCATGTGACAATTTTATTTTAATTTTGGAAACCTTTTATTATTTCTATTTTGAGGTTATTTCATGTGTTAATTAAAGAAATTAGCTTATAATATGAATTAAAAGCTAAATTTCCAGAATAATATTATCAAGAATCATGAAATACCTTTCATAATGACTATGATATTTGGAAGTGTTTGGAGATAATGAACAAGTCATATAAAAATAGAAAATCCCGATAATGTCCTTGGAAAATCCCGCCTTGGTGCTTTTTGACCCCTTTTGCCCTTTGTAACACGTATGCCTTAGAGACTACTCCGGGGGTTGAAATTTTGGGTATAACAAGAGGGTTAAGGACTTTAGGGGTAAAGTCGAAACTATCCCAAGAGTCTATGGGTAGGGCATGGGAGATTGAGTGAATTTCGTGTGTGTAAATTCACAATCAAAATGGGTTTTCTAGTTTAAGTTTATCTCACGTCCATTCCTAAACTATCAAGTTTTATTAGAGTCCACGATACGTCCACGACACGTTGGGGACGCATCAGGAGCTCTTGCTAGTTTTAATTGGTATCAGAGCTGGTCTCTTCTAGAAAGCTAGCTGCTTTGGAAGGTGATCAAGATGTCTCATGCAAGCATTCTAGCAGCAGAAGAAGGTTCTGCACCAAATCGACCACCACTCTTCAATGGAGAAAACTACACTAATTGGAAGAACAAGATGGAGTTTCATATCAAGTCTGATGATCAAGAATGTGGAGGGTGATAACACATGGAGAGTACACCTTCCAGAATACTAAAGGACAAGACATATCTATCGATAGCATGATGGATGATCAAATCAAGAAGCTAGTATTCAACACTCGAGCTGTAAGAATACTTCACTATACACTACTACCTGAGCAATACTCCAAGATTGCTTCAGCTAAAACAGCTCTAGAGATTTGGGAAATCTTGAGATCACGTGTGAAGGGAATGATGAGATCAAAAAGACTCGCATTGAGTCGCTACTCACTAATTAGGAGCTATTCAAGAAGGAAGAACTCTCCTTTTCTGAAATGCATACAAGGTTCACTAAGCTGATCAACGTAATGTTGGTGCTTAGAAGAACTATTTGTAACGAGGATCAAATTCGGAAGTTCCTCAAATCTCTTCCTACCTCTGTTTGACAGCATAGTCAATGCCATGCAAGAAGTACATGATCTCTCCAAAATGTCTCTGGCGGCAGACATGCTAGGATCTCTAATGGATTTTGAGTTAGAACTATAACACAGGAATTCAGAAAGCCCGTCAAGAGATAGAGGAAATGGCATAGCCCTTCAAGTAGCTGAAAATGAAAGATCCGAGGCAGGATGACAATGATGAAATGGTCCTCTACGCAAAGAGGTACGTTCAAAATTTCATAAGAAATAAGATGAGGAAAGGCAAAGAGTACAAGGAGTCGGATGATCAAAGAAAAATAATGACAAATGTTTGGGGTGTTCAAAACGGGGACACCATATCAAAGACTGTCCTCAGCGATCCCAAAAGGACAACGACAGGGTCAAGAAGCCTGTCCAATAATCATTCAACAAAGGGCCAAAGAAGGAAGCCTTTGTTGCTGCATGAGGAGACTCTGAACTGAGTGATGACAATCTAACCTCAAACAGTGACATCTCAGAAGATTAGAAGGCTCATCTATGCCTTGAGGAAGTTTGCCTGATGGCACAAGACAAGGACACAATAGAATCAGAGGAAGAAGATCAAAACAAGGTAAAGTACTCTAAACTCAAACAAAGGATTCAAAAAGCTGAACTTCTAGAACTTAGAAGGTTCTCTCTTATACTAGTTGATCAACTAGAGGCATTGGAAATTGAAAACAAGGAACTCTTGGAGAAAAATGAGGAATTATGAAACACCTCGGATAAAAGCAAGGTAGATAATCTCATGAGGGCACTCATGAAATTACAAGGTGATTATAGTGAAATTCTCTCCGTTCATGAAAAATTGAAGCATGAAAAACAACCTGAAATCGATGAATTGACTGTTGCGCTTAACGCAAAAGAAAATGAACTAGCTACCATCAAAGAAAAACATTCTAAGATAGAAGTTGTTTCTAAGACACCCATGAGGAGAAGCAAACAACAGGTCGGATACCGGTCAGAGACCATTCGTAGAGATGTCTACAGCTTTTGCGGACAACCTGGTCATCATGAATCCAATTGCTATAAAATGTGTTTTATGAGGCATTGGCAACTCAAGAAACTAGGACTAAAATGGGTAGTCAATAATGATCTTAGAATATCTAATGGTGGAAATGGTCCAACCTTTCTATGGACCCTAACCCCACAACACTAACGTGTTAAGTGCAGAAACGAGTGAGAATGGACCCCTACTGTACATCAACATGGGTGCTCTAAACACAAGACAGGAGACAAAAAAGAAGCTCTTCTCACTCGAACTAGGAAGCCAAGGAACCATCTTCTTTGGCGACAACAAGAAAGGAAAAATCATCGGTGTAGGTAGGTTATATTACATCTGATTATGTCATAGATAATGTAAATTTAGTTCATGGTTTAAAATTCAACTTGCTTAGTGTTTCACAAGTTTGTGACAAAGGCAATTCAGTTCACTTCTATCCTAAACATTGTAGCATAGTAAGTCAGAACAATGGCAAAGAGTTATTAAAGGGAAAAAGGTGGGAAAATGTTTATGTAACTAGTTTGGAGGATATTGATAGTCCCAATCTTTCATGCTTGACTGCTTCAATAGATGACTCTACACTATGGCACAAAAGACTAGGGCATGTTAGCACTTCCTTGTTAAAGAAACTTGTCAAGAAACAGTTGGTAAGAGGTCTTCGTGAGATTAAGAAATATGAGACCAATCTTTGTGATACATGTGTTAGAAGCAAGCAAACTAAGACTTCTTTCAAATCAAAGAACTTAGTTAGTACATCAAATCCACTTGAATTACTTCACATGGACTTATGTGGACCTATGAAAATCAAACGTTTTGGAGGAAATTTGTATGTGTTTGTGATTGTTGATGATTACTCACGATTTGTTTGAACACTCTTCATTGCTTCCAAATGAAGTCTTTGAGAAATTCTAAGTCTTGGCAGGAAAAGTCCAAGTACAACTCAACCACAAAATCAAGGCTCTTCGGTCTGATCATGGGTCAGTTTGAGAATCAATTCATGGATATTTGTAAAAAATGGGATTAATCACACATATTCAGCACCAAGAACACCCCAACAGAATGGGGTAGTTGAGCATAAGAACAAAACACTACAAGAGGTAGCCAGGGGCATGCTGTTGGGGAGCAGTCTTCCTTAGATTCACTGGGCAAAAGCAGTGTCAACTGCATGCTACATCACAAATAGAACGCTCATACAACCTATCCTCAACAAAACTCCCTATGAGTTAATCAAGGGAAGAAAACCAAACATAAGTCAGTTCAAGACATTCGGCTGTAAATGTTATGTCCACAACATCAAAAAAGTTTCCTAGGAAAGTTTGATGCCAGAAGTGATGTGGCCATCTTCCTTGGATACTCTGAAAGAAGTTGGGAATACAAAGTATACAACAAAAGGACACTGAAGGTGGAAGAAAGTGTGCACGTGGTCTGTGATGAGGTTGACGTACTCAAGATCAAGAAATCTGATGAAGATGAAGAACTTGGATTGATCTAGTTGATCAAGATCACACATATTATCCCAAAGATGAATCACCAACTGAAGAAAACTTGCCCGACAGGTCAGTGATGGGTCAACAACAGGTCGACGAAGAAAACAATGATGTCGGGGATCCTCTATCTCCATCAACATTCATCAATCTCGTGCTTTGTATAAAAATCATCCATTAGAGAATATCATATCAGACATATCCAAAGGAAGCTCAGACAAGCACAAACTCGAGACCTTCTAGCCTTCTCAATGACAGTCTCACAAATCGAGCCAAAGAACATCAAGGAAGCTCTTCGAGACTCAGATTGGATCAATGCAATGCAAGAAGAACTAAACCAGTTCTAAAGATGCAAAGTCTGGCATCTTATGCCTCATCCTTCACATCAAGGGGTACTTGGCACAAAATGGGTCTTTTGAAACAAATGAATGAGATAGGAGAAGTTGTCAGGAACAAGGCTCGTCTGGTAGCTCAAGGATATTGTCAACAAGAAGGGATAGACTTCCAAGAAACTTTTGCTCCAGTAGCAAGGATGGAGTCCATCAGATTACTAATTGCATTTGCTGCACACAAAGGAATCAAACTCTTCCAACTTGACATCAAAAGTGCCTTCCTAAATGGGTACGTCAAGGAAGAAGTGTATGTTGAGCAACCTCCTGGATTTGAGACAAAATAAGGAAAGGACATGGTACTAAAACTCGACAAAGCTCTTTATGGGCTCAAACAAGCTCCAAGATCATGGTATGATCGTCTTTCTGCTTATCTCTTGGAAAACAAATTCAAAAATGGAAAGGTGGATAAAACCTTGTTTGTATACAACAACAAGAGGGGTTTCTTAATCGTGCAAGTATATCTTGATGATATAATCTTTGGATCCTCTGATGAGAAAAATTGCAAAAAGTTTGAAGGATTGATGAAAAAGGAATTTGAGATTAGTGATCTTGGAGAATTGTAATTCTTTCTAGGACTTCAAGTCAAGCAAAATGACGGGACTATCATATGCCAAGAGAAGTACGTAAAGGATTTGATGAAGAGATTTGGAATGGAGGAATGTAAAACGTTTGACACACCAATGGCAGTTGGCACCAAGATCGGCATCATGACTGGTGACTGACCGGTCGACCAACGATCATATAGAGAGATGATTGGTTCTCTACTATATTTAACTACTAAGACATGACATTATGAATAGTGTTTGCTTATGTGCCAGGTTTCAAGAAGATCCAAGAGAAATTCACCTCATAGCAATAAAAGAATCCTATGTTACTTAAAAGGAACCATGAATCTTGGTCTCTTTATCCTAAGTTCACTAACTGTAACATTGTAGGATTTTCAGATGCAGACTATGGAGGATCAATCACTGATAGAAAGTGCACTTCAGGGACAACATTCTTTGTTGGGTCTTGCCTGATTGCATGGGGATCAAAGAAACAACAAAGTGTTGCCATCTCAACAGTCGAATCTGAATACATTGCTGTGGCAAGCTGTGTGCTCAACTCCTATGGCTTAAACAACAAATTGGTGATTATGGCGTCAAAACAGGTACATTACCAATTATGTATGACAATACAAGTGCTATCTCTATTTCCAAAAATCATGTGCATCATTATCGTACCAAACATATTGAGACATCACTTTCTTAGAGATTGTTGTGAAAAGGAATTAGTCGGTTTAAAGTATATTTTTACTGAAAACCAACTAGCTGGAATCTTTACTAAGCCATTAAGAGGAGAAAGATTTACTAAGATTGCTCATGATCTTCGAATGATATTCATTAATCACAGTTAAACTATCTTTTAATTCTCACATCGGTTACCCACATGTGAGCAACACCTATTATACTGTCGTTTAGTAGTCATCGATCAAGTCAATGCATAGAAATCATGTCAAATGACTACTTGAAACAGATTTTTCATTTTCCATAAAGTCAGATTAGTTTAGAGATAGTTCAACAGTTAGAATCGGGAAGTTCACCAACGATCGATGACAGACTGTCACGATCAATGCCCGTTATGAATAGTACTATTAGGACATGTCAGCGAGCGGACGAGGAGCGGTCACCGACCGTTACTCGATATCTATAAAGGGACGAGAGTTTTTCTCTGTCACACTATTGCCCTCACTCTCTCTAATCTCTCTAAGCACTCATAGTGTTTCTCTTCTCTCTTACAAACAAATTCATAAGATTAGTGCAAAGAACCTCGCCTCACAGCATCTCTAAAGATTTCAATAGCAAAAGATTTCGTAAGAAATTCAAGAAATCCTTCGACTAACAATGGCACCAAAATCCTCTCTCCGCAAAGCTACACTCAGAGAATCTTCTTCAGGACAAGTGGACGACATGAGATCGACCGAAGCTCATAGAGAATAGCCGCCCCCTCTCCTTTCCAAAGAGCTAGAAGATCAACTTGTGCGTAGGGTAACTGATGAAGGAAAACTTCTACAAGAAGAGGTACACTATTTAAACCACCATTTTCCCAAGCTTCATCATCTTATTCAAACTGAAATCCTCAAGCCAAAAATACTCCAAATTCCAACCACCACAAAAAAAACCAAAAATGTCATCTCAAAATCCTTCACCAAAAGATCACCACCAAACACTCCAAAGCTAAAAATCTTAAGAACCTCTCTACTGCCGCAAAGAGTCACATCACTAGTGTGACTTGTGCCTCTCAACGTGCCAAAGATCAAATGAAAGCTCCACAAAAAGCCCATTCCACACCATAGAAAGAAACTCAAAGGTTGCACTCCAACGATGAAGAAGAAGCCACTCCTTAGCTGTCGCACGAGCTATCGTCCAGCAGCTGAAAGAAGATGAAGTTTAAAGTGACGAAAAGACACAAGAAGAGGTCTTGCCAATAGAAAATACACAGGTAGAAGGTGTGATGGCTCTAGATTCTGAAGAAGAAACTAGTATCATCCCCATATGATAATACCTGTCGATGACAGGTCGTTAAGGCCTCAACGACAATCTCAAGAAAAGGGAAGAGACACAGAGTCAATGTCCCTTGTCATCTATAAGCTCCAGGAGTGCGATCATCTGAAAAAGATGAAAGACAAGGAGAAGATGGCTCCATCACCACAACCTCTAGAGCTTGAAGAGCTCTTTGAAGATGTTGTCAGATCTTCACCACCTCAAACCTCACATTTGAAGAAACTCAAGGAACCAGAACCGATGTTGATCAAGGGAGAGAATATCAACGACAGGTCCTGTCCTATCTTACCAAAGACATTGGACCTAGAGTGGATGGACAAGATGGGTCTAGAAGATATCCAAAAATTGTTGGAGTATCAGGGATCGGTAGATTTCTTTCAATAACTCATCACCGTCTACACAGAACTGCTCAAAGAGCACATACGCTGTCTTGGACCACTCCAAAGTGATGATGACGACGACTATATCACTTCACGGGTTCAAGACACCGAAGTCACCATCTCCAAGTCTTGGATCTCTGATACTTTTTGCTTAGAATCTGAAGGATTGATCGTTCCAAAAGAAACATCATGGAATGACCTTGAACATCTTGGAAGAAAAATGGTAAACCTGTTCAAAAAAGGGGCAACAATGAAGAACTTTCCTGTAGCTGAAATGTCAATACCCGACCGAGTTCTCTTCAGTCTGCTCACCCACAACATCACACCATGAAATCAACAAACCCACATGATCAACACAAGAGACATAAGGTTACTTTACACTCTCAAGACCAAGGAGGAGATTGACCTTCCCGTCATGATCCTCCTTACTCTTGATGAAAGTAGACATGTCAACCAAGGGCTAGTACATGGGGGAGTAGTAACAAATGCTCTACTAGAGAATGAAGTAGACACTAACGGGGTCCATGAATGTACGGAACCACTCAAGACAGCATATGCTCGAAGATGTTGTCAAAGTTGGGTATAAAAACTAAGGGAGATGAGTTAGTGGTCGTCCAGAAGCAAACCAAGAGCAAGGGTTCAAGGTCAGAACCTTGTCCAATGGCGAAAGCATCAGGTCTTAAATGAAGGAGAAGTCTCTCACTGGTCCACAACAGGTTGTCGACCAGTCTGGATACCTCAACTACAGATGTTCTGAAGAGGGTGAGAGTTACTCTCACCGTTGTGTAGGCTATCTCCTCTGAACCAAGTGTTCATAACATGGTTCAAGGAGCAATAGATTTTATAGACTCTCACATAGCCTGAGGTTCATCGTCTTCTAGAGACTCGAGTGATACCATGAGAGATAGACTTAGGATTAGATTTTTCTTTTCCAACAAATGTTTTTTTTGCTTTTGACTATTTGTTTCAAAGTAACTTTTTGATATCAATGAAAATGCAACTGGTTCAGGTATACATGAATGCTTATGATGGGTATGAAATAATTTATTGTATTGGCTGCTTCTTCCTTGATTAAAAAGTACAAAATGATCTGAGATATTTAGTCCCATCCATTCCACTAATCCAATCTCGAACCTTGACACCTAAAAAGCCTACAAACATAGCCCACAAGGCATAGCACCTCATTTATTATCACTCACCAATCAGTCGTTGAGTATATCCAAAACGTCTAAAAAAACTTGCTTATTCCATCCGTCACTTACACCCAGTCCTTCACATGTCACAAAATGGCACAAACTTCACAAAGTTCATCTAGTTCAAATGAACAAACAGTGCACTCCATAATTCGCAAGTTCATTGCCACAAAAGATCCAAAGAAATATGTCACCTAATGCTATATTCAACCACACTCTGACTCACTCACAGCTTGGTCTATCACCTCAAGTGTCACTCTATCACATACATGTTCTCCGCATTACATGGAATTCACAATAGATTCTGATGAGTTCGACCTTTCCACTGCAACTAAATCACCTTTGATCAAACCTACCACAGCCAAACCCTCTTGAATCAAAGTCTCTTTTTTAGAGGATCAAAGTCTGACCTTTCCAACTACGTCACTCCATCTAGATTATCTTGATCATGTTTTGTTTTATATTCTATGGAATGCCATGGCCTTTACAACATCTTACGTCGTGTAGTTGCTCCCTATTTTGCTATATGGCAAAGGGGGCAAGAAAAGTATATGTACTTGTGAGACTATGTCTATCGACCTTGTATTATGTATCATCTGAATGAAAACTTATCTACTTTGGTATATTACATAAAAGTTGTCACTTATTGTGCATAAAAGTTGTCACTTATTGCTATCATTCATTAAAGTTGTTTTTCATACTTAAAACCCTTAACAAACTCAGGGGGAATCCTTTTTAGGGGGAATCTGTCAATTTTTGAATTACCAAGTACATATAAGTGTATAGGTTGCCATCATCAAAAAGGGGGAAATTGTTAAGACAAGATCCTTTAGTTTTGTTGATAGCAAACCTTGTATTGTCTATCTAATGCATTTGTTAAGATTCATGATTTAGATAGACAAGTAAATGAGTGGCTTAGCACACAAGGTTGCAAGCGCGCTCAATCCATGACATGTCCACAACCAGTCGGGCACCTGTCTGCGAGAGCTCCGTAGGACTTCTAGGACAAGACAACCAGTCAGACACCACACGAAGATATCTCTCATACATAAAGAAGAAAAACAAAGACGAAAGACTGCAAAGGAACGACACATTTAGATAAACACATACATCCACATAAGCAACTTGTTCATGACAAGCTTATGATAAAAGGAGAAGTTTATCAATGCACAAGATAACAAGGATATAAATGAACATCATTACATAGCCGTAATGAACTCATAAAAGGGCATTGATGAGCATTTAATGAGCCAGACAGAATCAGGCATGTGGAGCACACAGGTGGTGATCAACCTATCAAGAGGGCTACCGCCACCTTGACCAACCATGAGGCGACACGTAGTCCAAGCCTTCAGATCAAGTTGAAGAATCTCTACAAGTCTAGTGTGGTTGTTATGTGAATAATCGAAGATGTAGTCGACTCCCAGAAGTCTAGGGATTAATAGGACGATAGTTACATCCTAACAACTGTGTATATATACTTACATTTATTCCATATGTAAGTATGCCTGTATGAGAGAAAAGATAGAGATAATCTAGGCAAGTGTGGATCAGACTTAGCCGTGTCTATAAGTGCTAGAGAGTTGGTGTGCTAGATAGGACTGAGTTAGAGTATCAATACATTGGGTATTTGATAAGACGACAAGTCGGGGAATGGCCGGTGAACTGTAGGCCGATAGTCAGGAGAGGGTTAAGGACTTTAGGGGTAAAGTCAAAATAGTCCCGGGAGTCCGTGTGTGGCGCAAGGGAGATTGAGTGAATTTCGTGTGTGTAAATTCTCAATCGAAATGGGTTTTTCAGTTTAAGTTTATCTCGTGTTCATTCCTAAACTATCAAGTCTTATAAAGAGTCCACGACACGTTGGGGACGCATCAGGAGCACTTGCTGGTTTCACGGCACTATCGAGTCTTCCCTGGATGTACCCGCTATCGTGTCTTCCCATGATGGCTTGGTAGTCTCCCTGCCCCAGGTTGCAGCCAATATCGAGTCTACCCAGGCCCCTATCTTCCCCCCTTCTCCAGCGAGTGTTGCTGCCCCTCCTCCCTTTATTCCCCTTTCGCCGGTGGGCTTTGGTTCCTCCTTGCCATGCCTAGATCTCCTTGCTCTCTCCTTGGTGGTTGGAGTTGAGCCTCTCCCTTTGCCTCCTCTACAACGGTGGATTTGTCTCGACCGGTCCTCAGTCTCCCCCTGGCGCCCAATCTTAGTTCTTCTCTAGTTTCTCTGCTTGTCTAGTCGTTGACCGCCCTACTGCTCCAAGGCCCTTTGTCGGTTCCCTGCTCAGTCTGTCTTCGGGTGTGGCTGGTTTGTCAGCCCCCCTCTGGTTCGGACAATATTGTTGTGCAGGATAATGGTCTTGCCCATGCGGTTGCCTCTGATGATCTCCTTGGGGCCCCAGCCCTGGACCTCGTGATTGAACTCTCTGGGCCTCTTGATGATGCGGCTTCGTTGGTTTCTCTTAATCGGCCGGTTCCTCCCCAAACTGTCGAGTCCCAGCGGGTTTCTCCCTCGCCCTCAAAGACTCCTTCCGCTGCTCCTCCCTTGCAACGGGCCACTGTGCGAAGAGGACACCAATCCCAGGTACATCCTCTAAACCCTCCTTTCTGGACATGCTCCTAGCTAAACATAAGTCAAGCTAGAGGTTATCTTTGCAATTGAATGAATTGGAAATCCCTAATTCTGATAATTCATATGTTTCAATAGAGGAGGATGATATTTCGTCCGAGATAGAATATTGGAGGAACTCGTTAGTTGGGTATATTTGGGGAAAGAAATTTGGCTTTAACATTGTCAAAGAGTTTGTTAAAAGGGTCTGGAACTTTATTGCCCCCTCCCCCCCCCCCCCCCCCCCCCCCCCCCCCCCGCGGAAAATTCTTCTCCATGAGGATGGCTGGTTCCTTTTCTGCTTCGACAAAGAAGAAGATCTTCAACTTGTCCTGAACAAAGGTCCTTGGCTGCTAAACTCCTCCCCTTTAGTCCTTAAGAAATGGTCCTTTGATTTCTCCTTCAACCCAAAAGATCTCAATCATATCCCTGTCTGGATCCAGCTTTCTAGGCTGCCCAACAGCCTCTGGTCCTAATCTAGCGAGAGTAAGATCTGTTCTAAGATTGGTCTCCCTCTTTGAACTGACCAATCTATACCGACCAAATCGAGAATCTCCACAAGTACAAAAAAATCCTATTTTGGCGCCCTTATTTCGGCCGTTGAACTTACAACCGCTGAAATAGGGCCCCGAAAACTTCTACGTGCAAAAAAGACATATATTTCCGGCGGTTCCTAGCTAGGAATCGCCGAAATAGTTTGTCAATTATTGTGTGTGTAAAAAAAAGACACCTATTCGGCGTTCCTAGCTAGGAACCACTGAAATAGGGTCGTCGATTATTTTGTGTGTAAAAAAAGAAACCTATTTCGGCGGTTCTTACCTAGGAACCGCAAAATAGGGTCGCCCCAGTTCAATTTTTCACATTCCCATTTTTTTAGTCTATTTAGGTGGTTCCTAGCTAAGAACCGCCGAAATAGATGAAATTTTTTAAAAATCGCGCCCTCCTTCACTTTCTTTATCCAACATTTCCTCTCTCTTTTTCTCCATTCTCTTCATGTCCACGCCTCCGCTCCCGCTTCATTCTCTTATTGTGTTTTCTCCTCCGCCTCCCCCTTCATTCTCTTCTTGTGCCGCATCTCGCTCAACAGATTGAAGACGGGGCTGTTGTTCATCCCGAACCAGTAATATACTCGAACTTATCTTTTCTCTCTAGTGAACAAGGAATGCATACATGCTCTATGCGTTTTTAATCTCTTCTTTGTGTCTGTGAATATATTCATTCTCTTCACTATAGGTAATTTTGCAAGTGGAGAATAAGGAACATGTTTTGCGTGCCTCTCTTCACGTCAACAATGAACTGGCGAGCAAGAAAACATGCTCTGTGCCTCAAGGTAATTCTGTAACCCGATTTGGCGAACTAGGACATGCTCTACCCTAAATGTCTTCACTCATGGTAATTTTATAACTAGAGAACAAGGTTTTGCTCTGCGCGCCACTCTTCTCGACACCAATAATTTTGCAACCCTACCTAGTGAAAGGAACATCTCTGCGCCTCTATATTTTTGTGACCCTAACTGGCGAGGTAGAAGACGAGGCAAAGGCAATTTTTTTAAAAAAAATTACACCTATTTCGGCGGTTGTTAGTTAGGAACCGCCGAAATAGGTGTGTTTTTGTTCTAAAAACACGCCTATTTCGGCGGTTCCAAGCTAACAGCCGCCGAAATAGGATCGCACACCTATTTCGGCGGCCTCCATTTCAGCGGTTTAGAACCACCGAAATAGGCCCTAAACAACCGCCGAAATAGGCCTGTTTTGTACTAGTGCTCCTTCCGAGAGCATTAGTTGTAGTGGACTTCAGCCAAAAGATCCCGAGAGATTGAAATCCGCACCCCCTCGGGTACCCTGTTCCTGTAGATTTCTTACGAATGGGAGCCTATCACTTACGCCTCTTGCAATCAGCTTGGTCACTCTTTTATCCATTGTCCTATTGCTGCTCTCTCTGACCCCCGCCCTAGATCTCTCTCCCAACCTATAACCGCTTCTCCTCCGCTCCTCCCCACCCCCCACCCACCCTATCCCCCTTTCCTCTGCCCCATCTATCCTCTCCTCCCTTGCCCCTTCTGAGCAACCCGTTCCACCTCCCATATTAACCTTAACCCCTCTATCGCTCCTTCCCCCGCCACTTCCATTACTCATGACCTCATCCCTCTGGTCCCTCCTCTCCCACCATTATCCCCCTCCCCTAAACCCCTTCGCCCACATCCGCCTTGCCCATGTCCCCCTTTCTCCAATTGATTCTTGCCCCCCGGATAATTGGAGCCTTGTCCCCCACAAAAGGACACCGTCAAGGAGTTTACCACTATCCCCTCAGATGTGGATTTCTCCCTCCACCTTAAGAACTCTTTCTTTACTTTGAGTCAGGGCTCTACTCCTTCAGCCCTCCCCCCCCCCCTTCACCCCATCTCTCCTGATGAATATTACAGTTTGGAATGTAAAGGGGTGTAAAGATCCCTCCAAACTCTATGAAATTCTCAACTTTGTCAATAAGAATAAGTTATGTGCTTTTGGCTTCCATGAAACCCATGTGTCTACTCCAAACCACCTTCCCCTTCTTAATCACTTCTTCCCTTCTTGGACCCTTATCCATAGCTACATTGTGCATCCCAATGGGCGCGTATGGATCCTTTTTAACCCCTCTCTTCTTCAGCATTCGGACCAGATGATTTCCTATCAAGCTACGCTCTTGAACAATACCTCCTTCGCCCTCTCTATGGTATACGGGAGTAACAACCCCACTCTTAGATCCCACCTCTGGAGGAGATTATTAATCTGGACAACTCCACTTATGGCCCTTGGGTAGTTGCTAGGGATTTCAATAGCACTTTTTCTCTCATGATAGGCTTAGTAACAGGATCACTTCTCATATAAATTTTTGAGACTTTGCTGACAGTGTTGCTATAATAGAGTTACAAGATCACCGCTACTATGGTCACTTTATACTTGGGCCAATAATCAAGAGGATCATGACCGGGTCATGGGTAAAATCCACCGAGTCCTAGTTAATGAGGAATGGATCTTAGCTTTTCCTACGAGCTTTGCCTCCTTCCCCCCCCCTCTTGTCTATAACCATAGCCCCATGACCATCACCCTTCCCCAGGTTTCCCCCCACAAGAGGATCTTCAAATTCCTTAACCTCTAGACTAAAGACCCCTCCTTCCTCCCCCTGGTCCAGGAGACTTGGAACATCCACATTGATGGGAGTCGGCTCTTTGTTCTTGTCAAGCGGCTGTGTCTGTTAAAGATGGGCATCTCCGCTCTTCATAAATCGGAGTTTGGCGCTCTGTGTGCTAAACTTTGATCCATTAGAAAGGAGCATGGTGTTGTCCAAAATAAGATGGACAGAGAGCCCTGAAACCTAACTCTTATAGCCAAGGAAAAAACCCTTAGGCTGAACCTTCTTAGTAGAAATCACCATGAGCTCTTTTTCTTCGCCAGCTTGCCAAAATCCGCTGGCTTAAATGTGCTGACTCGAACACCGCTTTCTATCAAAGATCTATTAAGGCTAGAAAGAATAGGAAATGTATTGCTTCCATTGTTAACAACCTTGGGAAGACCCTGACTAACACTACGGATATTAAAGACTGCATTGTCAACCACTTCAAGTGCACGGTGGGCGCTAGAGACCCTCCCCTTAAATCCTTTTAGGACTTCAATCTCGATAACTCAAGAACCCTCGGAGAAGATGCTTGGGCCCATCTCACCCTCCCTTTTGAAAATAAGGATATTAAAGCTGCCCTCTTCTCCATTGTCGAGGACAAATCCCCGGGGCCGGATGGTTATACTGCTAAATTCTTCAAAGCCGCTTGGGACATCATTGGCAATGATGTATGTCTGGTTATCAAATATTTCTTCCATAGTGGTTGGCTCCTCAAAGAGATCAAATCCACTCTCATCTCACTTATACCCAAATTGGAGGCCGCCTCCTCCCCAGCGGACTATAGGCCCATCTCCTGCTGTAACACCCTTTACAAAATCATTAGCAAACTTCTGGCAGATAAGCTCAAAGATTCCCTCTCCATCCTTGTTAGCAATCGCCACGGTGCGTTCATCAAAGGGCGCTTAATCTCTAATAACATCCAGCTTTGCTCTTGTCTGCTGAAACACTATCAAAGGGCTCATGTCTCCCCCCGATGCATGATGTAGATGGATATTAGCAAAGAATTTGACTCTGTTGGCTGGACCTTCCTCCACTTCATGAACTTTCCTCAGGTATTTATCAACTGGATCATGCAATGTGTGACCTCCACCTCATTCTTCATTAACATCAATGGCTCCACATTCTTCTAAGGCCACCAAGGATTGAGGCAAGAGGACCCCCTCTCCCCATACATCTTTGAGGGGTTATGGACATGCTTTCCCGTCTCCTTGACAGGTTCCACTTCTACCCTGCTTTCCACTTACATCCCTCCTGTAAATCTCTGGGACTTAACCACATCTTCTTTGTCGATGATGCTTCTCTTCTGTAGAGGGGATCTAGAATCTATCTCGCTAATGATTAGTAAAATCAACCTCTTCACTGAGGCCTCTAGTCTCAGACTTAATCCCTTCAATTTGACATCTTTCTTGGGGGAGTCTCTTACCCCGCCACTGAGTCAATTGTCGAAGCTACCAGATTTAATCTAGGATCCCCCTTCCGCTATCTGGGCATTCCCATAACGGCCAGGAAGCCTAGATTAGCTGATTTTAACCCCCTGATTGATAGCATCAACAAAACTATTTCGTCTAGGCAAGGCAAATCCCTTTCCATTACTGGTAGGCTGTCCCTTATTCAAAGCACTCTCTTTGGCATTGTTGGCTTTTGGGCCTCTTCTATTAGCCTCCTAAAGAATATTATCGCGCTTATTGTTAAGAGTTTCTGATCATTCCTCTGGTCTGGAGATACCAACCCTAATGCCACCCTAGTTGTGGCGTGGAAAGCCATCTCCTCCAGCAAGCGAAATTCAGGGCTGGACATTAAGGATATTCACAAATGGAATATGTGTTTCTTGCTCAAAACCACTGCCACTGTCACAACTAACCCCGAGCGTCTATGGATCCAAGTGGATTCATAATTGCTATATAGCTGGAAACCCCATTTGGTCAACTAAGGCTAAAGGGGATAAACCCTGGACCTGGAAATCCCTTCATGCAAGAGATTGGTGGATCTCCCAATGTGGGTCCATTTCTGATGCCACCTTCCTCATGGATGCTTATCCTCCCCCGCCCCAGGTTAGCATGTTCTATAATGATGTCACCCATGCCACTAACCCCTTCACCTGGTTCAAAATCTACTGGGATAATTGGGCAGCCCCTAAATCTAAATTAATCTTATGGGTTACTCTCAGAGGTAGGTTAAAAACAAGTGACAAACTCCAGTCTTGGGGTATTTATCTTGCTAACCGATGTTGGTTCTGTGAGGATGCTTCGGAGACTAGTCGCCACCTATTCTTTGACTGCAGATTTTCACGACGGATCTGGTGGAATTTATGTGACTGGCTTGGTCTTCCTACAAACAGGACGAGCCTCCTCAGCTGCTTCCGGTGGATTGCTCACTACTACAAGAGGAGGCGCCCGATCGATTTAGTAAAAAAATATCTCATTGCTAGCGTTGTCTATTCCATCTAGATTGAGAGATGCATACGTGCTATGGCGAACCAAGCTAGAGATCCAGACCGCATTATCTCTGATATCAAGTTCACTATGAAGACCCTCATAGAGATGAAAATGACAGACTCTATTAGGGACTTTGCTTGGCTAGATAGGGTTATAGCACCTAACAAAAGCGGCATAGCGCCTACCAAAAAGAGGGTCAATCAGGGGAATACACAATGGGGAGAGAGCAAGGTTTTTGCTCACTACTTCCATAGCCTTTTTATATATCCATAGTTATCCGATATAGGAGATTATATATCCTTCAGTATAGTTACTACTATCATTAATATATTTACCTTTTTTAAAAAATATTGGGTACATGTAAAAGTGGTCCGCTGCACGTGGACGGCCATGAAATAGATATAATATAAATCATGTACGCATGATGCATCACATACATAGGTTAGTCACGTAGACATCATAAGCCATGCCCACTGGACCATATATATGCTTGCCGTTGATCCCCGTCGACTCTAGACTTTACTTACACTTTCTCGATTCTGTGGTCCATTCTGAAAATATATTTTGATATTGTAAATATGGATTTTGCTAACCATCTGCTGCGTGTGATGTGATAAAGAAAGAGAGGTTATAGCGGTCCTGATCAGTACGAATGAATTAAAGAGATATGGTTATAATTAATGCAACCGCGTCGTCTTGAGGGTAATATAAACCTTATGGTCCATACATTGGTAACTTAATACATATGGCGAGGGTGCACCCCCGCTGGTGGATTTACTTTCGGGCAGCCTGAAAGAGGGATCCTCCCCGCATGTGCCCCACACTACAGTACTTAAGGGTACACGATTTGGACATATATTTATTGTTTGAATATCTAATAGGGTTATTATGGTATGGTATAGTATATATGCATGTAATCCATAGCTGAATCGACATATGTAATAGTATTAGTTTTATTCGGTGGAATCTGTGGGCGTTACTCGGGTGACACGAGCGCCACAGGTATATCACACAAGATAAACTTGTACGGTAGACTATAATAAGAAATGAGCGAATTTGGGACCGCTCGTTCTTCACTTACTCAAATGTTTAGGTTAGACATCTGTAATAGTACTTGATCATACGCGCACCGTTTCCTATGATAGACCATATGCACGATAGTAGGAAATATAATAAGATTCCCAGAATCTTGGATGTATATTCTTGCAGCACCAGCTAGCATATATGATACGCAGACGTGGAAGCTCATGTAACCGTTGAAGATACACCTTTTTCAAAAGGCCAAAGCAGAACAGTTGAAACTGTCAAAGGTCAAGCCTTACGCTCTTTTGCCTTCTGTCATTTCAGGGACTGAAAATGCCTATACATGCATGCCTAAGGAAGGAGTGTAGGTAGTTTTATGATGCTGTATCTCTTTATCGGATGACACTGGACAAGACACGACGGATCAATATATTGCTAGGTGAATGTTAATCATCAAAAAAAAAAAAAACAAAGTTACATTACTTAGGTAGGCTGAGGACATAGAACAACAAAGATCACTCAGTACTAGCTACCACTTTGGGTCTCAACTCTTTTGCTTCTACTAGGACAATTGCTACATGCAAAGGGAAAAAAGATCATTGGAATTGGACCATGCTGCAGGGGGCAAAAGCGATCTTCCCTTTCAGGCACGCTCATTTCTTTTCTAATGTCTTTTTGCCCCACTCTTTTGCTGTTGGAAAAAATTTCCAAAATTAATTAGCATTACCAAGTGGCTGGGGTGTTTTATGGTTTGGGTTTTTCAATCATTTTTGGCAAAATATTACTTGTAACATACAAACGTTTATTTATTTCCATTTGTCATGAAGTAATGTTTATTATTATTTTTATGAATGGCTGGAAGACCAGCTTACAAGGTGATAAGCCTTTCTCACCAGAATTATGACAACAAGAAAAACATAGTAGAAAAGAAAAACCAAAAATTACTACTAGGCGAATAAAAGAGTGAAGATATCTTTTGCAGATTAGAGTGTATGAGGAAGCAAATGAATATGCTGCCGCTTCCATTCGATGCAAAGCCGTTTGACAGATGCCCCAGATTCGCTCCAGTCTGGTACCACACCTTCAAAGACCACTCTATTCCTTTGATTCCATATTGCCCTAATTGCAAAAAAGAAAGTTGCCCACAACTTTGACTTAGACCTCGCCGTCATTCCTTGCCAGACTTGAAAGAGGACGTCGGGAGTCTGGGGGAAGATGATGGCAACACCCCACCATTCTAAGAGGACGAAAAGGAGATCTGTTGTCTCCACTGCAAAGTGACAGAGAGAACATTGAAGCTAGGCAAGTGGGATAAGATCGCGGGCAAAAAGCATGCCTTTTGTCTGAACACGACCCTGAAGAACCAGCCAAACTAATAGCTTCACTCTAGGTGGGGCGAAATTATGCCAAAAAGGCTCGACACCAAACGATTGGCGCACTACGGCGGATGGGCCAATAGCTTTGAAGAAAGACTTAGGTGTATAAATCAGGCGGTCATGAAATGTTTATGATCGTCCTCACCTTTCTAGTGTGGTTTATGATCTGATTGTTTTTTTTTTTCCAGAATAGGTGAAGCTACATTAACTTGTCAAGAGTTTAAGGATACATGCAGTAATATCTCTGTAGGTTCTTATGAGTCTTGTTCTTTGTGAGGAGGTTACTCAAAGTATATCAGACTGTGGGTAACAGACTGACGACGAACCCAGAGAATGTGAGTGTAATTAATCAGAAAACAAGAGCACTGATACACGTGAAACACTCACTATATTAACTCGTATCAAGAACGATACTAATACCACATAAGGAAAACACACTTTCCTTATGCAAACACGTAACGATCAAAGATCAATCCTAATCCTCTCTCGTTACAGCCACCCCTCGAGAATACTGTCTGCCTAGGTATTTCTCTCAATTCGCAAAACGTGTATTACTCCAATGAGCAATATCACTTATATAGATACTACAAATATAAACAAGAATAAATAATCTAGGAGATAAAAATAGCCATAGCAAGCGAGAGTATAAAATCTGTTAAGATTTTATACTTATTAATATTAAAGATAAAGCCTTCCTAAAATATCTCCAGAAGTTATATTCTCAACTGCTATCTTCAGTCTTCTGTTCTCATTGTCTTCAGGTAGTTGAGTTACGACTTCCGATCTCAGTAAGTTACACAGAGTTTCAAATTAAAAAACATCAACAATTTCCCCCTTTTTTTGATTTAGGCAAACTCTGTGTCATGTGCCGGTGTAGTTCCCCCTGAATGATTGCAACGATCTAGTAACACTGTAAAAGTGTACCTTATCCTCAAAATATACTTATCGATGTATAGGATAGATAAAAAACAGATCAACGCAATTAATCATAGGAGTAAGGATAACAACCATGCATATAAGCCGAAAATCACAACAAAGTCCCAAAGATATAGTCTCCGGCACATATAGTAACTTCCCCCTTTTGCCGAATCAAAAGAAGAGGTACAGGCAGTAAAGTAAACCAGCAATAATCCAAAAAGATGAGTCTGTGACACAACGATTCCACAATGAACATAGCAGTAGAGCAGAAACAAGACAAAGATCCTAAAGAAAGACAACTAGAAAGTGGGTTCTGATTCAGAAGGGGAGGCATAGTCTTTTGTGGCAGGGCTTTGGGTTTCAAGAGCGAGAACACGCTTCTCCAAAGCATGCTGATTCGCAATCAGTGTGTTGATCATAGCCAGTAGAGTCGATTCATGAGAAGTTGGAGGTTGATGAGGAGCTGTAGCATCTTGTGTTGGAGGAGGCCGCTTGAGTTGCCAACCAGATGAGGTACGCTCGATAGACATTTTCGCAAGAGTATGTGCACCCAAGTAGTGCGAACCCTTCATCGGTACACTTGCCATGTTGTCAAGAGGAACATGATAGAACTGAAACACCTTTGTCAGCCACAGAGGATACGTGATAACAGGCTTCTGACTATTAATCACCCTCTTCCAATGTTCTATCATAACCTTCGGTAGAGAAATTTCCAACTTATGTTCGAGACACCACATCAATGCTAAGTCAACCGGAGTAACACGCTCACGCATATCATATCTCGGGGTAATGACCTGATAGGCAATGAGATGAAGCAATCTTGGAAGCGCATCAAAATCGCGCTGCAGATAGTTTCTCAGGCGAGAACTGACATTAGTCAAACCATAATGACGCTGAAAATCCTTGGGAGGAACAATATCAAATTTCTGAGAATTGAACTCAGATAACCCAGCTAACGGAACGTTGAGAATGTTAGCTAACAGACCAGGTGATAAAGTGATACAAATACCACCGACCTTAGATTGCAACTCCGTCTCAGTAATCATGGACATGTTAGTAACAAACTGTAACAAGGCTTCAGGATAATATACCGTTTCAGAGCTGAGCAAGGTATCCCACTTCTGAAATTCAATAAACTCAGCAACATCGACCAGATCATGTGCACGTAACCACTGACAGTCTAATCTTTCCCATTATCAGATCAGAAAGCTTGACATCCCGTATAAAAAGAGGTGTGTGGGGAAACTTACGGGAATCTTTACCAGTGGGACGTAGACGCGGTCCAGAAACAAGAACTTTGCGTCTCTTGATTACCTTTGAACCAGAAACACCAGCCGGTGACTTCACAGTGGCAGGAGACGGAGCCGCTGACAACGGTGCCTTGCGTTTATGCTGGTTCCGAGTCCGGGGGCGGGTTGAGGGTTCCTGACCAGAAGGAGAGGCTGGTCGATCAACAGAGGCACAGCCAGTGGGAGTAACGAGACAGCATTCGGAGAAGAGGGCGAGACGGAATCGGCAACATGTGCCGAGAGTGTGTTGGCCGCCGTGTTGAGGGAGTTGGTAATGGAGTTCTGCGGTGAGCACTGCGGGATAGGGTTTGGAGGGTTTTGATCGGTGGATGTGGTTCGGAGGTGGGCATTTTGGGCGGGGGAGTCAGTCGATTTGTGTGCAGATGAGGAGTCATTGTGGAATTATCAGTAACAGACACACATGTTGAACTAAACACCAAGATTATATTACGTGTAACTCACACTTATGAAACAACAAAAGAGTGAAGTTAAATATAGTGCAGAAACCATACCTCAAGGAACGTTGATCATTCCAAGTTCAAAGCGAAGGTAGTTGAACTGATCTCGACCCAAGGGCTTAGTGAAAAGATCTGCAATTTGTGTATTGGTGGGACAATGAAGAAGCTGGATTGTTCCTTTTTCAACTTGATCACGGAGAAAATGATGCCGGATCTCTATGTGCTTGGATCGAGAGTGATGTACCGGGTTTTTAGCAAGCTCAATGGTGCTTGTATTGTCGCAATAAATGGGAACGGGTCCGTATGAGATACCAAAATCATGTAGTTGATGACGGAGCCACAAAGTTTGTGCACAGCAAGCAGCAGCAGCAACATATTCCGCTTCCGTGGTAGAAAGAGCAACAGCAGCTTGCTTGCGTGAAGACCAGGAAATGAGACTGTTACCCAGAAACTGTGCGGAACCCGAAGTACTTTTCCGATCAGTCAGAGACCCACCAAAATCAGCATCCGTATAAGCCAATAAGGATGGTGATATTCCAGCAGGATAGAACAAGCCAAGGGTAAGTGTGCCACACAAATAACGAAAAATGCGTTTGACAGCCTTAACATGCGGAATTCGCGGAGAAGACTGAAAGCGGGCGCAGAAGCAGACACTGTGCATGATGTCGGGACGACTCGCTGTAAGATATAACAAAGATCCAATCATCCCTCTGTAGTTCTTTTCGTCAGCGAGCTCTGTGGACTCAGTACCTAGTTTAAGAGTCGTGGACATTGGAGTGGGTAGAGACTTAGCATCCTGAAACCGAATTTTGTAAGAAGCTCCGAAGTGTATTTGGTTTGACTGATATGTGTGCCTTCAGGTGTCTGGCGTATTTGTAGCCCAAGGAAATATGTGAGTTCACCCATGTTGCTCATTTGAAATTCATTGGACATAAGAGTCTCAAACTCCTTAGCCAATGCCGAATTTGTAGACCCAAAGATGATATCATCCACATAGATTTGAATGAGTAACATCTCAGAACCAAGATTCCGTAAAAAAAAGTACGATCAAGTTCCTCGACTGAATCCTTGTTGAATAAGAAAATTAGTGAGTCTATCATACCATGCCCGAGGGAGCCTGTTTCAATCATACAGTGCTTTCTGAGACGATAAACATCATCTGCCCGTTCTGAGTCTTCAAAGCCAGGAGGTTGAGTAACATACACTTCTTCCTTTAGATAAACCATTTAAAAAGGCGCACTTCACATCCATTTGATATAACTGAAACTTATTTGCCGCAGCAAATGCAATAAGTAACCTTATTGCCTCAAGGCGAGCAACAGGTGCAAATGTCTCATCAAAATCCAAACCTTCTTGCTGATTGTATCCCTTAGCCACCAATCTAGCCTTGTTGCGAGAAATATTTCCCAGTTCATCCAGTTTGTTCCTAAACACCCACTTCGTGCCAATAATATTATGAGCTGCGGGACGTGGAACCAATTCCCAAACATCGTTACGCGTAAACTCATTGAGCTCCTCATGCATCGCATTTATCCAATCAGAATCAGATAGTGCTTCCTTGACTGTTTTAGGTTCAAGTTGTGACAGAAAGCCATGATGGGCACAAAAAGCTTGAGCTGAAGAGCGAGTCTGAACTCCAGTGTGTATGTTGGATAGAATATTATCAACATTGACCCCAGGTGCCTGCCGAGCAGTGGGAGCACGTAAAACAGAAGGTGCGGTATCTTGTTGAACAGTCTGTGTCTGTAACTCAGCAGTATCGGTATGTACACCTGCAGATGGTGCTGGAACAGGGACTGTAGGAATACCATCTTGTTGAACAAGTGGAGGAACAACATCTTCATCAGAGTCGGTTACAGTCTCAGAACTCTGATCAGGTATGAAGGATGAGTCAGGGCAGGAGTGTGTAACTCTTCCTCCAAAGTTTGTCTCATCGAATTTCACATTAGCAGACTCTTCCACAAGTAGTGTATGCTTGTTGAACACTCTGTAAGCCTTGCTATGTTGTGCATAGCCCAAAAACACACCCTCATCACTCCTATGGTCAAACTTGCCTTGAGTTGTTGCTTTCTGATGGAGAATGTAACACTGACATCCGAAAACGCGTAGATGACGAATCGAGGGCTTCCTCCCTTTAAAGAGTTCATAAGGTGTTTTGGAGAGAACTGGTCGGATCAAAGCTCTATTCAGTATGTAACAGGCTGTGTTGATGGCTTCTCCCCAAAAATTCTGTGGTAAACCACTACCACTAAGCATTGTACGTGCCATCTCCTGCAGTGTTCGATTCTTACGCTCGACGACCCCATTCTGCTGTGGCGTTCGTGCAGCAGAGTATGTGTGAGTAATGCCCTTCTCAGTACAAAACTCTGAAAACTGGTGATTAATGAACTCTGTTCCTTGATCTGTACGTATCCATTTAACACTTTTCTCTGTTTGTGTCTGTACCTGAGTGAGAAGAGCCTTGAAAGACTCAAAAGTTTGATCCTTAGAGAGGAGAAGCCTAACCCAAGTGAATCTGGAGAAATCATCTACTATCACAAGAATGTATTTCTTCCCTGACCTACTTTCAATGCGCATCGGTCCCATCAGATCCATGTGTAACAACTCAAGGGGACGTTCAGTACTCACAGTGGTTTTTGCAGAATGATGAACCTTCACTTGCTTGCTTAACGCACAATCTTTACACACAGCGGATGAATCGAGAACTTTCGCTGGAAGACCTTCGACCAGCCCCTTTGTACGCAACTTATTTATAAGTCGATGGTGTGCATGTCCAAGTCGACAATGCCATAGCTGAACATCTTCAACTGCTGCTGTTAAACATGATACATCATGGACTGAGGAATTGACATCAATCATGTAAAGATTTCCCTTTCGTATTCCTTGTAGCAACAGATTATTTGTCAGTTTTTCGCGTACTTGAAAACCTTCAGAATCAAAAATGACTTGGGATGGCCCTTTGTCACAGACTTGAGATACACTCAGTAGATCATGTCCTAATCCATCAACAAGGCAAACCTGATCGATATATGCATCATGGCCAACCGTTCCAATGCCTACGATTTTACCTTTTCCATTATTCCCAAACTTAACTTTGCCTCCATTCTGCTCAGTAAGAGAACTAAATTTCCTCCTATCACCACTCATATGCCTTGAACACCCGCTATCCATGAGCCACCAATTCTCTGTATGTAACTCAGATTTTTTCTGTAATAGAGCAAGCAGAAACATTAGTTTTAGGCACCCAGACTAGCTTGGGCCCAATGGTATATGACGAAAATCTCTTATTATAATGAGCAGTTTTCAAACTAGGTGCTAGAGACTGTTGACCACGAGAATGTTTCTTTCTGAGTTTGTAACACCGATCTATGAGGTGACCGTGCTGATGACAGTAACGACAGATAATGCTATGCTTCACATAACCCAAACTACGTGGTTTTTCAGCTTGTTTCACACTTGTCTGTTGATATCCTAGACCCTTTTTGTCCGTTCCTTTCTTATTCAGCATGTTACAAAGATTGATTTTACCAGTGTACCAGATTGGATTCTCTTGAGTCTGCAACTCAATTTCTCTGTTTTTCTTTAGTACTTCCACGGAGAGTGAGTTCACCTCCTTATTCAGATTCTCATTACGACTAATTAATGACTTGAACTCAGACTGTGCCCAATCCGGTAATGTTGTTACTCGAGATATCAAAGGAGTAACAAACGTGACATGAGGAATCTTTGAACTATTTATACTTTCAGTATTATCAGGATTCTCAAGTTCTTTTATTTGTCTTTCTAAAGCCTCAATTTTTACCCCAAACGCTTGTTTCTGAGTTTCAAGTTTTAACATAGCATCAGTTAGAAGTTGAAACAAACGGTGTTTAGACAACGACTCAAAAGATTCTTTTAAATGAGATAAACTTACCTCATCATCAGGGAGAGTCTTCTTCCACTTATCCAAAGCCATGAAGCAGAAATCCGTGTCCTCATGTGACTTATCATCTTGAATAATAGCTGTCATGCAAGCCTGGTCCTCATTCTCTTGTTCTGAGTCTGTTCCTGAACCATCTTCTCCCCAAGCTGCAGCTGCTGTGGTAGAGAATTTCTTCACTTTTTCTTGAAAGTTGTCTCTGGAGGGCAAAGGACAATTCTTTACTTCGTGTCCAGGTTTGTTACACCTGAAACAAATTATGGGACCCCTCTTGAATTTATTTCGATTGAGATTAGTGTTGTGGCCTCGTTTACCACCGAAAATTCTTCGAATTCCATTTGCAATCATGGTAATCTCTTCATCTTCATCCAGTTCATCATCATCTGTTTCAGTAGTACTCTTACGAGCTTTCAGTGCCAAATCTTTGCCCGTTGTTGATGAAGTAATAGCACCTTTCATCTTCCCTTCAAACACCATCAACTCCGATCTCAATTCTTCAAGGGATAATTTAGATAAGTCCTTGGTTGTCTCAAGTAGAGCGGTGTAGTGCACCCAATCCTTACAAAGACTGTCAAGACACCTTTCATTGATAGTCTGATTATCCAATGTGACTCCTACAGCCTTCATATCACACAATATCTTGTCAAACTTTTCAAGCGTCTGTGTAATAGACTCACCATCCAGCATCCTGAAATTATCAAACTGTCTCTTGTACTGTTTTCCTTTTGCCTTCCTGATTGAATCTGTCCCTTCATAGGCAACTTTCAGAAAATTCCAAATATCTTTAGCAGTTTGTATACCCAAAACTTTCTGCTGGTCGCCCTCTGAAAGTGATGAGACGATCACCCTCAAGGCCTGCTTGTTCTTGCTGAGTAGCTTCTTGTCATTATCACTCCAGTCTTTCTTCTCTTTAGGCTTGGTAACTCCATCTTCCGTGACCTGTGGTACCAGATCTCCTTCCGTGACGATTGTCCACAGATCGTAGTCGATCGACATCAGTTGATGTCCCATCTGTTCACACCAACATGCATAGTTGAACTTAGTAAGCTTTGGTGCCTTGACGTTGTAAGAACCCATAACGATCTCCCTTGAAAGATTTCTCTTCTAAGTCTAAGAAAGGGAACCTTGCTCTGATACCAATTGTAGGTTCTTATGAGTCTAGTTCTTTGTGAGGAGGTTACTCAAAGTATATCAGACTGTGGGTAACAGACTGACGACGAACCCAGAGAATGTGAGTGTAATTAATCAGAAAACAAGAGCACTGATACACGTGAAACACTCACTATATTAACTCGTATCAAGAACGATACTAATACCACATAAGGAAAACACACTTTCCTTATGCAAACACGTAACGATCAAAGATCAATCCTAATCCTCTCTCGTTACAGCCACACCCTCGAGAATACTGTCTGCCTAGGTATTTCTCTCAATTCGCAAAACGTGTATTACTCCAATGAGCAATATCACTTATATAGATACTACAAATATAAACAAGAATAAATAATCCAGGAGATAAAAATAGCCATAGCAAGCGAGAGTATAAAATCTGTTAAGATTTTATACTTATTAATATTAAAGATAAAGCCTTCCTAAAATATCTCCAGAAGTTATATTCTCAACTGCTATCTTCAGTCTTCTGTTCTCATTGTCTTCAGGTAGTTGAGTTACGACTTCCGATCTCAGTAAGTTACACAGAGTTGCAAATTAAAAACATCAACAATCTCTAAACCAAATCTCCTCATAAACACCATATCGACCTAGGTTTGCTAAACATGTGCATCAATATTACTTGCTCCATCGACATGAGTTCAAATCACTCTATCAAAGGAGGTTCCAGCTGAAAGCGCCTCCGGGGTAAGTATCCATACCCACTGTTACATCCCCTTCCATTCAAGAAAGGTTTAAGATCAGATTTTTATTTATACAGATTGGTGAATTTCACAGTCAGTATCCACTTATACTTATTCTCTTGATGTTTTTAGCTATCAAAACAGAACTCCAATATCTGAGGAGGACCTAAAATACCGTTCCTGATTTTGTTGATGACTTGTCATCTTCCTACGGAAACGAATATCCCCTTCTTCTGAAGTATCTGCAGTTGCAAGTTCCAGTGAAACTGGGCGTATCACTCTACACCTTTGATTAACTTGAAAGGAAAAAGTAACAGCTCGACTTTAGCTACCCACTATTTTTAGTTTCAACCTACCTACCCACATGAAGCATCAATGAATGTGCGATATCCAAAGAAGACTAATCAAAGTCCTGTGAGGTGCTCAAGGAGAATAAAAGCATTTTTTTTTGGCTTACATAGCGGTATTAAAGTCTCTTTACTCATGCAAAATGAATGTCACATATCCGGTGATTGTAAATGTGGACGTTGAATGCTATACTCCCCTCTTTAACTTATAGATGATGATTTCAAAATAAAAGAAGTTTTGAAGTTTTTTACCACTCAATTTCTATTTGAAAAAGCGAGGATGCAACTATAGAAATTGGATGCCAAAAAGTCCAAAATACACTATATAGGTAGTAGCGGACTCAAAAATTTTGTTTAAGGAGGGTTTAAAATTTTTTTTGACACTATCATTCAGTAAAATTTTATGTTATGTTGTAAGTTCTCAAAACTATCAAAGAGAGCAATGTAAAAAATGACACACTAGTTGAAATGTAAGAGGGCACAATACTATGTTGTAGGTACATTGTTGTCTGTATTGAATCAAACAGATCACTAGTTAGCTTTGCTGTATTTGTTTGTAGTCAAATAAAGCAATAACAAATAATTGTCCTCTTTATTAAAATCAAACACAACATAGAAGATTATCTTTGTTATGTTTGATATATTTTACGCAAGTATACATTCCCTCGCCATCTTCGCTCACCATAATACCATTCGCCATGATTGACCGCTCTGCTCTTTGAAAGTTATAAATATTGACCTTCAGCAATCTCCCTCCTCATCCCACTTGCTTATTGTTCAATATCTCCATCCATCCATATCCTACGGCCTAATTTAGGTCACCAAAGTATCAATTGTTATTCTCTCATTCTTCCTCTTCATAGTTATTGATTACACAATATCTACGATGTAGAAAGGAGTCAGTAGTTGACAAAGATTTTATTAGAAGAGGAGAAAGAGGAGTACGTAGCTATGGAGTATTGTCTAACCTAAGTACATCTTCGTTGCCTTTTTATGTAACTATTAAGTTTTTTATTTCCTCTCCTCATATGTTTTGCTTTGGTTTGACAGTTGCTTCGGGTGCAACTCTATTTTTCATCGATTCTAGCACCACTAGTATCACCTGGTTTTCCTTTGATTCTAGCATCACTTTCTTAATTTTTGTTCCATAATTGCTTTCGATGACAAATTGTGTCGATGAAGATGATGATTTGTTTCATTGATTTCTCATGGTAAGAATACAGAGAAAGTATATTGTCTCGCACAGACGAAGAAGAATTAGTGTAGAGTGGACCAGTCACTAAGCATATATATCGGACTGGGACATGACCTATGTAAAATAGACGGGAACGAAATACAAGTAAATGGGCCTATATGTACAAACTAAAAGCGTACATTATATATGTTCCTAATACAATCTACCCATACATGCATAACACTAAGTCACATATCTAACACCCCTCCTCAAAGAGTACATCCTTCAAGTGGAAAGGAGCTGAAGATGTGCTCTTTGCTTCATGAATGGACTGGACTGTCACCGCAACGCATGTACCTGCAAAAAGAATAAAATAGAGAGCAGCTATCCATTTTCTTGTATTTGCATGCCTAAAGGATGAAAAGAATGATGATACTGTTTACCTGTGAGTGTTTTTGTCATCACGTCGGCTAGCTGATGCGTGCTTGGGACGTAGTGAACCTGTATTAAGCCTGCTTGTAGTTTTTCACGCACGAAGTGACAATCGAGCTCGATGTGCTTCATGCGTTCGTGTGATACAGGATTTCGAGCAATGTGAATTGCTGCTAGATTGTCACATTTGAGAGGAACCGGAGTGATCTCCTTGACGCCGATCTCATTTAAGAGTCTGCTCAACCAACTCAGTTCTCCTGTCACTTATCTCATGGCCTTGTACTCCGCTTCGGCAGAAGAAAGAGCCACGGTGCTTTGTTTCTTGGACTTCCAACTCAAGGGAGAGCCACCCAGGTGTATGTAATATCCGGATATGGATTTCCGTGTGATCGGACAGGACGCCCAATCCGAGTCGCAGTAAGCCTCTAGTTTATAGTTGGGATCCTTGGTGAAAAACAAACTGAAACCTGAGGTCCCCTTGATATAAGATAGGGTGTGGAAAGCAGCCTTTAGGTGATCTGTGGTGGGTTCTTGGAGAAATTGGCTGAGAAACTGAACGGCATAGCAAATGTCGGGTCTGGTGTTAGTAAGAAAATTTAGTTTCCCGACAAGGCATCTATATGTCGTTGGATTTTCTAGCTTGGACCCGCTATCTTTGTACAGCTTGATATTGATTGGGAGAGGAGAAACGGAAGGTTTGATGTGAGCATCAAAGTCGTGTAAGATTTTGTTGATGTACCTTTGTTGGGACATGATGACACCATTCTCGGTTTCTAAGAATTCCATTCTGAGGAAGAAGTTTAATCTTCCTAGGTCTTTGATTTTGAATTCCTTATCAAGTTGCCTTTTGAGGAATTTAATCTGTTTGATGTCATTTCCTACAACTAGGATATCATCAACATAAACACCTAGTAGGGTAATGCTATTGTTGTTCTTTGTTTACAAAAAGAGAATGATCATTCTGAGAATGGTGGAATCCAAGCCCTTTTAGAAAAGTAGCAAGTTTCATACCATTGGCGGGAAGCTTGTTTCAGACCATGAGAGACTTCTACAGTTTGCAAACCTTGTTTTTTCCATTAACTTCTAGACCTTGGGGTATGTTCATATAACTCTTCATGAAGGTCTCCATGGAGGAACGCGGTTATTGACATTGATCCAACTGGTCTATTATCCCCATTCTTGATGGCTACTATCACAAGGGCACGAACAGTGGTCAATTTGACTACAGGGAGAAAGTTTCCTCGTAGCCGAGTCCGTGCTTCTGGTGAAACCCCTCACAACAAGCCTAGCCTTGTATCTTTCTATGTCTCCATTCGCCTTTAGTTTGATCTTGTAACCCACTTGCAACTGATGGGATGCTTGCCCTTGGGAAGATCAACAATGGTCCACGTTTTGTTTTGCTTTAGAGCGGTGAATTCTTCCGCCATAGCTTGGACCCATTTTGGGTCGTTGCTGGCTTCTTTGAAGTTTGTGGGCTCCTTAGGTCGTGTAAGTGGGCCAAGAGTTTGTGTTTTGGTGAAGGGAGCATGAAAGAATTGTAGTATTTGGTATGTGGTCTGTGAGGGTGTTCAAAGGGGATTGTTGGTGAGTATGAGAGTTCGTTCCATATAGTCTTTGGGCTAGGATGACGAAGAAAGGGTCGTGGTTGGTTGTGTTAGATGACATGACATAATCATCGTACCTTTGAGAAGGTTTGTGGACCCGTGTAGACCTCCTAGGTTCTACGGGTTGTGTGATGTGGTCATCTATGGTTGGCTCGAGAGTGTCATTGGGAGGATGTTGCTCTTCTCGTGCCTCAGAAAGCTGAGACGTACAAGAGTCGTCCTCAACCGCGACATTGGGATAAGAAAAGAAGAGGTCGGTATCGTGCTGGGTTGTATTTGGGTAATTGGTCCAGTGTTGATCGGTTAAGGGGTAGATGTCCTAAAAAAAGACTAAATCACGTGTGACTTTGAGTTCTTTCCCTTCAAGAGTTAAAACTTTGTGACCTTTGGTATTTTTGAGTCTTCCTATAGCATGTTGAGGAACTTGGATATAATTTGCCCTTAGTGGGATCAACATTGGTCATGTAGCAAAGGCAACCAAAACTCCTTACTTCGTTATAATTGGGTAAATGGCCATACAATTTTCGTAAGGAGTTATGTTATGTATAGCTTTGCTGGGCATCCTGTTGATTAGGTAGGCAACATGTTCAAGGCAATGGCCCCAATAATGTTTTTCAAGACCTGATTGGTAAAGGAGGGTGTTGGAGTAAAAGTGTGTTACCACTTCTACCACTTAGGCAGTGTACCTAATCGTTTTGCGGAATAGTGGATATGTGGGTTGTCGTACTCTTGGGGACCTCGCTGTGGATAACTGATAGTGTAGTAAATTGACTGAGAATTTTAATTAACAGATTTTATCATTTTTTTAGGGAGAATATGATTAACAGCTAACTCATAAGACAATAATAAAAACAATTAATCAAAACAGAAAAGAAATAGAAATTGTAAATCTTTTTGTGTTTTAAAGAAGCATCCCGGGTTGTTCTGCTTACCTATTTTATTTAATCATATTAATATAACTTTCCCACTTTAGCAATAAACTCAAGAATCTTAATTAGTTTATTGACCGTTTCCTGTCTAATAAACCCTGATTAATTTAAACAACAAGCGCAAATCTTGCTCAAGTCATAAATAAATTAATCGCATTATTAATATCCCTATTGGAGATAGATTAACCTATACGGCGAGAAACTCGCTTCTAGTCGTTAACCCATTTGACTTCCTATGTCTAGAACCTTGTCTCAGCATTGCATTTTAACAAAGAACTACAAATATCACTTTAATAATTGTACAAGAGAATTAAAGCGCATTAAGGAGAGGAATCAAAATACTGCTTAGATAAATTATACTGGAAAACTTACATAACACAATTATATAAAATAGGCTTGCTTCCAAGGAAGCTAAGGTTATTATTCAGACATAATTATAAAAGCAAACATAATAAATAAGATAGTCGGAACCAACGAAGAAGAACGAATAGATGGTATTCCTTCGTTGGTTCTCAGGAAAATATCAGCATAAGGCTAATGAATGAAGAAAGAAATAAAATGGAGAAGTGGGGGATAAGAGGATGGAGTGGATCGTAGGTGTGGTTTGATTCTGTGAGCGATGGATTGTGGAAGGGGTTGATTGATTATTTCTGAGCAGAAGGCTCGTGGGTTTTATAGAAGGAAGGAGAAGAAACAGGCTGGAGCACGCGTGCTAGTGGGTGAACAAGATAAGGGAGGTGCCAGTTGATGGAGTAGATGGATAAGTTGCAGAACGCGTGAGGATTTTTAGGAGTGTCGGCTGCGCCTGATATTGCTGTCTGTAGGCGCCGCAAAGAAGAGATAAACAGCACCCAATTCTGTCGCGTTAAAATCTGGATCTGGTTACATTTTTAGAGGCGTCCGCGTTTGTGTCCGGCCATATATGGGCGGACGTCTCTGAGTTGTCCGGCCAAAAATCCTCGGACAGGCCACGGTTGTGTCTCTGTCCGGCCTTCTGTCCGGGTTTAAATCCACGGACGTCACTCACATCATTCTTCTCTTCTTGTCCGAGTCATGTCCGGCCTTAAATCCACGGACGTGGCTACTCATGTCCGCTCCGTGTCGTGCCGGCCTTAAATCCGCGGACGTCACACACGGAGTCCGGCCTTTGTTATACGGACAAGACATGGACGCATGTTTGACTTGTCCTGGTTCGGGCGATAATTGTTTTGCTCCTAAAATATTCGTTTCAGCTCCGATTTAAGATCCGTTTGCGCCCACTCGTTCGTCTCTTCGTCTACTTTGCTCCTAGCTTGGTTTGCCTCATGTTTAACCAATAAATTTGTGAGATATCCAATAAAACATAAACTAGAGGAAAAACATACGATAAGTGAGAAATGAGCAAGTAAAGTGCTAATATAATATATGAATTACACCCATAAAACATGCTCATTTTGACACTTATCACACCCCCACACTTACCTTTTGCTTGTCCTCAAGCAAAACCATGTACCCAAGTAAGTAGGAAATGCTCAATACTAACAAATATTATTATGAAGGGTAGGATAAACATGATCTTTAAACTTTTCGAGGAGTGTGATCCATCAACTACTGGTGGCATAGGTGTGCTTAGGGTAAAAATAAAATATAAAGTTTCGGGGTATGATCCGGAGTACTTCAATGTTTCTTAGTTAAGGTGACTCTAAGAACTTTTACCACGGCCAACTTCTCTCAAGAATGGGCATTGAGGAGAAAACAAAAGGAAAAATAGATTTATGCATTTGTTTCACTTTTGCATAAGAGATGAGAAGATAAAATGTAGGTATCAAGCCCTTGTATTTAAGAACACTCAACTCTCATTTGTTGGTTACCAATGGCGTCTCGCAAGTCCCTTGTTTATTATTATTTTTTTTCCTTTTGACAGAGAAGCACCCCTTAGCAATCCCTAAGAAAGAAGACAGAAGGAACCCCTAAGCGATAAAAATCCAACCATTTCAGATCATTTGGTCACACCGCATAAAAAAATGCTCCTCAAAAGTAATCAAATTTTTTAAAAATTTGTACCATTTATCCCACAATTCATAACAATATTTGTTTTTAAAGAGAACAACCCACATATAAAGGGTCCACGATATTGGATTTGGGAAAACGTAAGATAAGCAGAGAGATTAAGCATTTTAAGCAATGTGTCAATTAAGAGAGACTTAAGACGAGTGACTGAGAAGTGAGTCCTCCCCCACACTTAGATTGGGTCAATGTCCTCATTGCGTAGGAAGAATTAAATTAACGAGGTCATGCAATCTACCAGAGTACCTCACACAATGCAAAGCAGTAGGGTATGTAAAAATTTGAAGTGCAAAGCAAAAAATGTACTACCCAGAGTTCGTAGAGTGTTTAGGCAGAGCTCCCTCACACTTGAGTTCAGTTGTAGAAATGTGCAAGATGTTCCTGTAATAAATATTCTAAACAGCCAGAAGAACTCAAGTTAAATCTCCTCGTTCTCTCTTCTCTCTTTTTTTATTTAATAAAAACATATATAGGAATAATATGGAAGACAAAACAGAAAAAAAAATAGTAGGGAAATAAAATTTAACCACTGGGTTGCCTCCCAGTAAGCTGCCCGTATTTATAGTCTTTGGCTAGACTCCCGCTTCGTTATCCTGGATCAAAAATAAAGGTAGACAACAGCTTCGCCAGGAAAACGAAGTTAGCAGTAATTAAGCAAACCACCTGGATCAAAACAGAACGTTAACTCGGCAAATAAAATAGGAAAATGTATACTCCACAAAACCTGATTTGAGGAGGTACTGCCGGTAATGTAGTTCTAACAGTAGACCAGGTGGTGATGACTTTTCATCCTCAAATTGGAGGATGTAAACATCCTCTTCTTGTTGTTGAGGCTTATGGAGGCAGGGTGAGAGTTTATGAGAGACTGGTGGTAGCGCTTTCTCCTCAGATTTGAGAATATATATATCCTCTTCCGGTTGATGAGGCTCATACAAAATATCTTCAGATTTTAATTGCTCCTATTGTGTTGGGGATGGAGATGGAGGAAAATTGTAACTTTCAGACATTTGCTCCAACTCGGCGTCGGAGAAAAATGTCCTGATTAGTTTCTTTATCTCCTCATCAGAACTTGTAGCTTCAATAATATTCGGCTCGAATCGAACTTCACTCCTTGGAGTCACCACCGGAATCTCTTCTAGCGGTTTGGTTTGACTCGGGAGAAATTCGTCTGGCCCTTGTGTAGATTGTTGTTCATTCTGATTAAAGTAGCAGTATCCCAACTGAGCTTCTTTGTGTATTAGGCTGGTCGACTTCCCACCAATACGGCTCTCGATTTGACTGTTGAGGTGATTGATAATTCTTGACCAACCTTTGATATGAGGACATCTCCTCTTGCTGTGAGTCCATTCCAAATTGATCAACAATCTCTTCACCTCATCGTCACCGCTCTCCATAATCAGTAACTATCCTACAAAAACAAAAATAAAAATACCAAGTAGAATAGAACTAAAAATAGAAAATAAACACAAAAGTAAAAATTAACTAAATAGAAAAACAAATATGATACAAAACAGAGATAGAATAAAATTGCTAAAATAAAAAGTAAGTAAAATGAAACAAAATTAAATAAAGCGGAAACAAAATAAAAAAACAGATATAAACAAAATTAAACACAAATCTCAATAAAATTAATAACCATCAATTAACCGTGCCGGAGGTCCCCGGCAACGGCGCCAAAAACTTGTTGGAGTAAAAGTGTGTTACCACTTCTACCACTTAGGCAGTGTACCTAATCGTTTTGCGGAATAGTGGATATGTGGGTTGTCGTACTCTTGGGGACCTCGCTGTGGATAACTGATAGTGTAGTAAATTGACTGAGAATTCTAATTAACAGATTTTAACATTTTTTTAGGGAGAATATGATTAACAACTAACTCATAAGACAATAATAAAAACAATTAATCAAAACAGAAAAGAAATAGAAATTGTAAATCTTTTTGTGTTTTAAAGAAGCATCCCGGGTTGTTCTGCTTACCTATTTTATTTAATCATATTAATATAACTTTCCCACTTTAGCAATAAACTCAAGAATCTTAATTAGTTTATTGACCATTTCCTGTCTAATAAACCCTGATTAATTTAAACAACAAGCGCAAATCTTGCTCAAGTCATAAATAAATTAATTGCATTATTAATCCCTATTGGAGATAGATTAACCTATACGGCGAGAAACTCGCTTCTAGTCGTTAACCCATTTCACTTCCTATGTCTAGAACCTTGTCTCAGCATTGCATTTTAACAAAGAACTACAAATATCACTTTAATAATTGTACAAGAGAATTAAAGCGCATTAAGGAGAGGAATCAAAATACTGCTTAGATAAATTATACTGGAAAACTTACATAACACAATTATATAAAATAGGCTTGCTTCCAACCCGGGAAGCTAAGTTTATTATTCAGACATAATTATAAAAGCAAACATAATAAATAAGATAGTCGGAACCAACGAAGAAGAACGAACAGATGGTCAATCGATTCCTTCGTTGGTTCTCTGGAAAATAACAACATAAGGCTAATGAATGAAGAAAGAAAATAAAATGGAGAAGTGGGGGATAAGAGGATGGAGTGGATCGTAGGTGTGGTTTGATTCTGTGAGCGATGGATTGTGGAAGGGGTTGATTGATTATTTCTGAGCAGAAGGCTCGTGGGTTTTATAGAAGGAAGGAGAAGAAACAGGCTGGAGCACGCGTGCTAGTGGGTGAACAAGATAAGGGAGGTGCCAGTTGATGGAGTAGATGGATAAGTTGCAGAACGCGTGAGGATTTTCAGGAGTGTTGGCCGCGCCTGATATTGCTGTCTGTAGGCGCCACAAAGAAGAAGATAAACAGCACTCAATTCTGTCGCGTTAAAATCTGGATCTGGTTGCATTTTTAGAGGCGTCCGCGTTTGTGTCCGGCCATATATGGGCGGACGTCTCTGAGTTGTCCGGCCAAAAATCCTCGGACAGGCCACGGTTGTGTCTCTTCCGCCTTCTGTCCGGGTTTAAATCCACGGACGTCACTCACGTCATTCTTCTCTTCTTGTCCGAGTCATGTCCGGCCTTAAATCCACGGACGTGGCTACTCATGTCCGCTCCGTGTCCGGCCTTAAATCCGCGGACGTCACACACGGAGTCCGGCCTTTGTTATCCGGACAAGACACAGACGCATGTTTGACTTGTCCTGGTTCGGGCGATAATTGTTTTGCTCCTAAAATATTCGTTTCAGCTCCGATTTAAGATCCGTTTGCGCCCACTCGTTTGTCTCTTCGTCTACTTTGCTCCTAGCTTGGTTTTCCTCATGTTTAACCAATAAATTTGTGAGATATTCAATAAAACATAAAGTAGAGGAAAAACATACGATAAGTGAGAAATGAGCAAGTAAAGTGCTAATATAATATATGAATTACACCCCATAAAACATGATCATTTAGACACTTATCAGAGGGCTCTAGTTATTTCCATGAGGTTGGCTTGTTTCCTTTCTACCACCCCGTTTTGTTGGGGGGTATGAGGACAACTTGTTTGGTGAATTATTCCTTCTTGAGTGAAAAATTCAACTCCTTCTCTAGACTTTCCTAATTCAAGTGCATTATCACTTCAAATGGTTTTAATATTTTTATTCATTTGCCTCTTAATTAACTGAACAAAGTTCTTAATCTTCTGAATAGCTTCAGATTTAAATTTGAGAAGGATTATCCATGTTCCTCTAGTGTAATCATCCACGAGGGTGAGGAAGTATTTGTAGCCTTCTAAGGTTTGCGTCCTTAGAGGGCCACAAATGTCAATGTGAACAAGGTCGAATGGTTCATTGCTTCTAATTTCAGACAGAGGGAACTTAAGGCGTTTAGCTTTAGCCTTATAACAAACAGTGCACGACAGTATTTTCATTTCTAAGTGTTTAGGAACATGAACATTCAAAGCCTTTTTCATCCTTTTTAGAGAGATATGGCCTAATCTCTTATGCCAGAGAAACAGATTTGCAATATCATTGATTTTACAGAGGTTTGCAGAAGCATTTGCACAGTTAAGAGATAGTTGCTTTCTGCACAAAATGAATTCACACAAAGAAGCTACATCTACCACATATAAACCAGAAATTTGTCTTCCTATTTCTTTGGCAAGATCTGTTTTACAGTCCTGCAAAACGCAAATATCATTCTTGAAGATTGCAGTAACATTAAGGTCTTCAATAAGTCTAGAAACAGATATAATATTAAACATAAAAGAAGGGACAAACATTATGTTCTTCAGGCAGATTTCACCACACAACAAAAAATTTGCTACAGAATGAATGATTTTCCTGTTTCTATCTGGTAGGGTTATTTCCCTCTTTGGTTCAAGTTTCACGCAATTTGCAAGCAAAGTTTTGTTGCCACTGAAATGTTCAGTGGCACCAGAGTCCAAAATCCACAGGTTGCGTAGATCATGTACCGATGAATTAGCATTGGAATAAAAACATGGTAGGAAATTAAGAGAGGTTCGAAGCTTACCTGTAAATTCTCCAAAGTCGGTTTGCTTGGATGAATTGCCCGCATTCTTTTGAAGTTGGAGGTAGGATACCAATTGTTGTAATTGGTCTGGGCTAAACCTCTTACTGGCGATTATTGAACAGGAACTTCTCCAGTGTGGCTGGTCATGCTTGAATTTGCCTCGACTTGCTCTGAAAAAAACCGATCCCACCTTGGTCTCTTTCTCTTCCTTTAGTCGTCATTGGGAAGCCAACAAGCCACCAGCAGTTGCTGCGCTCGTGACCTAATTTCCCATAGTTAGAGCATTTCTGGGGTTCTTTCTTGACGTTGATGGGGTTCTTCAACGGTGATTTCTTGTTGAAGCTTCTATTCGAGGAGAAATTTGGGGATTTTGCTTCTTGAAGCTGGGATTTCCGCCTCCCCTGGAGAATAGGGCTAGCGACTGCTCTGTTTCGCTTCGAGACTCGACGCTCTCCCTAGTCTCTTCTTCTTGTACAATCAGAGAATAGATTTCTTCGAGTGTTGGTATTTCGCTCATCGCCATTATTTGACCGCGTAATTGAGCATAGGGTCGACTCAGACCCATCAAGAAGTGAAGTATTTCTTCTTCAGTTCTTCGTTTGGTCTCGTTGTCTTGGGATTTGCAGGAAGCACAACAATTACAACCTTCGATCGGTCTGACTAGGTCATAGAGCGCCCAAATTTCTCTCGACTTCATAAAATAGTCAGTTATAGAATCCTCTCCCTGCCTTAAGTTCACGATCTGGATTTTCACGTTATGTAGAGAAGCGAGATTTTTCTTCTCGAAGCGCTTGCACAACCAATCCCAGATCTGTTTAGGGTTGCTGGTGAACATCACGCTTCGTGCGATGTTTGGGGCAAGCGAAGATATTATCCAAGTGACCACCAAAGAATTTGCCCTCTTCCATGCTGCTGTTCGAATGGCGTCTTGAGCGCTGGGTTGTGTGATACTGCCGTCAATAAAACCTATCTTGTTCTTTGCTGTTAGGGCTTCTTGCATAGTCCATTTCCAAGCCAAGAAGCCCTCGCCGGTGAATTTCGGGGCTAAAGGTTGCCCAGTTTGTTCCGTGGCGATGACGTACAGAGGATCGCTTGGATCAATGCTGGTTGTCTTTACTCCACTGGTTTCTGGTTTCTTTGCTGGATCGTTGTCCATTTTTTTACTAGAGAATCGAATCATGCTCTGATGCCATGACAAATTGTGTCGATGAAGATGATGATTTGTTTCATTGATTTCTCATGGTAAGAATACAGGGAAAAGTATATTGTCTCGCATAGAGGAAGAAGAATTAGTGTAGAGTGGACCAGTCACTAAGCATATATCGGACTGGGCCATGACCTATGTAAAATAGAGATGGGAACGAAATACAAGTAAATGGGCCTATATGTACAAACTACAAGCATACAGTATATATGTTCCTAATACAATCTACCCATAATGCATAACACTAAGTCACATATCTAACAATTCTATCACCACTTGATTGTGTATCATAATTGTACATACTTGCTATTTAGACCACACAATTCAGATTCCCTTTATTTGTTCTTTGTTATAATGGAAAACTACAAGGGTCAATTCCTCCTTGGACAACTGGTTAATTCGAAGAGAAAGATGAAGAGGGGTGTATAGGCATCTCATGTTCTATTTATTATAATTAACCTACAGAGTTTAACAACTAGAACCATTTTTTCAGCTTCAATTAGGCTCTATGGTTCTTCTCAAATGTCAACGAGAGTGTACTAGTGTACGCGGACATGAATCTCCGTTACATGCTATAACAGGTCCAGAGTCCCTGAAACTTTTGAAAATTTATCGAATTCTTTTATAAATTTTGAAAAAGTACAAAATGATATAATGGTTTAAAGCAGAATAGTGTTAAAAAAATTCCCCCCCCCGAAACAAAACTCCTGGATCTACCACTGCCAGCACGTTAATATCATCATCTTATCTTAATTCAAGTTTAATGTTGTTGTCTCTTGTTCAGATTTGGGTAAAATCTATTCCAGCAGCAAATGGATCTCACAACTATATTGTAGAGCAGATGAGTAAAATATGGATAAGAAATACGACAAGAGGCTTGCACAATGATTGACTTACTTGAATCTTGGCTATGATATACTACTCACAAAAAAAGTTGATATACTTGCTTCTAGCAATATAAACATCAAGGTACTATTTCATTGCAGTTTACCATGTTAAAATTTATATTCTGATATGTCTCGCTGCTTTGGTGAGCTATATTGAATCATGTATCATGATTTTGGTGTTTGTATCATCTGATTAAAGCATGAGTTCAGAAATACTGCCCTTTATAAACCTTGACATTAGCCACTGTGAGCTCATTGACAGTTTTTTATTGAAAAAAAAATAATCTGGGTTATGCTAAGAACATTGTGCATTGATAAAAAACAAAAAGGGATAGCAACATAATCACGTGAGGAATTACACTGTTACTACTCTCTGTTTGTGGGTGGGTAGTTTGATCCTCTGAAATGTCTCTTTTTCTCTATAACTACTTGCACTTCATAATACATTAGTGAATTGTTGTAAATTTAGGTACGGTGTGTAGTTTCTTGAGTTCTTTGCAATCATAGTCCACAGTATATGATTCAACAAATTCCATGATTATGTTTTATAGTGATTTTTTACTGTTTGGTGGATTCTCGATGAGTCAGTCTATAAATTTTTATTTGTCACATACGTAGACTTTTACATCACTCTGAAAGTTCTGTTTCGAGTCATCCCGTTGGCCATAGTTAGTAGACAATCTATCTTAGAACGTTACATATGTTGATTGATAAACAGCCGATTTTGACATCTTCTGCAACTATTTATTGCCAACCTGAAAAGATGCCTTGTGTTGACGACTTTGATTTACTTTTTACATCTAGTACGATATTAATTTAGTATGAAACTTATGATTTTAAGGGTTCAAAAAAAAGAAACTTATGATTTTAAGATTTTTCTATGAATTAGTTATCTACATATGTCAAGATATTTTTCGTTCTTGCTTTTAAAATCAATGTCGGAAAACTAGCGCCTAACCCTCTCTAGGACTGAAAGTCTTTCTTGTAGCCATACATTCATGGAAATTTTTTATTTTTAATGAGTTGATGCTTAGATAAAGTTGAATAGTTTATTTTGTCAATATGATTTATGCTCTCTACTACCACTTTAGATGATGAAAGTTTACAATTTTTAATAAACGGTTGGGTGATTACTACTTAGATATGTGTTGTATATGTTAGTTGCTTGTTGTAGTTACTTTTTTTTAATAAAGATATATATATATAGGTAAAAAGTATCGAGACATTAGATACATAGAAGCCCTATATATCTAACTACTAATCGAGGGTAATACGGCTAAGGGAGAAGGAGATGTACAAAAACCTCCTAAGGAGTAAGCAAAAATAGCCTAGAGCTGGCAAACAAAAGCAGCCCAATGATCGAAATCAACAGTTAACACTACAACAATATTATGCTATTGGTGCAATTTGTATACTATCAAATAGGGCAACCTAATTTTTGCTCCTATAAATGTTATTAAATAGAGCACCATAATCTCGCACTATTTGATTGAAGCAAAAGGGGCAAGGAAAAAATCATGCCCTAATAGATACTCAATTGGTGTAAGTGTAAAAATCGCACCGTTAAATGCATCCATCAACAATCATAGAGAAGATCTATTGGAGCGAGTTATAAAATCGCCCTAATAAAAAATTGTCAAACAGTGCAAGTTTTTATTATTGCACCTAATGCTTTAGTGTGCCCATTTCAGAAATGAACTAATGGTGCAAAACGAAATTTTGCTCTAATAGATATTATCAATTGGTGCAATTTTTAATTTTGTACCAATTGATATGTCAAAAACCTTTATTCGTTTGTCTACCCTATCAATTGGTGCAACTTTTCCCTCACTCCAATAGACCGAAGCTATTAGTGCAAGATAACCTATTCACTCTAATTGTATTGATCAAATAGGGCCACTTTGACCTTATGCCCCACTTGTAGAGTCAATTAGAGCAACTGGTTTTATGCCCTATTTGATGTACTCACTTGGTGCATATGTTTACTTCGCACCAATAGGCTATAGAAAATAGAGTGACTAGAAATTACTCACGCTCATTTTGCTACCCTGAACGGCGAACAAGGAAACGAACATACGGTTATTCGATTCTATTCTCTCACGTCTCTCGGTCATCTTCATTCTCTCACACCGGACTGAAGACGGGGCAGAAAACATTTCGAATCGGTAATATACTCTAACCAATTTCTTTCTTCTTCAATTCTCCTCTATCGCTGCTAATCTCTATGTCAATCGTAGAATACAATTGTCTGCCCAAATGGTTGCCCATATGAATAAGTGGTTGTGTTGATTCACGTAGTTGGCTGTTGAAAGATATTGGAGAACTGATCTTTTGGAGCTAGAAAATAGTACGTGAGTGCAACCGCAGTGTTTCCTTGATTACAACCCTAACAGGTAGATACGAAGCTCATCTTTGGGATTACCGTTGTAGGCAAGGATAGACTCGCGACGGAAGACAAGGTTTGCTAATTTTGACTTTTACTTTCAAAATTCATTATTCATCTAATAGCAAGTGCAAACGGTTTTTTTATATACTAAAAACTACAAAATTAATACTAGAAATTAATAAATAAAATAAACCTAGGGGTTACAAAATAATTCCCGGTCGTAGCAGTAAAAGTAATATGAGCAACCGGGGTATCGAACCAGGGGACTAAGAAAGTAAATCTAATCCTAGCAAAAGCTGTAAATCGGGGGAAATTGTTGATCAATAAAATTAAGAACAAGCAAAGAGTGACGATAAAAATATAACGAAAGCGGAACTCCGGGTTCAGGTGGTCTTTCCTAGTTAAGTCTTACAGTTCTATTACCAGTTGATTAGGGATAGGGTTCGGCAAATTCTGACAAGTTTCTAAAAGACTAAATCCTAGCCGATTAGAACTCACTGTAGAACGCGACAGATTAAATCATAAACCTATCACTACTAACGCAGAGGGATTAAGCATACAAATTAAAATTGCATCTGAAGGTTAACTCATCAATCAGATTAAGCTATCCACAGATTAACAGATTATAACGACCTAGTTGTCAATCACGGATCAGATCTTGACAACTTTCGCAAAGCTAAAAATAAAATAGCAAGTTTCATTGATAGCGCAAACAATATTTATAATTGAAACAAACCCCTGATAGATCCCAAATCAACTAATAATAATTCTGCAAAACTAACTATTTACAACCACCATTCCCCGGAGTTTAATCCCTTAGCCGAGCATATCAAAAGAGGAAACAACTAGAGGAGAAGGAGTAGAAATCATCTCTATGTCGAATCCCAAAGATTTGCTAGTTGTAGGGTTGAACAAAGTGGAGAAATTGATGCAGAAATTCTCCTTGGTTGCACCTTGGTGTTGCACGGCTGGAGAGGAACTAGGTCGCGGCTCTCTTCTAAATTCTGAATCCTGAATGTTGAATGGATGAGTGGATGAGTGGATGATTTCTCTCCAAAGTCTTCATATTTATAAGTGTAATTGAAGACTCTTTGTTTGCTCCTTGATGACTCATTTTAATTTCCTTCGGTTTCGCGAAGTAAATGGAGGCCCTTCAGTTGATTCAATTTAAGTTACTCTTTTCAATTTACTTCCGTCATCAATAAGTTATGGAAAACACTAGAGTTACTATCTTCAATTAACTCCCTTCATCAATAACCTTTGGAGTTACTTTCTTTTATATTTCCAATCTTCCCCCTTCTTCTTCTGAGTCCTTTCACGGCAGTCTCGTAAATATATATATAAATATATCGCACCGGACACAACTTTGACCGGGTCCAAATTCTTCATATGAGCTCCGATTTGTTCCCCGTTTGCGGCGTTGGAAAGCTTGTGAGGAGATATGCATTTTAACATCATTTCCTGCTTTTAAAATATAAATTTGCATCAGTTTTTGCCCAAGTAAGAGTCATGAAAAGCATACGATAAGTGTGAGAAGCGCATACAAATGCTACATAAAATAATAATTTAGCACCTATAAATCATATCAATTTCACACTTATCAAATCACCCCACACTTAGCCTTTTGCTTGTCCCCAAGCAAAACTCTCAAGCACAAGTAATGTCAAGCTATTGGAACTCAACAGAAAAGGAAGAGCACAGAAAAAGGAATTGCTAGCTTTACCAATCAGGGGGCAATTCAAAATTAATTCATTCTTTGAAAACATGAAGTCATTCGAAGCTAACAATGAGAAACAAAACCATAGAGCCTGCCCTTAACCTTGAGCCAATCCACCTTTTTCCTTCACAAACCACAGAAACGACAAGGGGCATGAAGTAAGATCATATTCCATCGTACCTTTCAATGCCACATACTCTTGATCCATAAGAGAAAATAATCTATATTCAGCACAACATTTGCATAAATATTTCAATTAAAGCGCTTTAATTTCTTTCACCACAGACTTTTCTCTCCACCCATGTAGCGGCTTTGGGTCAACTATCCCAGATCACAAGGATCTTAGGTAGCTAGGTGATGAAGCACCCCAAAGGACTTAATAACCAAGGACGAGGCCTGATTTTGGATCAGAATTAAATTAGCATGCTTAGGATCAGCGGAGTACCTTGCCTTGTTCTTTTCCAACCATTTCAACCAATCATTCCAAGGCTCAAAGCTAAAAGCAAGTTCAGATGGAGAATATTCTCATTTGTTTCAGCATTTCTAGAACAAGACTTCATTCAGCAATAAAACCAAAAATTTCAAAATTTTGCACCCCAAGACCAGCTAACCAACATACTTCCTCTATGACTCCTCCAAGTTGAGCAACCACTGCAAACTGTAACAAATGCAAGAGAAAAGAGCTCAAAGATGCACAAAAAACAAGCGGCGAAGGAGCTTACCCCACCCCACACTTAGAGTGAAGCAATGTCCTCATTGCTTAGGAAGAATTAACATTGTGCAAGCAATCCAACAGGGAAACAAAATCGCACACAGCTATACAGAGGGAGCATGAAAATAAGAGAAGAAAAGAACTAATACTCCCCAGAGTCCGCTCAGGGTGTGTAGCAAGGCCAACCCCACACTTGAGTTCAGCTAAGTGACAAAGTAACCAAGCTGAGAAATATAATCTGCATAGCCAGAGAACTCAAGTGGAACCGGACAAAATCTTTAGTATAAAAATAAGAGCCAAGGCTCTTGCATAAGCATAATAGTAGCCGCCAACACACCACAAACAAATAAAAAAAAGAAAAAAAAACTAAATTAAGAAAACAAAAAGAAATACAAACCGGTGGGTTGCCTCCCACCAAGCTGCTCTGCTTTAAAGTCTCTAGCTAGACTCATCGACCAGATTCAGAGAGGAGAGGAAGAGGGAAGGGTCCCACAGCATCCTAAAGCCAAGGTGCGTAGCTTCCTGAATTTATGCTTAAGGCGCCATGGAATGGACTTCTTCTTAGGTAGCGCCGACTCCAAAATAGGGGTAGAAGAGTCCTGCTGTACCTGGACAAAAGAAACACCAAGCAAACCAGTAGAAACATCAGTAGGACAAGTATATTTCTTGAGACGGGCCCCATTAACTTTGAAGATTTCACCCTTCTTGTTTCAATTCAAAGGCACCGTAAGGAGTCACACCCACAACCCTGAAAGGACCAGCCCAGTGAGACTTGAGCTTCCCAGGGAAAAGCTTCAACCGTGAATTATAGAGCAGAACCAAGTCTCCTATTTTGAAGTCTCTTTTAAGGAGAAGCTGGTCATGGAACCTCTTGGTCCGCTCCTTGTAAATCTTCGCATTGTGGTAAGCTTGATCCCTCAACTCCTCTAGCTCAGAGAGCTGTAGCTTCCTCTTCTCACCAGCAGTACTTATGTCAAAATTCAGGGCCTTGATAGCCCAATAAGCCTTGTGCTCAAGCTCCACTGGGAGATGACAAGACTTCCCATAAACCAATCGAAATGGTGACATACCAATGGGAGTCTTATAGGCTGTGCGGTAGGCCCAAAGAGCATCATCGAGCTTCAGAGCCCAATCCTTCCTGGAGGAATTAACCGTCTTCTGGAGGATCCATTTCAACTCCCTATTTGACACTTCAGCTTGCCCATTCGTCTGAGGATGGTAAGCAAGGGCAACTTTGTGATGCACCCCGTACTTAGCCATCAGGGCATCAATGCTCCGATTGCAGAAGTGTGTACCTCCATCACTAATGATAGCTCGAGGGACGCCGAAGCGTGTGAAGATGTGCTTCTTTAAGAATTTGACCACCGTCTTAGAATCAGCATGTTGGCAGGGAATCGCTTCAACCCACTTGGACACGTAGTCCACTGCCACAAGAATATATTGGAAACCCTGAGAAGAAGGAAAGGGTCCCATGAAGTCAATACCCCAGCAGTCAAAAAGCTCAACCTCCAAAATGCCATGCTGAGGCATCTCATATCGCCTAGAGGTGTTCCCCATACGCTGGCAACTGTCACAGCGAGCCACAAAATTTTGACAATCCTTATGCAGTGTGGGCCAATAGAATCCGGATTCCAAAACCTTGGCTGCTGTCCTATGAGATCCATGATGGCCTCCAGCTTCCCTTGAATGACAAAACTCCAGCACGCTGTTCACCTCATCATCAGGAAGACACCTGCGAATTAAACCATCTGCACACACTCGAAACAAGTGAGGGTCTTCCCAAATATAATGACGAGAATCAGAAAGGAATTTCTTTTTCTGAGCATAGGAGAAATCATGAGGAACAACACCAGAAACAAGAAAATTTGCCAGATCAGCATACCATGGCTCTTGCAGTTTGGAAATACTGAAAACGGTTTCATCAGGAAAGAATTCATTAATAGGAATACCATCATCAGGAGTTATCATCCTAGAGAGATGGTCAGCAACAACATTGAGTTTCCCACTCTTATCCTCACCTCTATGTCGAATTCCTGTAGAAGAAGAATCCAACGTAGCAAGCGAGGCTTGGCCTCTTTCTTAGCAAACAAATACTTAAGAGCAGTGTGGTCAGTATGAATAATCACTTTACTTCCCCATAAATAAGATCTGAACTTATCCAAGGAGAAAACCACAGCCAGAAGCTCTTTCTCAGTGGTAGTGTAATTTCTCTGAGCATCATTAAGAGTTTTACTCGCATAAGCAATAACTCTCAAAACTTTGTCTTTCCTTTGGCACAGGGCTGCACCTACTGCAAAGTCACTAGCATCACACATAATCTCAAATGGCAATGACCAGTCAGGAGAAACAACAATAGGGGCAGCTACCAACTTTTGCTTAATTAAATTGAAGGAAGAAAGACATTCTTCAGAAAATAGAAATGGGGCATCTTTCAGAAGCAGATCTGTCAACGGTTTAGCAATTTTTGAAAAATCCTGAATAAACCGACGATAGAATCCTGCATGCCCAAGAAAAGCTCTTACCTCCTTAACACAGGTAGGTGCTGGAAGCTTCTCGATAACTTCCACTTTAGCTCTATCCACCTCTATCCCTTTAGCAGACACCTTGTGGCCCAACACAATCCCATCCTTTACCATAAAATGGCATTTCTCCCAATTGAGAACCAGATGTCTCCTCACATCGGCCTAGGATAAGATCGAGCTGTGCTAAACAAACATCAAAGTCAGAACCATAAACAGAAAAATCATCCATAAATACCTCTATGCTCTGCTCAATGAAGTCTGCAAAAATAGCCTGCATGCAACGCTGAAAAGTGGCTGGGGCATTGCACAACCCAAATGGCATCCGTCGATAAGCAAAGGTTCCATAGGGACAAGTGAAAGTAGTCTTGTCCTGGTCCTCAGGTGCAATGGGGATTTGGAAATACCCTGAAAATCCATCTAGGAAACAGTAATATTCCTGACCAGCCAATCTTTCTAGCATTTGATCAATAAAAGGAAGGGAAATGATCTTTCCTGGTGGCAGAATTTAAACGTCTGTAATCAATACACATACGCCAACCAGTAATTTTCCTTTGAGGAATAGACTCACCTTGATCATTGATAACAGCCTCAAACCCACCTTTCTTAGGCACAACTTGTACAGGACTTACCCAAGTGCTGTCAGAAATGGGGTAGATGATCCCAGCGTCCAGAAGCTTCAACACCTCCTTCTTTACAACTTCTTTCATATTGGGGTTGAGGCGACGCTGGGGCTGTCGATAGGCTTGTAGTCCTCCTCCATATAAATGTGATGAGTGCAGAAGGCTGGATCAATTCCCTTGATATCAGCCAAGGTCCATCCAATGGCTCTCTTATGCCTCTGAGCACCTCTAGCAACCTAGTTCCTGCCCAGAAGTCAAAGTAGAAGAGACAATGACAGGCAAAGAATTGTTATCAGCAAGAAAGACATATTTGAGATTAGAGGGGAGCTCCTTAAGCTCAAGAACTGGAGGCTGCTCCACAGAAGGAACAGGTCGCTGAATATCTCTATCAAGCCTCTCCAATGGAGGGCGATAAGCTTGAAAACCTGCCTTCCCTCTCTCCACGTGAGCTAAAGCTGCATTAACCTCAACATCAGTCTTATCTTCAACAGAAGAGACAAGAACTTGTTCCAAAGGTTCAAAGTGAGAAGAAGAAGAAGAATAGAATAAACCTCTCATCATCAGAAAGTTCACATACCTCCCCTTCCTCATCAACGAGACTTACCGACATAACTGAATGAGCGGAAGTGGAACTGAACTTCATCATCTTTTTCATATCAAATTCAATCTTTTCGTCCTCGTACCGCAAGGTGATTTTACCATCATGAACATCTATGACAGCCTTGGCAGTACTCAGAAAAGGACGTCCTAGAATGAGAGGAACCTCCACATCATCATCCATGTCAACACACAAAATGCTGGGAAGATGAAGCGGTCAACCACCACCAGATCTCGCACAATCCCCATCGGTTAATTTCAGATCTGTAGCTGGAGCTTGAAAGGGACCGGTGTAGCTCCTCCTCTCATTCAAGAAGGTGGCATAAGGCATAATGTTGATACTCGCACCCAGGTCACACAGACCACTGCCGCAGTCTACATCACCGATAAAGCAAGGCACAATGGGATTGCCTGGATCTTTCTACTTAGGAGGAAGTGCTCGAAGTAAAGCAGCAGAGCACTCCTCAGTCAGTGGACAGTCTCCTTGTCTTTCTTTTTCTTCTTTTGAGTGAGGAGATCCTTCAGAAATTTTGCATAATTTGGCATCTCCTGTAGAGCATCAATAAGAGGAATATCAAGAGTCAGTTTCTTAAAAATACTTAAAAATTTAGCAAACTGCTCATCTAAGTGCTTCTTCTTCATCCTATTTGGAAATGGAAGTTCTACTTGCTTAGGAGTAGAAGAAGGCACATCAACATGAATAGTAGAAGGGGAGGAGAAGAGAGGGGAAGATTAGGAGCCTGTATCTCCTCAGAAACTACCACAGGTGGAGCTGTAGACCCTGATGGTACGCCGACAAGGGAGGGTCAACCTCTTCACCAGTTTGGTCTACAACCACTTGGTCTTGATGATTATCTGCCAACTGTTTCCCACTCCTCAACTGCACTGCAGCACCAAACTCATCTACAGACTGAGCCTCAGAAGATACACCACAATTACAGATCCTCAAGGCCTTGGCCGTCTCCCTCGGGTTTTGCTGAGGTTGAGATGGAAACGAGCCAGACTGCCTTTGCTGCTGCTGATTGGCTAGTATCTGGTTCATCTGTTGTTCAAGATTCTTTGACCAGTGATCAAGGATTGATTGATAACTTTTGATCTTGCATGTGTGCGTTCTGGGTGGTAGCCATAGAAGCTATCAAATCCTGGAGTTGCTCCATCTTTAAGTCAGAAGCTGATTTAGCTGGTGGCTGGTACGAGCTTTGGCCCTGCTGCATCTGTCCCTCAGGACGAGCTGAGTGTACGGCTGCCTAGAAAAACCTGGGGGACCCTGCACATTTCTCTGTAAAAGATTAGGATTAGAAACATCATTGGAATTACCATACCTGAAGTTCTGGTTTTGATTTCGATTCCATGGCTATTGGTAATTCCCTTGTCCCACGAAGTTTGCATTTTCAGCACACCGCATTTCCTCCAGTTGAGGACATACTTCAAAAGGGTGGTCTCCACCACAATGAGAGCATAGAATATCAGAAGAAAAAGCTATTACCTTGACCTGCTGAGGGGCTTGACCATTAAGTAAAAAGTCATCAAACCTCTTAACTAAGGAGCTCACTAGAGTCGATTGTTGAGCCCGAGACTCTGCCATCTGCTCCATCCATGTAACACCCCTAACACGCACATGATACTAAATGAAATCGCAGCGGAATAAAATAACTAAACAGTAACTAACGCTTCGGTGCTACAACGCCGTCAACCACCCACGTGGTTGACAAGGCAGAATAAATACAATTGTACCGGTCTGATGATCAGACTCCCGAGCATAAAACTAAACCATAAATACATTATATACAATACCGAGTGTTTACATAACCTTAACTGTATAACATCACTGTAAACTGCCACAACCAAACGTATAACGCCACAGGAGCACAGGCGCATCCCGGGCCAACATCCAAAAGTATACAAAAGTAATTACATCCTAGGATCTAAAGCCACTCCGCTTCTTCGATCCTCATCCTGCAGTATAAGAAATATGGATCCCCGAGGGGTCAGCAACCCTTGGCTGGTATGGCTAACGCGCAGCCCATCGGCTACCGGGATACGCGCAGCTAATTGTCATGATAACATGGCATTCATTTATATACATAACATAACATAACATGGAGCATAGCATCAATGGTGCACAGCTCATCATCACATACACGGTGGATCTTCGTTCCACAATAACAAACCACGAGGGTCAAATAACACAAGAGCCTAGAGAGTGTGTTATACCCAAAATTTCAACCCCCCCGGAGTGGTCTCTAAGGCATACATGTTACAAAGGGCAAAGTGGTCAAAATGCACCAATGCAGGATTTTCCAAGGACATTCTCGGGATTTTCTATTTTTCATATGACTTGTCATTATCTCCAAACACTTCCAAATATCATGGTCATTATGAAAGGTATTTCATGATTCTCTGATAATATTTATTCTGGAAATTTAGCTTTTAATTCATATTATAAGCTAATTTCTTTAATAATTAACACATGAAATAGCCTCAAAATAGAAATTAAAAGGTTTCCAAAATTAAAATAAAATTGTCACATGGTTACCATGACTACATACAGTCATAAACCTGAAATTATTTTATTGGGAACCTTATCCCAAATTTAAAAGAGAAATTCAATCATTTTTACAATTTTCTCTCTCCTCTGGAAAATACCGAAATCAAAACAAAATGTCATGAAATTTTAACACAAGATAGAGGATGATTTTTAGAGACTAATTCCGTTGGAATTTCGTTATTTCGACTTTCCAATAATTAGTTATGAATTATGGGAGATTCCATATTGTGAGATTTTTATCTAATTGATTATTTATCAAACTAACCTGATTCCAACTCTCAAAATTCCTAAAAATCATTCTTTACCTTCAGTTAAATTTTCATAATTTTTATCGGCTTGAAACATATTCTAAAAAATCAGATTCTCTTAGAGCACAAAATCAGTCTTTTAGATAAAGATCTTGCTCTATCAATTTGACCATGCTCTTTCTATAAAAGGACCCCCCAAGAACGAACTAGGGCAGAGGAGATCATCCCCATAGTCAGAAAACACAGCCGTCCACTTGCCTCCCACGTTTTCAACACTCCCAACACCGAAACTCTGCCGAAATCACCCCAAAATCACCAAAAACACATTCGTTCTTCTCCCATTGAACTTCCAAGCATCAAAACACCACAAATACAGAACCAAAACGTGCTTAACAACACAAAGAAGAAGAGGTCAGAAGCTCGGGTCAAAGTCGAACCGGATCGGCCACCAACGAGGCTTTCAGAGATTCCCGACGTGAAGGAACAACAAGTTTTCGAAATCAAAACAGGGTAAAAACCAAATTCTCTAACCCTTCTGGTCTAAATACACTTCTGGTTGAAATTGCTAACCGAATTGACTTTTCTTTGCTTCTGAATTAAGGTTTGTTTGCGTTTCTGTCCACTAACTTGTTCAATAAGTTTCGTCCTTAATTCGTAGTCAAATTGAAAACTTTTGATCACTAACATGTTTAGAATCTTTCAGGCTACGTATCCATAAATTTTGAGCCAAAAACACCGCCGGGAACAGCCTTAACGCCGCCGTCCGAGGTCGGTCCGCACCCACGGACGCTATGTCCGGGGTCCCGGACGCTCTGTCCGAAAGCCGGACGCCCCCGGACGGTGGCGGGAATTTTTATTTTCAAAAGTTAGGGTTTTATAAAACATGTCCGGGCCCACGGACGTCCTGTCCGTGGCCCCGGACTTTTCAAAATCTCGTTTCTGTTTAAATTTGACTTTTTTGTGTAATTAGGTTAACTGGGGTCCGTGGGTTCGGACATTAGGTCCGTGGCCACGCACGGAATAAATATTTGACTTAATTCTGCCTCAGAAACCCTAGCTTAGGTAACTTTCAATGTCACTTTAATTTTCTGTCAAAAAACGTTAAAAAATAAAAAAAAACAGAAGCGCGCACCTAGGTTAAAACAACTTTGTAGAAAGCCGTAAACGAACCAAGTAGAGGAAAAACGACCTAGGAAGGGTAATGAAAGTAATTGAACCCTAAATAAGTCGAATATCAAGCCCCCGAACCCGAACTCTCCTTTCCTAATTTGGTCTAGGTTAAAATTAGGTGGCGACTCATAATAGGTTCCAGTGAGCTAGCTTAGGTTTTAATAATTATTGTTATATGACATAGTTTTTAATCTTAGGTTATAAGTGGACCTAAAACCCGATTAGATCCTAATCAACTTAATCCACATAGGATAAGGGTTTAAAATCGAGGCTCACAGACTGGCGACTCTGCTGGGGACAAACTTCTTAATTTTAACTTGTTTAATTTTAGGAAAGAGGGCTTAACTCGAAAATGTTTATTTATGGCTTTATTACTTTGTTTGTTTACTTTTGTGTGCACTTTAATTTCTGCACCTTTGCATCATATGAGAGCGAGGGTCCACACGAACCGATTTCACCCCGGGACCCGTTTGAGGGTCCCCTGTCAGGGACTCACACCTTTTAGGTGATGTGAATAAGCGGGGGAAAAGAGGAGGATGTCGTCTAACCACATCCCCTTAATACCTGGGCTTTAGCCCCAAGCGTTTTCCTGGCAGTGCCCTTACCTAGCCCATTGTTTGGTCAGTCAAAGACCCGACCGTGGACGCACACCTTCAGGTGATGTGAAAAAAGTGGGGAAGCCCAAAGAGAACAGCGTGCAAGCCCTATTCCTTTGTGGTGACCTGGGCCCATGCCCCAAGCACCTCTCCGGATCGATCCATACCCAATTTGGTTGAAGCGTCTAGTAAGGACATGTTGAACTTGTGTGGGCCTTGTTTGCTTGTATGATCGGCCCACTGCCAGCCTAGAAATTGATAGGAACTCTTCCTATGTCAACTCAGCCCAACCTGGAATTCACGACTTCATTGTTTGCGGCCCTAAGGCCCTGTTTGGTTTGAGTGAATGAATTGTTTGTTTGGGCCCTGGCCCAAAAATTTACACTTAGGTGATTTCTCTCTTTCGGCCCAATTTGAATTATCAATTTAGTTCTTGGCCCATGAAAAACAAATCCACCTAAAGCAGTTCATGAAAATCCATCAGGCCTTTCCGTTTCAGGGTTTATTCTAGTCTAGAAAGACTTTCCACTCGGGCTTTGGCCCAAAATCCTAGATATAAGTATCATCTTTTAAGCCCAGTCAGAATTACTCGGCCCAAATTCCAATTCACATCTAGGACATGGTTTAGAAATCATTTCGGCCCATGCGCCCTATTTCTAGCCCAAACGCATTCTGGCCTAGGTGCCAAATTCTTAGAATATTCCAAGTACCACACTCATAACTCACTTAATCTGGGCCCACAGACCAATTCATAGTTTTGGCCCACGAACTTTGCTCTCAATCCAAAATTTTGGCCCATAGCATAAAACATTCGAATCCCAGATAGTTTGCGCAACCCATTCATTCTAGTTTCTGGCCTCAAGGCCCAACAGGATCATTAAACGAATCTTAGGATTCAAGGTTTCTCTCTCGGCCCAGTGGCCCATTCACGGTCCATATGGCTTCCTTTGGCCCATTTACTCCACTTCCAGATTAAGGGTATTCAGGCCCGCACATCCATTCCAGTCTAGAAGTCCCTCTGGCCCATATTTCTTACTTCAATCCGAAATCGTTCTGGCCCAAGTGCCACAATCCCAAATCATTCCGGCCCAAGCGCCACTTTCCTAAACACATTCAGGCCCAAGCGCCACATCCTCGAACACTTTTTGGCACAAGCGCCACACTTTCAAACACTTTGGCCCAAACGCCACATCTTCACAACATTTTGGCCCAAGTGCTACATTCTTTAAACACTCTGGCCCATGCGCCACACCTTCACAACATTTTGGCCCAAGTGCTACATTCTTTAAACATTCTGGCCTAAGCGCCACATCTTCACAACATTCCGGCCCAAGTGCCACATTCTCACAAAACTCCGGCCCAAGCGCCACATCCTCAAATATTTCTGGCCCTTGCGCCTCACTTTCAATTCATCCAGGCTCGAGTGCCTATCCACATCCATGAAATCATCGAGGCCCAAGTGCCAATCCACATTCATGAAACCGATTCCACTCATGCACCTCTCATTTAGTTTGTAAAAGATTCAGGCCCAAATAGGCATTCCTAGTTCAGGTATTTCGTAGAGCCTAATAAGAGTCCAAGAAGAAGGTGATCACAGTCATCTTAGTGACATCCCGGTGGTCAAGAGCTCGGTCAGCATGCCGACATCAGACAGTTCAGCAGAGTTTGAATTCAATAGAAAGCTTAGGGTTCCCATGCATTCTACTGCATAACTTGCCATAACACTCATCTTTTAAATGCGTCACTCATAGTTTTCAAAGAATGATTGTTTTCAAACCACTAATAAGAAGCATCGATTTTGTCAAATCATCTTCTTCCTCATGTTCACAAGTGGATGACTTTTTCAAGTTTAAATGGTAAAAAAGAGGGGTTCTGTTTTACACAAGTTTCTTTTGAAGAAAATGGTTCATGAAATAATCATTTCCCGACAATGGAAAGCAAAGACCTGTATTTTGTTTCCCAAAATTTGAACATGCCTAACCAAACACCACAGCTTATCCCAAAACGTCCAAATAACCCCTAAAGTGGTTCCAAACGCATAACCCTAGATTAATACTGGGGGCAATCTGAGTTAGGTTTGTTATCTTTAATTTTCGTTTTAACGTGTGAACAAGTCTTTGAGTGAACATTTCGTGAGAGTGCCTTGAGCGGAAAAACCATGAGTAAACGAGCGTGTCATTTTTACACGACTCCAGAGAGACCACATTCAAAGGTGAGGTAAACGGCATAGCTCTAACCGAAGGAGATAGTTTGTAAATTTACTCTTAGACCTGCGAAAAGTAACAAAGAACGGATACACAACTATTAGGGATGACGAAGCACCTAGGTACAGCACCACATAGCCAAAAGCTTGTAAACCCTGTCATTAAACCCTAGGCACCCCCGCTGAGCCTTTTATATATCCCTTTTTGATATTATGAACTCCACAGAATCACCCAGCCAATGATGAATTACCGACCCGGTGACCAAAGGAAGCGAGGAGCCCGACTCTCAGATAACAATCTAATCAGTCCAAAGAAGCGATGCCGCTATCAGCATGATGAAGTGATCCGTAAATGGTCCCAAAGTGGCACAGGATCCAGAGAGCTCACATCAAAACAACTCTCATAATTCAAAACCGGGAAACACAAGAACCCCGAAGGCAAAGTCAATAAAGGATAAAACAAAAAGGCAAACCCGAAGTGCCTCGAAGAAATCCAAATAGCGAAAAGAGAAATGGTGTAAAGGACAACTTCAAAAGTCCAAGTCCAGAAGCTCGAAAACAACGTCAACATGAAGCAGCCAGACGACTTCAAGACAAGGAAGATGAATCCGAGAGAAGACGCAGTTGCAGCTTTGGTCACCCATTTAGGCTCCACATACCTCAAATATCCCTCCATGATCCCGTCGTCTTTCATCACACCCTATGGCCACGTTATAAGCTCTGAAGACTTCCGACTTGATAGTTGTGTGTCCAATCACGTGAAAGTAACAGATCAAATGCGTAAATCCATCAAATATCGAATTCAATGGTCTAGAGGTTATGACCATGAGCGAGAAATGAGTGCAAACACCAACCACGTTGAGTGTTGGATAGGAAGCACCACCTCAAAGCATAAGCCTGACCCTGTGAGGATGAGACTTGTTCGCACGTTTAATCAAAGAAAATACTGGGGGCAATTGATCATTCCGATCAATTGCCATGAACTCTAGCTCAGATTGTCCTAAGGAAAAATACTGGGGGCAATTGTTGGTTCCAACAATTGCCATGACAACATCAATTGAAACCTAAAGCTTGAGCACCACCATCCCACCACAGGCCCACATAAGCCCTTACCACCACATCAAACACCACAGGCCCACATAAGCCCTTACCTTCACTTCATACACCACACAGGCCCACATAAGCCCTTACCTCCTCACCTCCACTACACAGGCCCACATAAGCCCTTACCTGCACATCAAACACCACAGGCTCACATAACCCTTACCCCACATCATACACCATACCTCACCGGCGGCATGTTCATCTCGTAGGAGATAAATTACAAGTCCGAAGTCTATAGTTAGGAATGATAATTTCACTTTCCTTTTCACTAAACAGAATTTTCTTCAAACACTACCACGTTTGGCACCTCTTTCAATGATTTCTTGTCTTGAACAACTTTCCTTAAACACTTCGGTTTCATAAACCTCATCATGGCCACATTTGGCACACTCTCTTGCAATGTCTTGCTTTGGACAATTTTTGATCCTTAACATTGCCATGTTTGGCACATTTTCCACGATTTCTTGTTTTGTACAAGTTTCCTACATACACTTTGATTGTATTTTGACATACATCATCATCAGCCACGTTTGGCACTTTCATAATCAACTTTCATCATGACCATTTGCATAAAGTTTACCTTGCATCCGTCTGCACGAAATTCCTCATCAAGCCTAGAGATACAGATTCTCGCCCCGGAGATACAGATTCTTCAGAGATACAGATTCTCACCCCGAAGATACAGATTCTTCAGAGATACAGATTCTCACCACGAAGATACAGATTCTTCAGAGATACAGATTCTCGCCCCGGAGATACAGATTCTTCAGAGATACAGATTCTCACCCCGGAGATACAGATTCTTCAGAGATACAGATTCTCACCCCGAAGATACAGATTCTTCAGAGATACAGATTCTCGCCCCGAAGATACAGATTCTTCAGAGATACAGATTCTCACCACGAAGATACAGATTCTTTAGAGATACAGATTCTCATCCATAGATATAGACTCTTCAGAGATACAGATTCTCACCCGTAGATTCAGATACAGATTCTCACCACAAAGATGCAGATTCTTTACAGATACAAATTCTCACCTGAGTAGAAGAACTCACCCTCAAGCTTGTCATAAGTCTTACCCACTTCCTTAGCACCTGCCACGTTTGGCACTCTCAGTCCTTAACCTTTTACACACACTTCGGAATAGGTTCCGGTCCCTAGATGCACCTAGGTCATACAAGTCATCATCACATTAAGCACATTTCACTCATTATAGGTAGTCAGCGCCTTAGAATAGTTTGACATTACTTCATCTTATAGGTAGTCAACGCCTTAGAATCGCTTGACATCATCATTCTCACTCATAGGTAGTCGGCCTTAGAATAGCTCGACGCAATCTGCATATAGGGCCTTTTAAGATCCAAAATTTTGGGGTATCACTCAGGCATCAACTAGTCTTTCATCTTCATTACAAAGCCTAGTTGACGGGGGGCAATCTGTTATACCCAAAATTTCAACCCCCCCGGAGTGGTCTCTAAGGCATACGTGTTACAAAGGGCAAAGTGGTCAAAATGCACCAATGCAGGATTTTCCAAGGACATTCTCGGGATTTTCTATTTTTCATATGACTTGTTCATTATCTCCAAACACTTCCAAATATCATGGTCATTATGAAAGGTATTTCATGATTCTCTGATAATATTTATTCTGGAAATTTAGCTTTTAATTCATATTATAAGCTAATTTCTTTAATAATTAACACATGAAATAGCCTCAAAATAGAAATTAAAAGGTTTCCAAAATTAAAATAAAATTGTCACATGGTTACCATGACTACATACAGTCATAAACCTGAAATTATTTTATTGGGAACCTTATCCCAAAATTTAAAAGAGAAATTCAATCATTTTTACAATTTTTCTCTCCTCTGGAAAATACCGAAATCAAAACAAAATGTCATGAAATTTTAACACAAGATAGAGGATGATTTTTAGAGACTAATTCCGTTGGAATTTCGTTATTTCGACTTTCCAATAATTAGTTATGAATTATGGGAGATTCCATATTGTGAGATTTTTATCTAATTGATTATTTATCAAACTAACCCGATTCCAACTCTCAAAATTCCTAAAAATCATTCTTTACCTTCAGTTAAATTTTCATAATTTTTATCGGCTTGAAACATATTCTAAAAAATCAGATTCTCTTAGAGCACAAAATCAGTCTTTTAGATAAAGATCTTGCTCTATCAATTTGACCATGCTCTTTCTATAAAAGGACCCCCCAAGAACGAACTAGGGCAGAGGAGATCATCCCCATAGTCAGAAAACACAGCCGTCCACTTGCCTCCCACGTTTTCAACACTCCCAACACCGAAACTCTGCCGAAATCACCCCAAAATCACCAAAAACACATTCGTTCTTCTCCCATTGAACTTCCAAGCATCAAAACACCACAAATACAGAACCAAAACGTGCTTAACAACACAAAGAAGAAGAGGTCAGAAGCTCGGGTCAAAGTCGAACCGGATCGGCCACCAACGAGGCTTTCAGAGATTCCCGACGTGAAGGAACAACAAGTTTTCGAAATCAAAACAGGGTAAAAACCAAATTCTCTAACCCTTCTGGTCTAAATACACTTCTGGTTGAAATTGCTAACCGAATTGACTTTTCTTTGCTTCTGAATTAAGGTTTGTTTGCGTTTCTGTCCACTAACTTGTTCAATAAGTTTCGTCCTTAATTCGTAGTCAAATTGAAAACTTTTGATCACTAACATGTTTAGAATCTTTCAGGCTACGTACCCATAAATTTTGAGCCAAAAACACCGCCGGGAACAGCCTTAACGCCGCCGTCCGAGGTCGGTCCGCACCCACGGACGCTATGTCCGGGGTCCCGGACGCTCTGTCCGAAAGCCGGACGCCCCCGGACGGTGGCGGGATATTTTTATTTTCAAAAGTTAGGGTTTTATAAAACATGTCCGGGCCCACGGACGTCCTGTCCGTGGCCCCGGACTTTTCAAAATCTCGTTTCTGTTTAAATTTGACTTTTTTGTGTAATTAGGTTAACTGGGGTCCGTGGGTTCGGACATTAGGTCCGTGGCCACGGACGGAATAAATATTTGACTTAATTCTGCCTCAGAAACCCTAGCTTAGGTAACTTTCAATGTCACTTTAATTTTCTGTCAAAAAACGTTAAAAAATAAAAAAAAACAGAAGCGCGCACCTAGGTTAAAACAACTTTGTAGAAAGCCGTAAACGAACCAAGTAGAGGAAAAACGACCTAGGAAGGGTAATGAAAGTAATTGAACCCTAAATAAGTCGAATATCAAGCCCCCGAACCCGAACTCTCCTTTCCTAATTTGGTCTAGGTTAAAATTAGGTGGCGACTCATAATAGGTTCCAGTGAGCTAGCTTAGGTTTTAATAATTATTGTTATATGACATAGTTTTAATCTTAGGTTATAAGTGGACCTAAAACCCGATTAGATCCTAATCAACTTAATCCACATAGGATAAGGGTTTAAAATCGAGGCTCACAGAGTGATTCACCCTCATGTCAAGCTCGTTGAACACACTCATTACCGTTCTGTTAGACGAACGAGTAACTTAAGTCACAGATGGTTCGGATTTAGTGACCCGAACACACCACACAAACACAGGTTCCCACTAAACCGATCATAAGTCAGAATAGGTAAGCTTTGGAAGAAGCTAGCGGGAGATCGAACGCCAAATTAAGGAGAACAATCTTAACAACATAAGAGTCGAATCTGATTCAGATATCTACTCTTAACTTACATGCATGACCGGATAACCGGATTCCTCACTTCCCAGTTAACACTTGTTAGAAGTTCATAGTGGAACTTAACATCCAACACACAGTAGGTGGTAAGTCATGTTAGACACACACGAGGGAAATGAGTCACAACATATCATAACAATAATATGAACAACTGTAAACTCATTACATGTTTAAATCTTATAACGTCATAAACACACAGAAAAACATACAACACACAAACCGGTGTAATCCGCTAGACAACAGACTGCAAGAAAACCATACCTTGGTCCTTGCCTCGTTTGGTTTCCTCCGTAGGTCACTCCTATACATAATTTCAAGAACGTCGGTTAATTAACTTACTTAACCTCCAAATTTACTAAGTGTTTAACATAATTGTATGACATGTTTTAATGTCTATCTTACCCTAGGTTACATTCATTATACACCCTAGGGTTAACTACATAAGTCACATTCTTTTCTGTTTTTTTTTTTTAAGTTTTGGTCCGACCGACCTTACCGACCGACCCTACCCTCGGGTCGGTCTCTTACAGAGACATTTACCGTCTTTCTTTCCTATCCGACCGACCCAGACAGGGTCGGTCCCCTGGGTCGGTCTCTAACAGAACCATTTTCGACCTGCCATTTACATTCCGACCGACCTTGCCAGGGTCGGTCCCCCGGGTCGGTCCACTGCAGGAACTTCCTAGGAATTCTCCAAATTGTTCCTAATTTTTCCTTAAGTCACCCAATGTGTTGTAACACCTTGTGGCACACTAAATACTTCAAATAACATCCATTTAACTAAAGTTCTAACTCATTTTTAAACTCCTCAACACTCACTCATTTCCTTGTAAAATTCCTTAACACTTATAACATTCTATACTAGGTTTCTAAATGGTGTTTCTTGCCTATGATAACTACTATCCTAAAATGTTTCTCCTTATCTTAACATCATCTCCCAAGCATCATCTCTCACAACTAACTCCTTATATCATTACTTCAAATCCTTTTTCAAGTTCATACTTTCTCCTTAATTTACCGAAGTTTGCCTAAGTCTTTACCTAAGTCCCAAATGACTTTGGTACATACTAAAATCTCAAGCTCATGCCTAAGTCCTTGTTACATCCTAAATCACCTTAATGCATGTTTCCTACACAAGAACAACACTTAACCATTTTAAATACTCCTTAACTTATCAAACTCATTTTAACACCTAGAACTTCACATTTGTTACCTAAATTTCGACATAGGTTCTCCTAGAACATTACTAAACCAAAACACCTTGTTTTACCAACAAACAACCAAGAACACTAAAAATCCATCAAGTGCTTATTATACACAAACTCCACTCACAAAGCACTACATCACAATATAGTGCATAATTTAAATTGCATGGCACTTAGGCCCTTAAATGACATGGCTCTTAGGCCCTTAAGATGCGTAAATCATAAACACTGAATTTCCACAATATATTTGCCTTTAACCTGCAAATACACTCAACAACACATATGCCTTTTACTAAGCTCTTGAGAACACTTTACTAAGTCATTCACCATTTGCTCTTTAGGTAGTTTAATAAGCATTTATAAGCTCATTTCTCCTAAGGCATTTAAACAACATTTGGTTAGTAGATTTACCTCTTTTCCAAACAACTTCTTTCTTGTTTCCTTTAGAAAACCGGTAGGGTATTTGATTCTTTGACAAGTTCTAAACAATATACAAACATTATAATGAGTGTTCAAGCTATAAGCTCCATCTCATTGTAAACCCTAATTTTACATTGTTTCAAAACATTAATGTAGTTGTTTTACCTTGCTCTTTGAAGAGAGTTTGAATATCTAGCAAGAGAGGACTCCACCTAGTCCATGAAGAGTTGGAATGAAGCTAGAACAAGGTCACACAAAGAGCTCCTTAAATATGTATTTTCGGTTACCATAAAAACATGAAGGAAATGAAGTTTTTATTTGAGATTCCTTACCTAGAAGCAAAGGAGAGTAACAATATGTAAAAATACAAGCTCAAGCTCCATCAATGGAGAAACTCCATGGCACCGAAATGGTTGTCTTGAAGTTTGGAGAAGATAGAAATGAAGAGCTTGAGGAGAGGAAGAAGATGGTGGTGTTTGTTTTTGATTTGGACAAGTGAGCAAGATTTAACAAGAGGTCAAAGCTTGTGTTTAATGGTGGTAGTGGTATTACCGTGAGAGAGCAGCAAGAAGGGAGAATGAAGAAGGTGAAACCGTGTGAATGAAGAAAGGAAATGAGAGAATGAAGATTGGTTTACTTTTAGAAGATATTTGTAGCTTTAAAGTAAATAGTACATTCATTAGTCACCATTATTTACTTAACAAAATAACAAGAGGGTGGTGAGTCACCACACCTTAGAAAACCGGCCCCCTTATTATAATGAGGGTAATATAGTCTTTGTTTGTCAATTTAATTACTTAACATAACATATGTTATAAACTAGCTTGTAAAAGTTACTATTCAAAAACAAGGCACATAGAAGTGAAATTTTTGATTTCCCATTGATATAGACACCCAAATGTGATATTATATAGTACACATATATACTTAAGAGTAATGATGGACATCTAGCCACTCAAAACTCATTTACAAGACAATTTTTCAAAAATGTGCTTTAAGACTCCTTAAAGCACATTTTGTGTTTAAACTTGTTTTCAAGCTTGGTTTTCTTTGGTAATTGGTTTAATATGTCCATTAGTGTATAAATGAGGTCTTGGTAAGTTCATTAGGTCTAAACCAAGTTTAACCCAAGCTTAGAGCACATTTTGGCTCTATTGACTTTAAAGCACATTTTGTGTTTTCTTTTGTTTAAATTTGTTTACTAATGTTTCTAAGACTCTTTTTAGTCTTAATACACCATATTTAAGTGTTTAAACAATATATTAAGGTTTGGGGTATTTCAATCTACCCCCCTTAAAAGAACTTTGCCCTCAAAGTTCATACTTCCACATATCCTAAATATTAGAACACGGGAACACTTATAAACAATACTTCCATACATCACTAACAACACACTTACATAACATTGGACACCAGGTCCAACAACATAATACATTGGACACAAGGTCCATACAACATTATCCACATCATTCAGACACAACGGTCTATAATATAACATAACATAGACGATGTATTCAAATACACGTCGTACACACATAACCGAAACGGCTCTACCCCCCTTAAAAAGGGGTACGCCCCGTACCCTATACACATAAGAACTAAGAAGTAAACAATGACGGGTACTTCGCCTTCATCTTATCTTCCAGCTCCCAAGTGGCCTCCTCGACGTCCTGGTTAGACCAGAGAACTTCACCAGTCTCACAGACTTATGGCGAGTGTCTCGAGTCTTAGTCCAGAATCCGTACCGGAGTCTCCACTGATCGCATGGTCGGCTCTAAGTTAGCCTTTCAGGCTGAAGCACATGAGACGGATGAGACATATACTTCTTCAACTGGGACACATGAAATACATCATGTACCTTGCCCAGCTCGGCGGGTAGTAGTCTATAGGCTACCGGGCCGATCCGCTCCGTCACAACATAAGGCCCCACATACTTTGGGCTCAACTTGCCTTCTGGCCAAAACGAAACACTCCCTTCATGGGGGAACTCTCAAAAATACCTGATCGCCCACGGCGAACTCCAGGTCACTGCGCACATCTGCGTACGACTTCTGTCTATCCTGAGCTGCCTTCATGTTAGCCCGGATCTGGCGAACTTCTGCCTGAACTTGCTCAAGATACTCTGGTCCTATAATGACCGTCTCACTCGACTCATCCCAGCATAATGGCGTGCGGCATGGTCTACCGTACAAGGCCTGGAAGGGAGACATCTTGATCGAAGCATGATAACTGTTGTTGTAACTAAACTCGATCAGATGTAACTTATCAATCCAGCTGGTCTGAAAGTCAAGTGCACAAGCACGTAGCATATCCTCAAGTGTCTGAATGGTGCGCTCACTCTGACCATCGGTCTGTGGGTGAAACGCTGTACTCAACTTCAGTTCAGTACCCAATGCCTCTCGTGTAGACTTCCAATATCTGGATAAGAATCTGGTATCTCTGTCGGATACAATCGTTTTCGGTACACCATGATGTCTTACAATCTCTTTATCAAACAGTTCTGCCAATCTTGCCACTTTCCAAGTGTCCTTCATCGGAATGAATCGGGCCACCTTGGTCAGTCGGTCAACTATCACCCATATCATATTCAGACCTCCCCTTGTAGGCGGAAGCCCTACTACAAAGTCCATGGAGATATCATGGAACTTCCACTCAGGCACTGGCATTGGCTGTACCATACCACCAGGCCGTCGGTGCTCAAACTTGACCTTCTGGCAAGTGAGACACCTCAATACATAATCACTAACATCTTTCTTCATTCCAGTCCACCAAAAATACCTTTTCATACTCTTATACATCTTTGAAGCTCCGGGGTGAATCGAAGTAGTAGAACAATGGGATTCACTCAATATGCGCTCCTTCAACTCAGCGCTACTCCTAGGTATACACAATCGGCCATTCAGCCTAATCAGGTCATCATCGTGGAGTCTGAAGTCGTACTTCTGACCCTCGAATGTGCCATCAATAAGCTTCTGCCGGATCTCCAGCATATACTGATCCGTCATCTGAGCACTCCGCACCTCTTCAACCAAGCCAGTATGAGAGACTAGCGAATGGAGAGAGTGTGCTCGGCGACTCAGTGCGTCAGCTACCACATTTGCCTTACCCTCTTTGTATTGCAGTTAATATCGTAGTCATTCAGAAACTCAACCCACCTTCTTTGCCTCATGTTCAACTCTTTCTGAGTGAACAAGTACTTTAAGCTTTTATGGTCAGAATAGATTGTCACACTTACCCCATACAAATAATGTCGCCATATCTTCAATGCGAAGACAATGGCACCCAATTCTAAGTCGTGGGTAGGGTAGTTCTCCTCATGCTTCTTCAGCTGACGGGAGGCGTATGCACGACCTTCCCGTGCTGTATCAATACACACCCATACCCTGCCTGATGCGTCGCAGTAGACCTCAAACCATCTGGACCGTCTGGTATAGTCAGGACTGGTGCAGATGTCAGAGCATCCTTGAGACTCAGAAAGAACTCTCACAGTCGACTGTCCACTCGAATGGTGCATCCTTCTTCATTAAGGAAGTCATCGGCTTCGAGACACTGGAGAAGTCCTTCACAAACCTCCTATAATACCTGCCAGACCGAGGAAGCTCCTGATATCAGTGACTGTCTTCGGCCTAGGCCAGGTGCGCACTGCATCTATCTTTGCCGGATCAACAGCGATCCCGGCCTCAGAAATCACATGTCCAAGGAAGATACTTGGTTCAACCAAAATTCACATTTCGAAAACTTTGCATACAACTGGTTCTTCCTCAGCGTTTGTAACACATTTCTCAGGTGGCTTTCGTGCTCACCTTTTGATTTAGAATACACAAGAATATCATCGATGAAGACTACCACTGACTTGTCCAACTGATCTTGGAACAACGGTTCATTAAGTCCATGAACTTAGCTGGTGCATTCGATAAGCCAAACGGCATAACTGTGAACTCATAATGCCCATACCTCGTTCTGAAAGCTGTCTTTTCAATATCACTATCACGGATGGCAATCTGATGGTATCCGGAACGTAAGTCTATCTTGGAGAATACTGATGCACCCCTCAGCTGATCAAATAGATCGTCGATGCGTGGTAAAGGGTAACGGTTTTCACCGTAACAGCATTCAGCTCCCGATAATCAATACACAGGCGGAGGCTACCGTCCTTCTTCTTCACGAAGAGGACCGGCGCTCCCCATGGTGAAACACTAGGGCGGATAAAGCCCTTGTCGAGTAGGTCTCTCAGCTGCTCCTTGAGCTCTGTCATCTCTGCTGGAGCCATACGATAAGGTGCTTTCGCAATGGGTCCAGTGCCCGGAACTAAGTCGATCTCAAACTCAACCTCTCGTGCTGGCGGCATGCCCGGCAGTTCCTTAGGAAATACATCAGGAAACTCCGACACTACCGGCACATCTGGGCTAAACTCAGGGTCTCTCTCTATGTCCTGGACATAGCAGAGGTATACATCACTCCCTCGTCGTAACTCACGATACATGGCCATGGCGGTGATGATCTGAGTCGAAGGCTCCCTGGGCCTCTGGCGGTATGATATGGTAACCCCAGATGGACTCCGAAGAAGCAGTCGATGCTCGGCACACAGGATTCTGCCCTTGTACCGCTCCAACCAGTTCATCCCGACAATCACATCAAATCCAAGTCCGTCGAACTCTATCAGGTCGATCGGGAACTCTTCACCTCTGATTCGTACAATGACATCTCGGTGGTAGCGGGTACACCTGATCCGCTCTTTCGATGGGAGAGTGACCAAGAAGTCTGGCATCTCCTCTCCATCTAACCCCAGCCTCTTCGCAAAAGATAGCGAAACAAATGTGTGTGAGGCTCCAGAGTCGAACAAGATCGATGCATCCACGCCATTCACTGGAAAGGTACCGGTGAGGATTGTGCCGCTCTTGCCGGCTTCTGCCTCATTGCAGACACTCAGTGTACCTCCCGTTCCGAGTGCACAGCCTAATTCATTGGCAAACTAATAAGTACTGGGTAACAACACGGTTGATATACTTCAATAACTCCACTTTATTCATTAACACTTCCCCTTTACAACATTGTTGGTTTACATGGTTGATATAACTTAACACATACATAACTCCCTTAACATATACTGGCTTAACACATTACAAAAGTATACAAGGCTTAGAATTGTCTGAAGGTCAAATTCAAACGTCCGGGTTTCATGTGTGTGGCATTGATCACTGCCGACGGTGCGGTATTCAGTTTGATCTTCCTGATGCCATGATATAGCATCCTTGACTGCCCACCCATGATTAACACATCTCCTGACTTTAGTATTAACTTCCTTGCGAGATCAGCACGCTTCTGCTCGCCATACACAAATACTGCGGTATCACCAATGGACCAAGACACCACGGGTACTCCCTTACTTAGAGACTCGGGTGACTCGTCCTTATCTTGGTGTAAACCTAACCGTCCACCTTTCTGGTAGAAGTTCACAATACACAAATCTGCTTCCACATTGGAATTGAATCCGTTTCAACTTGTTGAGCAATTCCCACGGCGTGATTAACGACCGCACGGAACTCCTCAGGTATACTTGGTACTGTTGCTCCATCTTCAGCTCGCACTTCTTGATATGACTTGGTGTAAGGGTTCCAGTCCTTACCCATGCACATCATCTTCAATTGCATTCTTGATCCGTTCGGATATTCAGGTGTGTAGAAACCTCCAGGTTTAGCTCCAAGTTCGTCGCATCGTCTGATGACATGGATTTGTGCTCCGGTGTCAGGTATCCTTAAGAGTATCATACCTGGCTGGATAACCTGACATTGCTCCATTGGAAAGTCGGTGATGTTGATGGTGGTTCTTCAGGGTTTGGTGTGGGTGGGATTGGATAACATATATTGAAGGTTCCTTTCAGTTTAGAATTATCTAATTAGGTGTCTTTCACACTATACTTTAACTTTACTCACATGATGATACATTGACTCACTATACAAACATGCATGAAATGCGGTATGCAATCACTTATTACATTCAACAGTTTAGGCGGTACCTGGTCTAGAAGAGGGCCCTGGCGCCTCAGACCGGTCCACCACATTCAGGGTGGCCTTGCTAGGTCCCGACCCCTTCCCCTTCTGGGAATCAGTGTGCCTCTGATCAGTGGGTGGCTGGTTAGCCGTCTTCGGGCCATCAATAGCTGCTGTGGCCTTACCCTTCCACTGCCCCTTGGGCTTGTTGACTCTGCTGTTGGGGTTCCGGTAACACTCGTGGTCACGGTGACCCCACTTCTCGCAGTATCGACACTGCACCTCATTCCCTTTGCAGTCCTTGCCGGGGTGGTCTCCATTGCACCACTTACAGTAATAGTGGCGCTCCGGTCCAGAGCCCGTGCTAGCTGCTAACACAATACACACTCAGTACTTGCTTCACAACTTATCAATATACACATCAACTTATCACACAAGATTAAACAATTACCCTTTGGTGGGTAAGAGCGTAGGGGCTTCGCCGCATAAGCATATGTGAGCTTCAGTGGCTCCTCAGCTGTGGTGGTTTGGGCTTGGCCCTTGTCACCCTGGTGCTGACTCTTCTGGGGCTGGGGATAAGGTTTCTTCTTCTTCTTTCCTCCCCCGTACCCCTGCGAACTCTGGCCCTCGCTCGTGGCCTTGCGCTTGTGCGCATTCTCCTCGTCCCTCAGACGGACGGTGATCTCCACCTTAGCAGCGGCATGATAGCACTCCTGAATTTAGGATGGTCAGTCATGCCCCGCAATACATACTCACAACTCACATTATTACTCACTTGTAGACTACACATATTCACATCACTCTTTATTTAAATTACCTGCAAGGTAGTATACTCAGCTGGCCCCATCCCATAGCGAAGACGGTGGCTGAGACCGTTATAGAAACGGTTTACCAGCACCCGGTTCGAGTATCCCAGGTCCGGTAACAGGTGGACAAGGCCGGTGAAGGCAGTGTAATACTCATCAACCGACACCTTGTCCCCCTGCCTCAGACTATCCAGCTCAAGGCGCTTGGCCTCTTGAACGTGCACAGGGTAGTATTTGGCTCGCAGCAGAGCCGTGTACTCCCTCCAGCCAAACTGAGGATCCGCCATCCGGTCCTCTCTCACTAGCTTCCACCAGTTTTGTGCCGAACCCTTCAGATAGTAAGCGGCAAGACGGACCTTAGCCTCTGCGGGTACAGCCAAGGTCTCGTAGGCGGTCTCCAACTCGGAGATGTACGCCTCCAGCTTACGTGGGTCGGTCTCCCCATGAAATGAAGGGGGTCTCAGATCTGCCAATGCCTTGACCCAGTTGGTCTCTCGTGGCGGTGGCGGTGGTGGTTGAACTCCGGGCATCTGCCCCTGCTGGATCGCAGCTACAAGCTGGGGTACCATCTGGGCCACAGCGGCTGCTACAGCCTCAGCCATAACCTGAGCCGTAGTGTTCTCGCCCTGGTCACCCCAGTACCAGTACCACTTCCGCGGCCTCTACCGCGCGGTCTACCTGCCATCTGTATTCACATGAATATTCATTAGCAATATGCTTGCACACTTATCGGTCCAACGGTTGTAACGCTTCCCGACAATAAGGTATCTCCACACTTAGTTAGTGGTTAACCTTTCCATAACTGATCACTTAGGTAACTGTAGTTAGGTTTCCTAACTCGGTATATTCCTAAGCTCGGTATTCTAGTCATCAGAGCGATACTTCGCTCTGATACCACTTTTTGTAACACCCCTAAACGCACATGATACTAAATGAAATCGCAGCGGAATAAAATAACTAAACAGTAACTAACGCTTCGGTGCTACAACGCCGTCAACCACCCACGTGGTTGACAAGGCAGAATAAATACAATTGTACCGGTCTGATGATCAGACTCCCGAGCATAAAACTAAACCATAAATACATTATATACAATACCGAGTGTTTACATAACCTTCACTGTATACATCACTGTAACTGCACAACCAAAGTATATAACGCCACAGGAGCACAGGCGCATCCCGGGCCAACATCCAAAAGTATACAAAAGTAATACATCCTAGGATCTAAAGCCACTCCGCTTCTTCGATCCTCATCCTGCAGTATAAGAAATATGGATCCCCCGAGGGGGTCAGCAACCCTTGGCTGGTATGGCTAACGCGCAGCCCATCGGCTACCGGGATACGCGCAGCTAATTGTCATGATAACATGGCATTCTTATACATACATAACATAACATAACATGGAGCATAGCATCAATGGTGCACAGCTCATCATCACATACACGGTGGATCTTCGTTCCACAATAACAAACCACAAGGGTCAAATAACACAAGAGCCTAGAGAGTGATTCACCCTCATGTAAGCTCGTTAAACACACTCATTACCGTTCTGTTAGACGAACGAGTAACTTAAGTCACAGATGGTTCGGATTTAGTGACCCGAACACACCACACAAACACAGGTTCCCACTAAACCGATCATAAGTCAGAATAGGTAAGCTTTGGAAGAAGCTAGCGGGAGATCGAACGCCAAATTAAGGAGAACAATCTTAACAACATAAGAGTCGAATCTGATTCAGATATCTACTCTTAACTTACATGCATGACCGGATAACCGGATTCCTCACTTCCCAGTTAACACTTGTTAGAAGTTCATAGTGGAACTTAAATCCAACACACATAGGTGGTAAGTCATGTTAGACACACACGAGGGAAATGAGTCACAACATATCATCACAATAATATGAACAACTGTAAACTCATTACATGTTTAAATCTTATAACGTTGTAAACACACAGAAAAACATACAAACACACAAACCGGTGTAAACCGCTAGACAACAGACTGCAAGAAAACCATACCTTGGTCCTTGCCTCGTTTGGTTTCCTCCGTAGGTCACTCCTATACATAATTCAAGAACGTCGGTTAATTAACTTACTTAACCTCCAAATTTACTAAGTGTTTAACATAATTGTATGACATGTTTTAATGTCTATCTTACCCTAGGTTACTTCATTATACACCCTAGGGTTAACTACATAAGTCACATTCTTTTCTGTTTTTTTTTTTTTAAGTTTTGGTCCGACCGACCTTACCGACCGACCCTACCCTCGGGTCGGTCTCTTACAGAGACATTTACCGTCTTTTTTCCTATCCGACCGACCCAGACAGGGTCGGTCCCCTGGGTCGGTCTCTAACAGAACCATTTTCGACCTGCCATTTACATTCCGACCGACCTTGCCAGGGTCGGTCCCCCGGGTCGGTCCACTGCAGGAACTTCCTAGGAATTCTCCAAATTGTTCCTAATTTTTCCTTAAGTCACCCAATGTGTTGTAACACCTTGTGGCACACTAAATACTTCAAATAACATCCATTTAACTAAAGTTCTAACTCATTTTTAAACTCCTCAACACTCACTCATTTCCTTGTAAAATTCCTTAACACTTATAACATTCTATACTAGGTTTCTAAATGGTGTTTCTTGCCTATGATAACTACTATCCTAAAATGTTTTCTCCTTATCTTAACATCATCTCCCAAGCATCATCTCTCACAACTAACTCCTTATATCATTACTTCAAATCCTTTTTCAAGTTCATACTTTCTCCTTAATTTACCAAAGTTTGCCTAAGTCTTTACCTAAGTCCCAAAATGACTTTGGTACATACTAAAATCTCAAGCTCATGCCTAAGTCCTTGTTACATCCTAAATCACCTTAATGCATGTTTCCTACACAAGAACAACACTTAACCATTTTAAATACTCCTTAACTTATCAAACTCATTTTAACACCTAGAACTTCACATTTGTTACCTAAATTTCGACATAGGTTCTCCTAGAACATTACTAAACCAAAACACCTTGTTTTTACCAACAAACAACCAAGAACACTAAAAATCCATCAAGTACTTATTATATACAAAACTCCACTCACAAGCACTACATCACAATATAGTGCATAATTTAAATTGCATGGCACTTAGGCCCTTAAATGACATGGCTCTTAGGCCCTTAAGATGCTAAATCATAAACACTGAATTTCCACAATATATTTGCCTTTAACCTGCAAATACACTCAACAACACATATGCCTTTTACTAAGCTCTTGAGAACACTTTACTAAGTCATTCACCATTTGCTCTTTAGGTAGTTTAATAAGCATTTATAAGCTCATTTCTCCTAAGGCATTTAAACAACATTGGTTAGTAGATTTACCTCTTTTCCAAAATAACTTCTTTCTTGTTTCCTTTAGAAAACCGATAGGGTATTTGATTCTTTGACAAGTTCTAAACAATATACAAACATTATAATGAGTATTCAAGCTATAAGCTCCATCTCATTGTAAACCCTAATTTTACATTGTTTCAAAAACATTAATGTAGTTGTTTTACCTTGCTCTTTGAAGAGAGTTTGAATATCTAGCAAGAGAGGACTCCACCTAGTCCATGAAGAGTTGGAATGAAGCTAGAACAAGGTCACACAAAGAGCTCCTTCAATATGTATTTTCGGTTACCATAAAAACATGAAGGAAATGAAGTTTTTATTTGAGATTCCTTACCTAGAAGCAAAGGAGAGTAACAATATGTAAAAATACAAGCTCAAGCTCCTTCAATGGAGAAACTCCATGGCACCGAAATGGTTGTCTTGAAGTTTGGAGAAGATAGAATGAAGAGCTTGAGAGAGGAAGAGATGGTGGTGTTTGTTTTTGATTTGGACAAGTGAGCAAGATTTACAAGAGATCAAAGTGAGTTTTAATGGTGGTAGTGGTATTACCGTGAGAGAGCAGCAAGAAGAGAAGAAGAAGGTGGGAAACCGTGTGAAGAAGAAAGAAATGAGAGAATGAAGATTGGTTTACTTTTAGAAGATATTTGTAGCTTTAAAGTAAATAGTACATTCATTAGTCACCATTATTTACTTAACAAAATAACAAGAGGGTGGTGAGTCACCACACCTTAGAAAACCGGCCCCCTTATTATAATGAGGGTAATATAGTCTTTGTTTGTCAATTTAATTACTTAACACAACATATGTTATAAACTAGCTTGTAAAAGTTACTATTCATAAAACAAGGCACATAGAAGTGAAATTTTTGATTTCCCATTGATATAGACACCCAAATGTGATATTATATAGTACACATATATACTTAAGAGTAATGATGGACATCTAGCCACTCAAAACTCATTTACAAGACAATTTTTCAAAAATGTGCTTTAAGACTCCTTAAAGCACATTTTGTGTTTAAACTTTTTTCAAGCTTGGTTTTCTTTGGTAATTGGTTTAATATGTCCATTAGTGTATAAATGAGGTCTTGGTAAGTTCATTAGGTCTAAACCAAGTTTAACCCAAGCTTAGAGCACATTTTGGCTCTCATTGACTTTAAAGCACATTTTGTGTTTTCTTTTGTTTAAATTTGTTTACTAATGTTTCTAAGACTCTTTTTAGTCTTAATACACCATTTAAGTGTTTAAACAATATATTAAGGTTTGGGGTATTTCAATCTACCCCCCTTAAAAGAACTTTGCCCTCAAAGTTCATACTTCCACATATCCTAAATATTAGAACACGGGAACACTTATAAACAATACTTCCATACATCACTAACAACACACTTACATAACATTGGACACCAGGTCCATACAACATAACATTGGACACTAGGTCCATACAACATTATCCACATCATTCAGACACAACGGTCTGTAATATAACAACATAACATAGACGATGTATTCAAATACACGTCGTACACACATAACCGAAACGGCTCTACCCCCCTTAAAAAGGGGTACGCCCCGTACCCTATACACATAAGAACTAAGAAGTAAACAATGACGGGTACTTCGCCTTCATCTTATCTTCCAGCTCCCAAGTGGCCTCCTCGACGTCCTGGTTAGACCAGAGAACCTTCACCAGTCTCACAGACTTATGGCGAGTGTCTCGAGTCTTAGTGTCCAGAATCCGTACCGGAGTCTCCACTGATCGCATGGTCGGCTCTAAAGTTAGCCTTTCAGGCTGAAGCACATGAGACGGATGAGACATATACTTCTTCAACTGGGACACATGAAATACATCATGTACCTTGCCCAGCTCGGCGGGTAAGTCAAGTCTATAAGCTACCGGGCCGATCCGCTCCGTCACAACATAAGGCCCCACATATTTTGGGCTCAACTTGCCTTTCTGGCCAAAACGAAACACTCCCTTCATGGGGGACACTCTCAAAAATACCTGATCGCCCACGGCGAACTCCAGGTCACGTCGGCGCACATCTGCGTACGACTTCTGTCTATCCTGAGCTGCTTTCATATTAGCCCTGATCTGGCGAACTTCTGCCTGAACTTGCTCAAGATACTCTGGTCCTATAATGACCGTCTCACTCGACTCATCCCAGCATAATGGCGTGCGGCATGGTCTACCGTACAAGGCCTGGAAGGGAGACATCTTGATCGAAGCATGATAACTGTTGTTGTAACTAAACTCGATCAGATGTAACTTATCAATCCAGCTGGTCTGAAAGTCAAGTGCACAAGCACGTAGCATATCCTCAAGTGTCTGAATGGTGCGCTCACTCTGACCATCGGTCTGTGGGTGAAACGCTGTACTCAACTTCAGTTCAGTACCCAATGCCTCTCGTGTAGACTTCCAATATCTGGATAAGAATCTGGTATCTCTGTCGGATACAATCGTTTTCGGTACACCATGATGTCTTACAATCTCTTTATCAAACAGTTCTGCCAATCTTGCCACTTTCCAAGTGTCCTTCATCGGAATGAATCGGGCCACCTTGGTCAGTCGGTCAACTATCACCCATATCATATTCAGACTTCCCCTTGTGGGCGGAAGCCCTACTACAAAGTCCATGGAGATATCATGGAACTTCCACTCAGGCACTGGCATTGGCTGTACCATACCACCAGGCCGTCGGTGCTCAAACTTGACCTTCTGGCAAGTGAGACACCTCAATACATAATCACTAACATCTTTCTTCATTCCAGTCCACCAAAAATACCTTTTCATACTCTTATACATCTTTGAAGCTCCGGGGTGAATCGAAGTAGTAGAACAATGGGATTCACTCAATATGCGCTCCTTCAACTCAGCGCTACTCCTAGGTATACACAATCGGCCATTCAGCCTAATCAGGTCATCATCGTGGAGTCTGAAGTCGTACTTCTGACCCTCGAATGTGCCATCAACAAGCTTCTGCCGGATCTCCAGCATATACTGATCCGTCATCTGAGCACTCCGCACCTCTTCAACCAAGCCAGTATGAGAGACTAGCGAATGGAGAGAGTGTGCTCGGCGACTCAGTGCGTCAGCTACCACATTTGCCTTACCCTCTTTGTATTGCAGGTTAATATCGTAGTCATTCAGAAACTCAACCCACCTTCTTTGCCTCATGTTCAACTCTTTCTGAGTGAACAAGTACTTTAAGCTTTTATGGTCAGAATAGATTGTCACACTTACCCCATACAAATAATGTCGCCATATCTTCAATGCGAAGACAATGGCACCCAATTCTAAGTCGTGGGTAGGGTAGTTCTCCTCATGCTTCTTCAGCTGACGGGAGGCGTATGCCACGACCTTCCCGTGCTGCATCAATACAAACCCATACCTCTACCTGATGTCGCAGTAGACCTCCAAACCATCTGGACCGTTTGGTATAGTCAGGACTGGTGCAGATGTCAGAGAATCCTTGAGACTCATGAAAGAACTCTCACAGTCGACTGTCCACTCGAATGGTGCATCCTTCTTCATTAAGGAAGTCATCGGCTTCGAGATACTGGAGAAGTCCTTCACAAACCTCCTATAATATCCTGCCAGACCGAGGAAGCTCCTGATATCAGTGACTGTCTTCGGCCTAGGCCAGGTGCGCACTGCATCTATCTTTGCCGGATCAACAGCGATCCCGGCCTCAGAAATCACATGTCCAAGGAAAGATACTTGGTTCAACCAAAATTCACATTTCGAAAACTTTGCATACAACTGGTTTCTCCTCAGAGTTTGTAACACATTTCTCAGGTGGCTTTCGTGCTCACCTCTAGATTTAGAATACACAAGAATATCATCGATGAAGACTACCACTGATTTGTCCAACTGATCTTGGAACAAACGGTTCATTAAGTCCATGAACTTTACTGGTGCATTCGATAAGCCAAACGGCATAACTGTGAACTCATAATGCCCATACCTCGTTCTGAAAGCTGTCTTTTCAATATCACTATCACGGATGGCAATCTGATGGTATCCGGAACGTAAGTCTATCTTGGAGAATACTGATGCACCCCTCAGCTGATCAAATAGATCGTCGATGCGTGGTAAAGGGTAACGGTTTTTCACCGTAACAGCATTCAGCTCCCGATAATCAATACACAGGCGGAGGCTACCGTCCTTCTTCTTCACGAAGAGGACCGGCGCTCCCCATGGTGAAACACTAGGGCGGATAAAGCCCTTGTCGAGTAGGTCTCTCAGCTGCTCCTTGAGCTCTGTCATCTCTGCTGGAGCCATACGATAAGGTGCTTTCGCAATGGGTCCAGTGCCCGGAACTAAGTCGATCTCAAACTCAACCTCTCGTGCTGGCGGCATGCCCGACAGTTCCTTAGGAAATACATCAGGAAACTCCGACACTACCGGCACATCTGGGCTAAACTCAGGGTCTCTCTCTATGTCCTGGACATAGCAGAGGTATACATCACTCCCTCGTCGTAACTCGTGATACATAGCCATGGCGGTGATGATCTGAGTCGAAGGCTCCCTGGGCCTCTGGCGGTAAGATATGGTAACCCCAGATGGACTCCGAAGAAGCAGTCGATGCTCGGCACACAGGATTCTGCCCTTGTACCGCTCCAACCAGTTCATCCCGACAATCACATCAAATCCAAGTCCGTCGAACTCTATCAGGTCGATCGGGAACTCTTCACCTCTGATTCGTACAATGATATCTCGGTGATAGCGGGTACACCTGATCCGCTCTTTCGATGGGAGAGTGACCAAGAAGTCTGGCATCTCCTCTCCATTAACCCCAGCCTCTTCGCAAAAGATAGCGAAACAAATGTGTGTGAGGCTCCAGAGTCGAACAAGATCGATGCATCCACGCCATTCACTGGAAAGGTACCGGTGAGGATTGTGCCGCTCTTGCCGGCTTCTGCCTCATTGCAGACACTCAATGTACCTCCCGTTCCGAGTGCACAGCCTAATTCATTGGCAAACTAATAAGTACTGGGTAACAACACGGTTGATATACTTCAATAACTCCACTTTATTCATTAACACTTCCCCTTTA